>PYHX02000413.1:5437264-5461604 GCA_004302925.2 Cochliomyia hominivorax
ATAGCAGCTTGATAAAGGCTTCTTTCATCAAGAAAACTGATTATCTTTGAGATAAGTAGGTCCCCTGTGATCTTAAAATCTTATTTCAATAACATCATACTTTACTCAAGTTCTCTTCTTGCTAACAGTTTCTCATTTTTAAAAATCTTCGAATGGCTTGACCGCTCTTTGTTGTCCGTGTCACCTCTCCGATTTTGAATTGTACAAATCAATATGCACATTCTTATGATATTATTTTTTAAATTTAAAATGAAAAAGGATGAGCCCTATATTAACCTATGCCAAATCTTAAATACCCTCTATAACGATCTATATAATAAATATCTATTTAAAATTTCGTTTAAAAGGGATTACCTCTTCCCGGGCCCTATTCTAAATTAAATGGTATATAATATTTGTTTCTGTAACAGTTTCAGAGATATGCGATATAAAATATATAGTTTGTAGGGGAGATATAACTCCCCAGTGCTCTATTCAAACATATATCCATGTCTCAAAACTTCATTAAATGCCCTTACCGTAACCTTTGTAGTCCACAACCACTATAAACTTTATCAATCTCTATTTTATTTTAAATCGATGTTCAAATTTTTCAGTTTTAGGATGATATGTCAAGATAGTGGTCTATAACTTGTTTATACTGAACCGATTTGCTGGTCTAAAGTGAGAAATTGTTTAGTACAATAAAAAATATTTAAGTAAAATTTTATTAAGATTGTCAATTATTGTGGATATAAGTGTACCCAAAGACAGACAAACGGTCGAAACTAAATCGAATCAGATTCTGATTTGATGCAAATATATATAATAATTCATGGCATCTCAAATAATTTTTTCTTGGTGTTTACATACAAAATGATGAAGTTAATATACTCTCCTCACGACTTGTGGTGATGGAGGGTATAAAATAACAAAATGTTATATTTTTGTGAAATAAATCGAGATTGAATTTCTCTTATTAACCAATTTCTCTTATTAACCACTCAAATCTCTTACATGATGTTACGAAAGTAGAAAAATGGGTATTTCTTATTATCTATGAATTATAACACCTTCTTATCCTTTTGCGTAATGGCAATGGGAAACAACGTTTAAAAGGCTTTTAGATAACTTGTTATAAATTATATGATTCAACATATTTTCAACAAAAACAATATAGACCGATATCTGATTCTTTCATAAAATTCTCAATTATAAACGATAAATTAAATAAATTTTTTACCATATAAAATTATTTATATGGGTTAAGTAAAAAAAACAAGTTAAATACAAAAATATAACTAATTTTATGACTGATAAAGTGTGTGCATATGTGTGAGTGTACATGTAGACATAACATTTTAAGTTCATATGTATTTGTTTTGGTGGATATTGAAGATTCGGCACAGCAAATAAATTTCAATAAAAATTTCAATAAATTAATGACAATTACAACCTTTAAACTTTAAATATAAATAACTTCAATACAACTTCCACATATTGATTTATATTAATTTTAAACAATTTTATTCGATTTTTTCTATAAAATAACTTTCAAATATAATTTCCATGTTTTATAGATACCCAAATGATTACCGTTCTTTTCTCCTTGGAGTAAATGATATATGAATTACAATATTGTGTTTTCCTTGTAATACATTTCACAATAACAGAAATATTTGTTTTTTTAAATTGAAATGTTCAATTGGAACTGAATCTAAAACTTTTTTATATTTCTTCATTCATTCATTTCTTCACTTACCTTGTGTTAGACAATAATCATGCATCATTTTTATTTTTATTTTTACTTCTATCTTTTTAGGTTTTACATCTATTTTATGGCCCCAAAATACATTTTAAATAAAAATAAAAAAATTGAAAAGAAAAAATCTTGTAATTTATGTGATTCATGTTACAAAGGTAACTGAAACCTAAAGTAAATTTCAAAAGCAATAATATGACAATCGACATAATCTAAAACAAATTTATTTGAAGTGGAAGTTCATGCAGAGAAGTTACAAACAATTATATTTGACAACGAAAATAAAGAAAACAAAGAAGAATACCATAACTCGACCGTGCCGAATTTTAAATATCCTCTACCACAAATGCATATGAAATAAAGATGAGCGATATTATCACAGCTGTGATTTAATAACTGTGTAAATCTCTGGTAACTTTTGCTACTGAAATTATGAAATGAGATGTCGTTCTTTCAAAATTGTTGAAAATTGTTACAAAAAATTTACTTGAGTTTATTTTGAGCCAACATCATTACTTGAATATAATGCTGAGCGTATTACTTCCTTGCTAAGATATATCATCAAATCATCTGGAATGAACTCCAATAGAAACTCCTCTGTCGTCTTTTTTTTTTTCTTTTTGAACCCTCCTGAAAAGAACAATCACCTGGAGGGCTTGAAAAGAGCTTATTGAAACAATTTCACTGTTGTTGCAGTTTCTTCCCTGAGGAAACAACTTTCGGTTGATACAGCTGTTGCTGAGTTAGGAGTTAGTCGTTCCGGAACGGATATCCAATAGTCATGGAGGAACACGCCCCTCTTATGAACTGAATTAGTTTCCGTTATTTTAAAGCAAACATCATTAAAAATATTCTTTGCCTCAGTTACCGGTCTATATATTTTAATATATTGAACCGATTTTGCTGGTATTTAATAGAAAACTTCTGAGAACTTTAACAATACTCATTGGCTCTGTAATTGTGAATGTTAGCATGCCAACAACATACAGACAGACGGACTAAGCTTAATCGACTCGGATTTATTTTAGTTCAAGAATATATTGATAATGATGTCTGAGATGATTTTTTCTTAGCATTACACACGGAATGATAAAGTTTATTTACCCTCTTCACCACTTGTGGTGGTGGAGGGTATAATGAACTAGAGTAGAGACACAAACATGTCAAAACAGATTGAAAACTGAGTAAAACCACAGAAAAAGTTAATAGAAGCTTTTAGGAAAAAAAGAAATTCTGTAAAAAGAATTAAGAAAAGAAAGAAAAACTAATAAGAACAATAATGTGTGTCGTTTTAGCTGATACAGCTATTTTACTTATGTTACCAATCCTTATACACACATACACACTTACATGTATGTAGAACATAAATAAGGTTGCAACCATACATATATATAAGTATTTTTTATGTGTGACATTAATGGCCATAGACACAGGCATTATCAAATATATTTACTCCTTTATACATTCTCAACATTTGTTATACAAGTATTTGTTACTCACTCATACATGCGAGTAAGTACGTATATGTATGTATGTGTATGAAAGTATATGTGATTTTGTAATGCAATCGTTATATTTCCGTAAGTAAATGTCTTTTATAATTTATCTAGAAATATGAAACTCTAAGAAGAAAAATATTTTCAAACACAAATTATAAGAGAAACACACTTATACTTACATAACGGTATTCTTAGGTTTTATTTGAGCATGAGTGTGTGTGAGTGAAAAGTAGCTAACATTTAAGTAAAAAAAGCAATAAAAATATATATTTATGATTTTCAATTTATGGTTTCATATATTAAAATTAATTTCGGAAAATCGTAAGTAAAAATGTAGGAAAAATTGCTAAATTTGTGTAAAGAACGTCTGGATCCAAACGATTTTTATTTAAGAATAAAAATACAAAATATGGGAAATTTGGAACACATTCTTAAATAAAATAGCATTATGGTAGGTTAAAAAACTGGTGCTAGTCACTCCTAGAATGAAAAAGTAGGTAATGCTGTTTTGAGAAGTGCAAAAATGACCTTTTTTCACGCCTTTAATACAGCTCTTTTTTGTTATTTGTGTATGGCACCACCTATCTAAGTCCGATTAAGACAAATTGTATAGCTTTGTTAATTGTTTAATGGGAGCCCAATTTTGTTCTTTGATAATTGCAATTTCATTTCTGGTACTTCGGTTTTCGCCTCTGATAGATGCTCTTTGCGTATGAAGAGAAAGCGATTTTAAAGCTCTAAATTTTAGCCAGAAGCAGAATAATCATTAATAGTAAAGATCATAAATTGATCACGACCAATAAACATTAAAAACAATATACAATTTGTTTCGATCGGACTTAATTAGTAACGCTGTTCATAAAAACTGCATTTGATAATAAAAAACAAAAAGGGCTGTGTTTAGGGCGTTGCAAAAGAAATATTATTGCATTTCGGAAAACTGTACCAACCATTATTTCATTTTAGTGGTGACGTGCAAAAATCTTATTGCGAGCATGTATGATTTGATAAAGAGTTTAGACGGTATAAATTCACAACTTTAAATTTAAACAAATTTAGCATTTAATTTTAATTTCAAATTTAGTATAAAATTTCAAAACTTAACAAAAATCAAAAATTATTAAAAATTTTTATCTATTTACATAAAATAGGATGTATGTATGTTAATAGGTATGTAACGTATGGACTCCAAAACGGCTGGGCCAATTTTGATGAAATTTTCGCAGAATGATCCTTATATACCCGAAAAGTAACATAAAAATTACGATAGGACCAAGGAAGGGATACCCCACGTACAAAGAAAATATTGATTTGTCGAATATCTTAAGCGAGAGTTCTTAAATTTGGTCCCAATTATTTTCTCAAAAAACGTGTTTACTGGATAGGATCAGGATAGGAGGTAGCCCTCATATATAAAGAACTACTTCAGCAAAAATTGCCAAATTTGGTCCCAATTACTTTATCCAAGAACTGTTTTACTAGACAGACTGTGTGACGAATAGGATCAGGGGGAGAGATGCACCCCATAACAAACAAATCAAATTAATGAATTCAAAATAACTTTAACAGCCATTTACAGTCTTAAACTTTTGCAGCAGTTATGCCACCATTTCCAAAAAAAACACGACGCATCGAGGGAAGGTACCCTTCATAGAAAACTAATTTAAATACTAATAATATATTAAATCATATGATAATACAACACGTATGTTTGCTTAGGGCTGCAATGCCCTTTTTTTGCAAAACGAAGTTTTTCGGGCTGTGAGTTTTAATTAAATTTGTAATATTTACTAAAGAAAAAATAAAAAATTTACCATGTTTTTCCTTTTTTTAATTTAATTTTTTCACCTTGATTTTTTAAGTTGAAATTACCCGAAAATTTTAAAATATTTAACAAAATTTCAAATTTAATAAGAACTTTTAACACGTTTTATTGGGATCTTCTTATACCCAAAATAATCGATTTTGACTTTGATGCGTATGATTAATATTTATTATAAATAACAAGTATAGTTTAATTAATTCAAAAATATGGGTCAATTTGTTAAATATTTCTAGTGTTTAATTATTTATACTTACATTTTGAATTTTCTCAAAAGTTTATAATTTTTTGTTTTAACTTTTCAAACTTCATGGAAAAAATTTTATTTTTCACTCAAAGAAAATTAAACACAAAATATGCGCAATAAATTTACAAATAAATATATTAAATAAAATTTTTTAAACTACATATTTATACTCCATTAAATTTTATTAAATTTCAATATTTTTTTCATATTTTTTCAGTTTCACTTTTTCCATAAACTTTCACAATCTTTTATTTTTTATTATTGATTTCACTTTTTTTGGCCTTAAAAAAAGTTTTAAAATTTCTGAAAAATAATACATACAAAAACAGTTCCTTTTATAAATACATATTCATACAATCAAATATATATATTTTTTGGTTTAATAATCGCAAATTTATTTCATTAGTTTGTTAATATGTTCAATGTAGGTGAATGTTGGAGAAAGGAAAAAACAAATAAGAATGCTATATTCGGCTATGACGAATATTCAATACCCTTCACCAAAAATGTGTGTGAAGTAAATACGTTATGTTTTTTATGTTCATACTTATACATAACCTCACAGATGTATACAATATATAAAAGGTTTTCTTAAATATTTTTCAGAACATTTAATGAGTCATTAAATTAGTTATACTTTATAACTATAACATTATTTTTAATGAACCGATTTTGATATTTTTTGGAATGGTAATGAAGCATATATAGCTTCATGTCATTGGCAAATATAGGACACTCCTCAAGACTATAACAAATACTCAATTTCATTGAGCTCTGCAAGCAGGTTACCAGCAACAGGTAATAGACAGACATACAGAGAAACAGACAGTCTAACATAGCTAAATCGACTCAGATTATGGTTTAATGCAAGAATATATACACATAATGGGGTCTGGGATTACTTCTTCTTAGCGTTGCACACTGAATGATAAAGTTAATATACCTTCTTCACCACTTTTGTTGGTGGAGGACATAAAATGAAATAAAAATGAAAAATATTATTTTCAATTATTTTTCAACAGTACAGTGTCCTATTAAATATATATTAACACATACGCACATTCACATACACTTATGTATATACTATCTGTCCTCACAAGTAGGTTCAGTTTTCATTCTATAAAACTTGCCAACATAGAAGTAGGTGGGACTTCTGGAGAAATAAAAGTTTTTTTTTTTGATATCTCATTTTTCGTTTTTTTCCACTTCTTCTTTCATATAAATTAAATCAAAGTTATATTCATAATTTCCGTAAAACTGATATGCTGCTGCTATTTCTCCATTAATTTTTATTCGATGAAATAAAATATTTTTGGATGACCTCTCGATTCAATGAGATAGAAATGAAATAAAACTTTTACCAGGAAATTAATAAAGAATCAAAGAATACAAAAAAAAATAGAAGAGAAAACTTGAACAATATGTTCCTTTTTTACGTTTTTGGGAAAAATTTACTTTTATTTTCTTTCTCGTTTATGTGTGTGTGTGTGTGTTAGCATTCTGTTTGCTCAAATAAATAATGAAATGTTTATTGTACGTGTATATATGTGTTTGTGTGTGGAAAATTTGAAATCAAAAGTTTATTAATGAATTCCTAAAAAATTCAATACACACACACACAAGATAAATTCAAGAGTTTTATAGAGTTCAGTTTTAGTAAATTAAAGTAAAATTTGAAAATGTTCTTTAATTTGTTCTAAATGGGAAATAATTGTATTTAATATATGACACAATGGTGTAGTACAAAAATTTTTTGGATATATTTTCGCATATGGTTATATGACTGATCTATAAAACTCTGGCCCAACAGAGGTACGACCAGTAGATATAATCTTAGTTATAATATAAGATAATCAGATAAAACGCTAAAGATGGCTTTCAAAGAAAAATGTAGAAGAAGTAATTTTCAGGTTAATTGTTCGTAAATTTTTGAAGCGATTGTGGATGCTCTCTCCCTATCGAAGTTTGTATTTATAACATTCTTAAAATAACTTGTAAACGGTTTTCGCAATAACTCTTTTATATTTAAAGTCTCCATCCAATAAATAAACCCTAAACCTGCTGACTCTGTGCTACAACTACATTAAAATGACAGTGCGCTAAAGATGAGCAATACCGTAATTTTTGAATAACGTCATTCCCAGTGAAAGTGATTTTAAAATCGCTGTTCTCTAAAACAATTACAGTAATTGCAGTATTTTAAAAGAAAACATAAGAACGTGTTTTTTTTAATAAAAAAATTAAAAATCAGGGAAAATAAAGGGGTTCAATAAAAAAACGACAGATTACATTAATTTCTTTGAATATGGGAGTCTCTATTTAGTTTACATTATGCACCGTTGGAAATGAATAATTTTAATTATAGATGAATTGTTAATTTATGCTCAGCGCCACCTTTAAGTAATTTTTCTGCCTCAAAATAAAAACAAATAAATTTGAGTATGCGATATTTAATTACTGTGATTTACCAATCATGATTAAAAATCGCTCATCTCTATAGTATGCAATTCCGAGGATCATATCAAGAACTGCATTGAATAAATGTAGGAACAGAAATTTTACACGGTTTAACTCTACAATTTACCATGTTCTATTGCCCAAAAAGAATTTTGGCATAATCTCCTGATAAGGCATACGAAGAGGAGAGAGATTCTAGTTTTTGAAACATGCCAATGATCTCCAAATCGTGGTTGACTTCACTTTCCAGACTACATCACAACAACTCTTGGGACATTTATGCTCGCGCTAATAGCTTACTGTTGTCTGAATCTAACGCGTTCGTACTCCAAACTTGGTGTCACATTAGAGGAGATCTCTCCGGTAATATCAAATACTTAAAACAAAGTAATGCCGCATCAGTTTTATCACTGTCTGTATGATTGACACTTTTTATGATGCAATCAGCTAGTTCTTATACTCCACGAATGATTTTGACAGATATTCCATTAATATGGAAAATCCTCTTTGGTAGAAGATGATATTCACCCTCGACAAGAATGAGCAGAGAATTTATCAATAAGCACTACTTATAAATATAAATAAATAAATGAATAAATAAATAAATAAATACTTTTAAGTCATATTTGGCAGATAAAACAGGAACACTGAAAAGCTCTCTTTGCTACTCTTCTTAAGTCGATACATTTTCCAAGTACCGGAAAATGTAGGAGATTTAATCACAATCTCAACATAAGCTACATTCCAAGCATAGGTCAGGTGGACCTGGTTTATTCACTTTGCAAATACTGACTTAAAGTCAGTATGACTTTAGAGATGCTTTTACGCATCTCTCCAGTCATACTTGCTTTTAACTCGGTAAATATTGCCCGCATGCTCTGAGAGGAGAGTAGTAAATAGGTTCCGCAATAGGAAAGTGAACTCCCCATAGAACGTGGTTATATTCGTTCCAAGAAGACAAGGTAGAATCCCCAAATTAATTCTTTCACGTTTAGATACGCTAAACCATGCCCCAAGGATCATTCCTAATATCTCAGTCGAAAAACTGTTCTCTTGGGCATCCATTACTCCACTATGTGAATTATAATTCAATAATCCACTGCAAACACTCTAAAAAATTTCCCCAAATCCAACAAATCAATCAATACCGACTTACTTAAAAATCTCTATTCTGCCCCACTGTGCTTTTATTGCTACCAGAATTTTATTTGAATTATTGCATTTTTTATATTTAAAATTCTTATAATTTTCACAAAAAAAATCTTCTAATTGAATTGTTAACCTTTTTAAGTGCTTATTTCCCACATTTTCCAAAAATTACTGTAACAAAAAATATATGTAAATCTTCGTTAAGCTAAAAGTCAGTAATTTATAATGAGTTTTCCAACACAAAGTATTTAGCATTCTTAGTTTTTTTCCTCTTTATTTACAACAAACACAAAAACAACAACTATAAACAATTATATAAATTAAAAAATAATATTTTTTTTTTTCAAACAAAGAAGAGAAGTATAACTATTTTTTATAAACATTTTGTCTGTATGAGTTTTTATTACAACCTCACACACCTTGTTACCAGGGTTTATGTTGCAACAATGGTTTACTGGTATTGCTACCACTACGACAACGACTACTACTTCTAGGATTGCTGCACTCAGTTCCTTCCTTTATTTAGTTCTGCTTTTTTGTGCTTATTGTTATTGTTATTTTAACTATATTGAAATAACAATTTTTTGGTTTTCTGTAATTCATTCTCTTTTCAGGAATAACAAAAACAACAAGAACAAATAATAAAAGATGCAATGTATTTGTGGCCAAAACAGCAGGTAACAAGACCCAGTCAGAGTTATAAAACAGTAAGAGAATATAAGTAATATCAAAGTAGTGGTAGTTATATACATTGTTGTAGTAGTTGTTGCTTTTGTAGTTGTAGTAATATTTGCTGGCCTAGTCTAACAGAATTGTGGCATTTAACCAGAAACCAAAAGATGTATCTTTGTGCTTTTGGTCACATTGTTTTAACTTCTTATTTATTATATAAACACGCACACAAACAGACAATTACACAGATATACAAAACAAACAAATAAATAAATAGTTAAACCAACACACATGTATTTAACATACAAGCATATGTATTGTATAAGCCTTACTTACATTTACAACATATAAACTCCACTAATTTTTATAAATCTTTACATTTACCAATACAATTACAACAGAAAATACTTAGCCAAAACCCAACCAGTTTAAATGTATTTGTGTCATCTGATACTATTTAACAGTTTACCTACATATAAACATACATATATGTGTGAGTGTGAATATGTGCCATGCTTTATATGCGTGTGTGTAAAATGTGTATGTGTGTGTTTTAGAGAAATCAATACTTCCTTGTAGCCTGTGTTTTTGTTTACAGTTGGCCCTGGTTTTTTTATTGTAGTAACACTTTATTATTAAGTCCTGTAATCTATGGCAATTACTTGCAGGGTAAAAGACAACAACAACAACAATAGCAAAAAGACATTGAGGGAAGAAAACGTGTTTTTATTGTGGAGTCTAATGAAAATTTATCATCCTTTAAAGCCATTATTAAAATTATCATGAATTATCTTCTCTGCTATAAAACTCTATATGAAGCTAACAGTAAGAAAAGAAGTATTTGTCTTTATTTAAAACAAGGAAAATAAAAAAACTTAATAAATTATAGTTTAATTGATCATATTAACAGAATTGTTTCTTTTTTGAGTCCAGTTTTAGGACTCAAAAAAGCGATCACAGATTAAGCATACTTAGGGTCTAATTTTGAAGAAGTGATCACTTATTAGGTCTATTTAGAACCTAATTTTCGTTAATAAAATACATTAAATTTAAAGTTTTTAATTTTTTTTTGAATTGATCACAAATTCAGATAACTTTGACTATCGCTGTTTTGGATAACAAAATAATTGAGAATTTCAAAAAGTATGAATGCTATGTTCTGCTGTGCTTAATTTTCAGCCTGATTTAACGATGTCCATCCGTCCGTCTGTCAATCTGTCTTGTCTGGCTGCCAATGTAAACGTTTTAAACACTCTACAGATCGCAATTTTTGCGATATCTTCATGAAATTTGGCAGATATTATTACTTAGACTCTAGAACGAAGCCAATTAAAACGGCTTATATTGAGACCAATATTTCAGGTACCTCCCATACAATTCTCTTTTCCCATATTTCTTAGGTCCCATACAAGCCCCCTTCCAAATATTTCTTTGAAAAGGATAAATTTCATTTATACACTGGTATTGCAATCATAATTGGTGAAATTAAGATAAGTGTAAGCAAAAATTTACGTGCCCATTTAACCCCTTAGAAAAAGTCACTTTAAAACGCATAAATTTACAGATATTGCATTGCACGAGAGTCGTTCATTATATGGGAAGATTAGATAACAAGATAACCTCATAAAGGGTCCACTCACTGTCAGCAAACGTTCACTAACCTTTACAGGATTAGATTCCTGTAATTTAATACAATTTGCAAAACCATTATAAAATGTAAACTAAAACTTTAGTATGACTTTAAACAATTTTCGCAAATTAAACATTTGTTTCCTTTTTACTTCCTTTTCTACTTTCGGTTTACTTAAACTTTCTTTTTCTCCTTTATTTTCATTATTCATTTGCCTTTTGGCATTATGCTAATGAATTTTTGTAAACAAAAATAAATAAACTATTAAATATATATTTTGTATAAAACAAAAAAAAAAAGAAAACAACAAATTAAAATGGAGAAAAAAATAGAATGTGCATTTTCAAAGGAGAGAAAAAAACTATAGCATTTATCCTGACACTGGAGTACTTAAGCGCTGGCAAAGAATTTCATTTGAATCCTGACATCTGTTAACAGTTTAAAAATGTAAGAGCAAAAATTAATGCAATTTTTTTACATTTTTTCCTCAGTTCCAGGCTCACTCCCTCAGACATATTGTTGGCTCTAAAACATATAAATAAAAGTTCAAAATTAAATAAAACAACTTTAAATTTAAGTTGATATTTTCGTAAGGATACAAGACAAGACGATGAATAGAAATTAAAAAAGAATTGAAATTTTCTTAAATTTCTTTAGCAACATTTTTAGTAAATTTCCTGTCTTCAAATTTAGAAAGTATAATCACATATATTTATCATTACAGCACGGAGGAAAATTTTTTATTCTAATTCTAATGGATTTAGAAAGGATGGATTTAGAAAGGATCTCAGCGATAATTAATCATGTTACGTTATTTAAGATTTGCTCATGTGCCAAATTTCATTAAAGTTGGTTTAATCATTTTAAAGTTGAGATAACCAAACGATACACCAGCATATTCTGTTGTTCGTCTTATGTACAGACGTAATACGATCATCTGCAAAACTCTCATCTTAGTGAATAAAACAAAAAAATTTTTTCTCAGTCGCATGCTAACGTTTAACAAAGCATGTATTTCTATTTCTAATGAATGTACACTGCAAAAATAAATAATAGTTACAAGAAATCTGGAATATAGAATTTATGAAGCTGAGTGTTGGCATGTTATACATTTAAAATATAAAATTAATAACAATACATGCACAAATTTCCTTCTATGTAATAATAGAAATATTTCAATTAATTGAGCGTTACACACTAACACATTCACATTATTAGTTTTTATATCCCTTTCTTTCTGGATATCTCTGTTTTAAAGGTATGTTATATGAAGGGTTTCGTTTATATGGTAGACATCCCTTCACGTGCCTTATGGTATAACAAATTGTCTTTAAAGATTTTATTCATGCGGCAAATTACATAAAATTTTATTTAATAATTATACACTGTTATAAACTTTTTAGTCTGTAATATTATGTTTTTAATAGTTGCTGTTATATTTTCAAAGATATGCGATATTTCAAGTTCCTCTTCCGAGCCCTATCTAAACTTTTATTGTGTGTAATGCTTTTCAGTAAATGAAATATCCTCGTGTCAGATTTCATCAAAATTAAAAAAGTCGTCTAGTCATAACTCATTTTCAATATTTTCTGTTTAAGAAATTGTCTCAATTATCGGTCTATAACTTATTTTCCACTTAAGTGATTTTGCAGCTTTTAAAAAGGAAACTTTTCAGGACATCACTGCTTTCCAACAATACATAAATGGATAAACATATCGATTATAAACGAAGCATATAGATTCCAAAAAAAAAAAAAACTACTCCGGTTTCCTATAGATAATCAAGCAAATTTCTGATACTCTGTTCTGAAATGAAGAGCATTCCAATAGACAAGATCTGCACATATCCAAACATTGAAGTGAGAAGAATCAAGTTGTCGATTGTTAGCATGATAAAAAATTCTTATAATTTTTCGTTGATTGCTCTTTTCAAGTAACTATATTGTCTACGGAAGATATTCCTTGCGCTTGTAACAAAATGATAAGAAACGATTTTGTAGCTTTCAAATTTTACTCGACCTTTGTCACGTTATGACTCCAGTTCCACATTCTCAAACATTTTCAATATTCTCCTTGTAATATGTGTCAAATTCAATAGTTTTAAATCCCATAAACATTTTAAGTTAGTTCATGCGAACCAACTATCGATAGATTTTAACAGCTGTTTTCTTCAATTGAAAAAAGGATATCAAACCAAAAATGAGCTTGAATATTGAAAAGTATTTAAAACTTTTATTATTAACGAAATTTGAAAGAAAAAAGTCTTTTAATATTCTAAACCGTTGCGCCAAATTATGCAAAAAAAATATTGCTTCTCATAAGTCCCATACAAGCGCCCTTCCAAAT
Organism: Cochliomyia hominivorax; assembly: GCA_004302925.2. NCBI lineage: Eukaryota > Metazoa > Arthropoda > Insecta > Diptera > Calliphoridae > Cochliomyia > Cochliomyia hominivorax. The sequence goes on from PYHX02000413.1 coordinate 5,450,828, forward strand.
ATCACTTGTTTGGTCATTAATCTCATATATACAAATAATCTCAATACGAAGGCAACATTGGCTTAGAAAATGTCGGTAAATTCAGAGAGAAAGGTAGCTCCCATACCTGGCAGATATTAATTATTGAATATCTGTAGAACTAACGAAGTGGGAATATTAAGATTTCATCTCAATTGCTTTCTCAGCAAACAGTTTACTGCACAAAATGTGGGATGCATACAACCCAGGAGAGAAGTGGCCTATATTTTCATATAAGGACATCAAAGCGCATCGTGTTTTAAATTCTTCATAAAAGTAAATTTGAAAGAATGGGATTATACGGAAACCATTACTTGACCTAGCTCCCATGCAAAGTCCTATAGCGCAATATGATTCAGAGCTTGTAAAGTCATAATTTTCACCAACTTCATGGTCGGGATGCAAAGCGTTTGTGCTTAGGTTTGTAACGCATAAAAAATATTGCTACCATGGCTTTTAAGTATAATGTAATTATAATTCTTAGTCGTCTGTCCGTCCGTCTAGCTGGCTGACCATGAAAAAATGCAGATTGCAATCACAAGATATCTTGATGAAATTGTTGATAATGGTTCCTCCCGAAATGGGGTTTTAATGTGAAGCGATTTTAACGAAATTGGTCACAAATAAGTCTTATAATAATTATTAACGATGTTCAAATTAAACGAGGATTGATTATTATTTTTTTCATATATTTTTTAACTACCACTTTAAAGGGCTAAGTCTTACATATACATTGGTATGATGTTAAGCGTTAGTCACATTATGATAAACATAAGCAAAAATCATAATTTCTTAAAGTTCCCTTATAAAGCATAAATTAGAAAATACATTATACGAGGGTCGTTCATTAATTTTTCGTTGCTACCCCTTCTAATCAACAATGCGTATTAAATAGTCGGGCTTGACCGACATTAACATCTTACTTGTTTTAACTGTCATTTATATCCATTTTGATGAATATCCGTTCATACTTATAATAAATATTCAACGTTTAAATTCTTTTAACCGCTAGAAAATATTAATTCTCCATCCAAGTTCTTCCTAAATACCACAGGCAAGATCAAGAACTTTAATTTAATTTTCATTTAAATATTATTTTGTTCTGGTTGTAGAAAAAAAATCACTGCGTTTTCATTAAAACCATTAGAAAATAAAAATACAAAAAATCTGAATAAATAAAAATGAAATTCATCATCAGGATTCTATTCTGTTCTGTTCTGTTCATCATCATCGTAGACCTCGTCATCAACATTATCATCATCCACTAGAGTTTTCTTAACATTAACATACAAACTAAGTATCCCAGAGTGTATTCCTACAAGAAACAATCTACAATTGTCGTTGTTTTAAAAACATAACACAGATAAAGAAAAAAGGATCTAAATCTGTGCATTTCAAATGTATAAAAATAAAAAAAAAGAAAATGAAATAAAGAAATCCGCACAACAAAATAAAAATGAACATAAAAATGAAATTTATCATTGTTTCAATTTAAATGACAACATGAATATTCATGAACATTATTACATAACAAATTCAGCGACATTTTAACAAAATAAGAGGAGAACAAATCTAAAACCAAAAAAATCTACGAAAGAGGATATAAAAAATTTAGAAATCCAAAGAAACCCAGAAAAAAAGTATTTGTAAAATAATAAGAAATAACAAAAACAACTAAAGCAAGTAAAAGGTTATAGTCGGGCAAACCAGACTATATAATACCCTACACCAAATTGATGGTTATAAGTGATAGCAACCAAAAATTAATGAACCACCCTCGTATAAAAATATTTCTTAATCTATGCTTAAAAGTACAGTATATTAAACTGGTACTAACACCCATGCGGGATTAGTGCGTTCTAAAAGGCTTTTACAAGAAATTATGGAACGACCTTAGTAAAATTTTTCACATCGATTTATGCTTATATTTGTCTAAATTTGGCCAATTCTTATTACAATAACAACGTATATATGAAATTATAGCTCTTCAAAGTGATATCTAGAAGGGGGGTTGTATAGAACCCATGAGAAATAATGAACCGATCCTTGTATAATTTGTGTTATATTTCATTAAAATCGCTTTTTTTTAGAACTTTTGTGACTTTAAATCTCTAATCCGAGAAGAATGGGCGCTAAGTGAAATAATGAGCCTTTCATCACCAATATCAATAGGCCTTTTGAACTGCGGCCTGCACTTTACTAACAAAGTTTACATGGACAGCAAGTCAGTCGGCTAGACAAGCGGACGGATATCATTAAATCGACTTAAAAATTGATGCTGGTATACTAAAAAGGGTTTTTCTCTGCCGTTAAATTTTTTGCACAAACGTATAATACTCCAACTGCTAACAGTGGTGTAGGGTATAATGAATGGAGAAAAAAAAGGCTGCATGTTAAACTCAAGGGCCATTTCAGGAAAATAGAAGAAGAAGAATACATTAAAATTTTAGAAAAATAAAATACGTAAAATGAACAAAAATAAAAAATAACGAGAATAGAATGTGAAAAAGATGGCTGTTTTGGTTGGCAACAAACATAATGTTGCAGGGAAAATACAATTTTATGTTTGAGCAAAAAAAAAAAAAAATACCACACACACTCATACATACACAAGCAGATACACTATAAATACGCAGTTTTAAAACTCTTCAAAATGTATTGTAGTCATAACCAGGAAATATGTATTTACAAATATTTAAAAATGTACAAATGTATTCATACATACATTCATTCATACATACATATGTGTATGTTTGAGTGTGAACATATTCTTTTTTTAAAGAGTGATTTTTTCTTTGCGCTTTTTTATATTCACTTGATGATGCTGAGTGCGGTTTGCTTCGTTTAAATGTCAAGCTACAATGGCAATTTGTAACAATTGAACTTTTTTCCCTTTATTTTCTTAGGCGAAAAAGGCAAAAAAGGGGAAAAGAAGGAATATGTTTTAAATTCACCAAAATTGTTTTCTTCGTTTTTCTTCTTTTGCACATGGAAGAAGTGTTGAAAAGAGTTGCATTCAAATGCAAACAGACACACACACACACACACAAATTTACACTTGACTTAAAATTTAGTAACCGTTGAAATTCAAATTAGTTTAGAGTTTTTTTGGAGTTTTATTTTTTTTATTAGAAAGTAATGTAACCAACTGTTTAAGGTAAAAATCTGAATAAAACAGACTTTAAAAAAGTGTTCATCCATTTTTAAAATAATTTTGAAAAAAAAAAAATTTTCAATCCAAAATTAAAATCAAAATAAATCAGTTACTTTTGATCTAACATACATTGATAGTAGAAAAGTATAGCATTTTAACAGTACGAGGACAGAGTTATAGGCTTGTTGATTTTTGTACCTCGAACTCATCAAATTCGCAAAAAAATAACGTCTTGTTTTTATCTCTTTCATTTTCGAGATATTTGAATCTGAATTTTTAACTTTAAATTTTTACAAAATCTTTGCACAGGTTTTTTAATATATATCTAATGTATTGGGCGATCTTGCAAATTTTTTATATTTTCCACTGAAACAAGTGGTAATGGAGGGTATTAACTCCGTCATTCTTTGTGTAATGACCAAAAGGTATCATCTAAGGCTTCATAAATGTAAAATGATTGCATCACATTAAAATTTGAGTCAATATGACTTTCTGTTGGAAACTTTCTAAAGGTCAGAACAATAATTCCACTTCAATATATATGCCGAATATAGCACTCTTACTTGTTTTATTTGTTTAAGTACAAATTATTTATCAAATATAATTTTTTTGTCGAAAATTGTTTGCATTGTTTGCATTATCATCGGAAATAAACATACATGAAATTTGTATTTTTCTAAAAAAAATCTTTCTTAGAAAGTTTAGTTTAAAAATTATATATCCAAAAGCCTTATACGACTAAACGCTAAATTTCAAATTCGACCAATTTTTTATGTTGTTGAGTTTAACCTGTTTATCCGTCCAAAATCTTTACCCACAAAGCAGACAGCGGTTTTGAAGTCCCTGATGTATTTCAAATCGTATGGTAATGGAATTTTCCAAAGCTTCAACTAATTAGAATTCAATGGATCAAAACTAGAAACATCTCATTTTGGGGATTTCTATTCACATTTTTGGGAATTCATTGAAATTTTTCTAATAAATCAAATTTGTTTTTGAATCATTTGAACTTAGTTTTCTGAAAAGTTTAGAAAAATATTTTTACTAATAAATGTTTTTATCATTTAATTTTTTATTTTATTTTCATTTCAAATAAATTTTGCGAATAGCGATTTGAAACTTATATATTTAAAAGAAAAAAAGACCACTGTGTCCAAAAGTTGAACACCATGGGCCACAAAAAATAATATTTTAATATTTTTTCAAATAAAAAATAAATAGCGGTAGGCTGATTTATAATTGAAAACTATTTATTTATAATAAAGCATTTTACAGGTATCGGCCTATATCTGTTAATATACTGAACCGATTTTACAGATTTTATACAAGAAGTTTTCAGGTCAATAACAAATACTCAAGCAAAATTCATTAATTTCTGTTAATAATTGAGGAAATTAGCATGCCAACGGCAGACAAACGGACATCGTTAAATAGTTTTAGGTTTTTATTTGATGCATTATTGGGTCTTAGATTATTCCTTCTTAGCCCTATGCACGAAATGAAAAAGTAATACACCCTCTTCACCAGTTATTGTCATGAAATATCACGTATATTTGCCCATGAATCAGAGAATTAAAAAGATTCCCAATTTTGCATGCAGAAATACCCACAATTCAAACCCTATTAAAGGAAAATTATTAGAAACATCGTTGGCTATTTACATAATATGTTTAAGCTTTCTATAAGGCATGATTTAATTAATCTTTTATATTTTATTTATCTATTTTTTTTTTTTTTTTTTTTTTTTGACCCACATTGGATAGAGCTTGTGGGACATTGCTTTTGGCCCAAACTGATTCGAGTTTAGTATCCTAAAGTCTAAAAAGGAAATGTATCAGTGATATTTTATTTTCAATCGTCATGACGTATCAGATGACCAATTCCAAAAATTTTTGATTTTGGATTCTCCATATTGTGGTCAAAATTTAAGCATTTTTGCTTTCAAAAATCTTTAAATCTATAAATGTAAACAAGTTTGAAAAAAAAATTAGTTAAAAAAATCGAAAAAGGCAAAGAAAATACCCCAATAGTGGACTTTAATCTACACATTTCTCAAAAATTGTTCTTTTACTTTCTTCCCTTTTTTATCACTTTGTATTTATTAAGTTTATTTTGCGTGCACTTAATAAAGTGCTGATATTACTTTGGCTTACAAAATAATTCTCAATATCAGTCATTGTTGGCAACGTTACACTTTTGTGCGATTCGAAACGGTCATAGACACCCGCATGCAAGTGACAGCAACCATGACTCATTGCCAAAGGAGATTTTTTTAAATCTTAAAAAGTAACCTATCTTTAAATCCTTTAAAAAAGTAAAATCTCAACAAAACTAAAAGATAATTTTTAAAGATTTAAATACCAGAAAACTTCACGTTTGCGAAATTTAATTTAACTATTTAGAATTATGGTGAAATATTTAAAAACTCTCCACACTCATATTTTTATTTAAACTTTTATTAAGGCTTCCTTTTCGCAAATAATACAAAATTATCATTGTTCTCTCAATGGCATTTTTTTTTTTTTTGTCAAAAAAAAGAGAAAAAATCAGAAACAATTTGTTCTTTTGACTTTTTAAAACAAAAAACTGAAAAAGTACAATAAAAGAAAATTTGTGCATAAATTTGTTTCCTTTTCACCAGCCTCTTTCTCCTTCTCTCTCTCTTCCTCTCTCTCTCTTCTCTTTAGATTTCCACTTTAAATGCAATCAAAACAATGAAACTAAAAAGTACAAGAAAATGCAGAAAGGAAATCTAAAACAATTTTAATTTGTATTTGTGTTGGTTTATTCGTGTATTATATTTTCAAAAAAAGTGTAACAGGAAGTAAAATAAATTGAAGTTTGTTTTAAGTAAAAGTATTGAAATGTTGCTCTGGGTAAAGTGATCAAAATAGGAAATGTTTGTCTGATACTTTGATATTCTTTTTTTAAGACAAATAACATTTGATATAATAAATTTTTCCATTTCATTTGTAATGAAACTACAAAGACAAAAGGATGCATTAAGGGAAGAAGAATATTGGCGCAAACAAAAAATAAATATGGAATTAAATAAAACTGTGATAAAATAAACTGTGAATAAATTAATATTCTAACTATAATAATAGTTAGAATATTAATTACTAAATTGTTTTTAAAAAAATTATTTTCTAAACAATTTTTTTAAATTTTAATCAAAATTTAATTTTTACCGAAAACTCAGTTCTTCACTAAATTTTTAAATTTGAACTAAGAGTTTGTTATTTGTGAGAAGAACATAATTATAGATAACACGGTGCAAACAACTTAAGGAGTGAGATCTTAGCATACATTTTTCACTGAAACTCTCAACTCAAATAATATTTGATTTTTCCTCATCATTAAGCCTTTTTAAATCATGTCAGTTATTACGTTTAATGTCAAACTTATTTTTAATCTGATTAAAATTAGTGACCAAATAGAAGTGAGTTCCAAAATTATTAAATGTTTTTGACAAAACCAAAACTGGTCCCATAGAAAGTTGGCCAAAAGTCTGTTGTCACACTCTTTCCAATGTTATTAAACAGTACCGGGAGAACTTGTCCGTTGATAGAAAGCCTGTTTCAGGCATAACAATTGTCTACATGATATTTCCCAAAACCAACAAAATATAAAGCCTTTTTAAAAGAGCTCCCAACAAATCCGATAGGCAAGCAGTCCAGTTGGCTAAGAGCTCGAACCCTATGGTACGAAAACTCTGCTAAAAATTAGTAAGCTGAAAACAGAGCGCGGAAATTGAAGTCAAGTTCTCATTAAGAATATTCTGGTTGTCGAAACGTATGTTCTGGCAAATTTTTCGAAACTTTTCTGGTTAAATATTTTTTGTTACTGATCCTCAGAGAATATTAAAAAAATGTTTAGGACTCAAAAAAAGTCAAAATTTCCAGAAAAGTTCTTGGTATGTCAAGCAATGCGCAATTATGGCAAAAGAAACAAATCATTAGTTACAGGCGGGTCCTATAAATACTGAAATTTACATCAAGGCTACTTTCACTCATTGTTTGTGTTTATTTATTATTGGTCTTGTTTGGCATCTTGTCACTTACGCGGTTTTGATTTTATTAACATATATTGTATGTTAGGAACTCTGCGAACTCACTACTTAGCTCTGTCAAATTATTATGCTTTCGTTTATGTATCATGTACCCCCACAAGTTATCCATGGGTTAAGTCCAGGCTGCAAGGCGGCCAATCCAACTGAGCTGACTTTGTTCGCTAACTCAATGATTTGATAATACCGTAGCAACCAATATTATTTATTAAAACTGTTATATTCCAGATACAATCTTCATCCAGATAAAATTTGTGTCCATAATGGCAGAAAAGCATCTTCCAACAATTCATAGTAAATTGTGCAATTCAATAAAGATTTACCAGTGTAGAAACCAAACCCACTCGAACATCGTTTGATATCCAATCGCGCCAAATATTAATACATAATTCAGACTGTTTTAAATTCGTCAGGGACAATACTGGGGTTTCTCTGTCCATCTTGTGTGTGAATATTGATCGCATAAATAATGCAATGAAAATCTATTACGTTTGTATGTCAAATGTACTGTGAAATTACATCTCTTTTAGGAAACATTCCACTTTACTTTTGGATTGAACAACGAAAAACAAGAGGAAAAAAAAAGAAAAACTATTAAAGCGTTTGTAGAATATTCATCAGTGTATTAACGTCTATGAAAAATATTTTTCGACTTCTCATTTGAATTCATAAATAATATTTTATTTTTATTTCCTTTTCAAGCTACAAACTTTTGTGATCTCAATCCTTAAATATTTCACCTGAATTTTATATACTCAAACATTCTGTGAGAAGTAATAAACTGTTTAATCGTATATAGTTTTTGTGTTGTTAAATTATTCTTAATAACTTTTTGTTTAACATTAAAATGAAAACTCTATAATCTCTCTTTGTTATGCTCTCTTGTTAAAGTACTCAATCTCATGTCTTTTTATTTTCTCTCTACACACACACCATACGTATGAGTGTTAAAATAAAATGCAAATATAAATAAATATCAATCATACGTCTTAGTGAAAAAAACGCAATTTCATACTTCTGCTTTCTATATTTCTTCTTTTTGCTCGTATGGCTTTTTTCTTTATTTATTTATAACAAACAGCTAAAGAAAAGTAATTTCTCAAGATTTTCTCTATTTCTCTTTTATGCAAAAAATGGCAGCAACAACAACAACAATAATAATAACACAGAAAGGAAAAAAGTTATTTTAAAGTCTCGCAATAAAATACTTAACAGGTGTATTCGTATTCATATTCACATTTACCAACACAATCACAATTTTATACCCGCCACCATCAAAAGTGGTGAGGAGAGTATATTAACTTTATCATTTCGTGTGCAACGCTTAGAAGGATTCATCTCGGCCCCATAATTTTGCATCGAATGAATATATGAGTCGATTTAGCTATGTCAGTCTATCTGTTTTTGGCACGTTCACATCCTCAGTAATTGATAAAGATCTATGAATTCTGGCCTGAGTGAGAAGTTTTCTATTTAAAAACCAGCAAAGGCGGTTCAGTATATTGAAAATTATAGACCGATATCTTAGGCGATCACAAAGTTCGTAAAATGTCAATAATAAATCGATAGTGTTGCATTTAGTAAAAAACGTATATATCGTATACTTCTGTGATTGTGTATGCACGAAACTTAATATGTTACTTCACTTGCATTTGTGGTGGAGATATTGAAGATGCGGCGTAACCGAAATAGTATTCACTCTGTTCAAGTTATTTTATTTTCTTTACGATTCTCTTCAACTTTATTTATATTTTATATATAAAAAATATGTGCATTATATATGTGTGTTGGCAAATGTTTGTGTGGGTATGTGTGTTAGCTAACATCATCATAATGGTGACAATAAATTATGTGAGTTTATGTTATAAAAATTGAAATTTATGTCACCAAATATCGTTAAGAAATTGTTACATGTCTGGTTTATATTATTTTCTTTTCATCTTAGCACAATAACAGCAACTTTCACATAATAACACTAGCAAACAATACTCCTAAATGAAAGAGAGAGGTAGAGAGAGAGCGAGGGAAATAAAATTTATTCATATGTTAACAAACTTTTTATTTGTAAAGATTTCTTCATAAAGTTAAAGACTAAATTCTAACCAGCTGGAAATTCCAAAAAAAAAAGAACTTTTATTTCATTTTCATTTCATTTAGTTTTTTGTTGTGTTAAAGATTTTCAAATATTTATGTATTTTGGTTTAGTGCCAAAGTAGGTTTTCTTCTCTATAACAAAACTGTTAAGACTTTTCCACACATGCAAATATTTTAGAGTGTAAAAACGTCTTAAACTTCAAGGAAGTGAAAAAAAGAAAAATTTTATGTGTATTACGTTGACATTTTCGAGATGTATTATTTTAAATTTATGTATTAAAAAAAAGAAAAGAAATCTGGTGATTTGGTTATAAAGTTAAGCTATTGTGATTAAACATAAATCGCATGTACTAAATTAAAGAAAATACAATTTAAAGAAGTTTAGGGATTTTCACAAACTAATTTAAAATCGAAGAGTTCTTCAAATAGTTTATTGTTTGGCTAAAATTCAATCTAAGAGAGAGTATGTCTCCAAACTAATTTTCACTTTTTCCATAAAATTATATTGCAAATATTCTCTGCTTGTTTGTTTGTATTTGGTTTCTATTAAAATTTACAACTTGATGATTATAGTTTTTTTTTAATAATAAATTATTTTTATTGAAAAATTAAATTAATTATTAACTTTATTTATTTCAAATTTCCAAATTATATGAAGTTTCCCAAAAATCGAAAAAGGGAAAAATCAAACTTTTTCATAAAAAATGCACAAAATCCCAATCCAATCCGTATAAATCCTGTTCAAAAAATTAACCTTTTAACTTAAATGATCACCCTATCATTATAAGACTCTTTTGGCAGTAAATACATTTTGGATGTTAACCTCGCATTCGCTACATTAAAATAATTAAAACGATTGCAGCTTTACAATAACTTAACAAAAAATATAAATTTTTAATTGATCAACTTTGAATAGGGCTTGAGGATAAACTCATTTTATTGCCCACATTTTTGAGCAGTAAAATATTATAAAGTTTTGATCAAAATTACTTTTTTAGTTCCAAATTTATATAAATTTTTAATCGACTCATAAATTAATATTTATAACAGTATTTTTACAATTTTATATAGAATCTTGTACATATTTTAAAAAAATTTTCGAACTTGTTATGTTCAGAAAATTTAAAAAAATAAAAGGGTGAAAATGAGCTCAAATTTATCTCCAATTGAATATCTCTAAAACCAAAACTAAACTGTTGTCTCACTTCATTAATTAATTTTTAACGAAATTAGAAGAGTAACTACGCCCCTGGCCAAATGGGATATTCACTTCTCCAAGTCATCTCGAAATAACTCCAGTTCTAATCAAATGTTTTTTTTTTTTTTTAATATCTCCAACGATTTTAAAGTTACATACTGCATTACAGAATAAGTAGATACACTGTCATCTATTTAAATAATCCCAAATCGCAGACTTGAGTAAATAAAATTGGTTTAATATA
>PYHX02000413.1:5461704-5497546 GCA_004302925.2 Cochliomyia hominivorax
TACTTCTAGGATTGCTGCACTCAGTTCCTTCCTTTATTTAGTTCTGCTTTTTTGTGCTTATTGTTATTGTTATTTTAACTATATTGAAATAACAATTTTTTGGTTTTCTGTAATTCATTCTCTTTTCAGGAATAACAAAAACAACAAGAACAAATAATAAAAGATGCAATGTATTTGTGGCCAAAACAGCAGGTAACAAGACCCAGTCAGAGTTATAAAACAGTAAGAGAATATAAGTAATATAAAGTAGTGGTAGTTATATACATTGTTGTAGTAGTTGTTGCTTTTGTAGTTGTAGTAATATTTGCTGGCCTAGTCTAACAGAATTGTGGCATTTAACAGAAACCAAAAGATGTATCTTTGTGCTTTTGGTCACATTGTTTTAACTTCTTATTTATTATATAAACACGCACACAAACAGACAATTACACAGATATACAAACAAACAAATAAAATAAATAGTTAAACCAACACACATGTATTTAACATACAAGCATATGTATTGTATAAGCCTTACTTACATTTAAACATATAAACTCCACTAATTTTTTATAATCTTTACATTTACCAATACAATTACAACAGAAAATACTTAGCCAAAACCCCACCAGTTTAAATGTATTTGTGTCATCTGATACTATTTAACAGTTTACCTACATATAAACATACATATATGTGTGAGTGTGAATATGTGCCATGCTTTATATGCGTGTGTGTAAAATGTGTATGTTGTGTTTAGAGAAATCAATACTTCCTTGTAGCCTGTGTTTTTGTTTACAGTTGGCCCTGGTTTTTTTTTTATTGTAGTAACACTTTATTATTAAGTCCTGTAATCTATGGCAATTACTTGCAGGGTAAAAGACAACAACACAACAACAATAGCAAAAAGACATTGAGGGAAGAAAACGTGTTTTTATTGTGGAGTCTAATGAAAATTTATCATCCTTTAAAGCCATTATTAAAATTATCATGAATTATCTTCTCTGCTATAAACTCTATATGAAGCTAACAGTAAGTAAAAAGAAGTATTTGTCTTTATTTAAAACAAGGAAAAAATAAAAAAGCTTAATAAAATTATAGTTTAATTGATCAATTGAACAGAAATGTTTCTTTTTTGAGTCCAGTTTAAGGAACTCAAAAAAGCGATCACTAGGATTAGCTACTTTAGGGACTCCATTTTGAAAAAAGTGATCACTTATTAGGCTTCTTTAGGACCTAATTTCTCATCTGAAATAAATATACAGTTAGTTTTTTTTATATAATTTCACCAATTAATTGTGAATTAATATAAATTAACCCCTTAGAAAAAGTCACTTTAAAACGCATATATTTTATACAGATATTTCATTGCACGAGAAATATTCTGCACACTTAACATAAATCAGAAAAATAAATTTCTCCGAGGGTCGTTCATTATATGGGAAGATTAGATAACAAATAACTCATAAAGGGTCCACTCACTCTCAGCAAACGTTCACTAACCTTTACAGGATTAGATTCCTGTAATTTAATACAATTTGCAAAACCATTATAAAATGTAAACTAAAACTTTAGTATGACTTTAAACAATTTTCGCAAATTAAACATTTGTTTCCTTTTTACTTCCTTTTCTACTTTCGGTTTACTTAAACTTTCTTTTTCTCCTTTATTTTCATTATTCATTTGCCTTTTTGGCATTATGCTAATGAATTTTTGTAAACAAAAATAAATAAACTATTAAATATATATTTTGTATAAAACAAAAAAAAAGAAAACAACAAATTAAAATGGAGAAAAAATAGAATGTGCATTTTCAAAGGAGAGAAAAAACTATAGCATTTATCCTGACACTGGAGTACTTAAGCGCTGGCAAAGAATTTCATTTGAATCCTGACATCTGTTAACAGTTTAAAAAATGTAAGAGCAAAAATTAATGCAATTTTTTTACATTTTTCCTCAGCTCCAGGCTTCACTCCCTCAGACATATTGTTGGCTCTAAAACATATAAATAAAGTTCAAAATTAAATAAAACATACTTTAAATTTAAGTTGATATTTTTCGTAAGGATAACAAGACAAAGATACGATGAAGTAGAAATTTAAAAAGAATTAAAATGTTTCTTAAAGTTTTCTTTACGCAACATTTTTAGTAAATTTCCTGTCTTCAAATTTAGAAAGTATATCACGATATATTTTTATCATTACAGGCAGCGGAGGGAGAAATTTTTTTTATTCTAAAGGCTTAAAGAGATTAATGATTCTTATGGATTTAGAAAGGATCTCAGCGATAATTAATTTAAGTTTGCTCATGTGCCAAATTTCATTTCATTAAAGTTGGTTTAATCATTTTAAAGTTGAGATAACCAAATGATACACCAGTATATTCAGTTGTTCGTCTTAATGTACAGACGTAACCAACGATCATCAAGCAAAACTCTCGGTTTAGTGAATAAAACAAAGAATTTTTTACTCAGTCGCCTGCTAACGTTTAACAAAGCAGGTTGATGCCGCATGCATTTCTGGTTTCTAATGATCTACACTGCAAAAATAAATAATAGTTACGAGAAATCTGGAATATAGAATTAATGAAGCTGAGCGTTGGCATGTTATACATTTAAAATATAAAATTAATAGCAATACATAGACAAATTTCCTTCTGTGTAATAATAAAAATATATCAATTAATTGAGCGTTACACACTAATACATTCACATTATCAGTTTTATATCCCTCTCTTTCTGGATATCACTGTTTTAAAGGTATGATATATGAAGGGTTTCGTTTAAATGGTAGACATCCCTTCACGTATCTTATGATATAACAAATTGTGTTTAAAGATTTTATTCATGCGGCAAATTACATAAAATTTTATTTAATAATTATACACTGTTATAAACTTTTTAAGTCTGTAATATTATGTTTTTAATAGTTGCTGTTATATTTTCAAAGATATGCGATATTTCAAGTTCCTCTACCGAGCCCTATCTAAACTTTTATAGTGTGTAATGCTTTCTACAAATGAAATATCCTCGAGCCAGATTTCATCAAATTTAAAAAGCCCTCCAGTCATAACTCATTTTCAATATTTTCTGTTTAAGAAATTGTCTCAATTATCGGTCTATAACTTATTTTCCACTTAAGTGATTTTGCAGCTTTTAAAAAGGAAACTTTTAAAGCTGCAAAATCACTTAAGATTCCAAAAAAAAACTACTCCGGTTTCCTATAGATAATCAAGCAAATTTCTGATACTCTGTTTTGAAATGAAGAGCATTCCAATAGACAAGATCTGCACATATTCAAACATTGAAGTGGGAAGAATCAAGTTGTCGAATGTTAGCATGATAGTGGACACAAATCAAAAATTCTTATCATTTTTCGTTGATTGCTCTTATAAAATAATTCGATTATCTACGGTAGATATTCCTTGCGATAGCCTGTTCAGGTTTCAGCAGCTTATTATAAAGGCACAGTTCTGATCCCACAACCTAAACACAAGATGAGTTTGACGTTAAGGATATTTAGCTACGGTTTTCATTTATATTGACATATGACTGTTTGCCTTTTGAGATTATCGTAATTTAATAATTTTTCATCGCTTGTAACAAAATGATAAGAAACGATTTTGTAGCTTTCAAATTTTACTCGACCTTTGTCACGTTATGACTCCAGTTCCACATTCTCAAACATTTTCAATATTCTCCTTGTAATATGTGTCAAATTCAATAGTTTTAAATCCCATAAACATTTTAAGTTAGTTCATGCGAACCAACTATCGATAGATTTTAACAGCTGTTTTCTTCAATTGAAAAAAGGATATCAAACCAAAAATGAGCTTGAATATTGAAAAGTATTTAAAACTTTTATTATTAACGAAATTTGAAAGAAAAAAGTCTTTTAATATTCTAAACCGTTGCGCCAAATTATGCAAAAAAAATATTGCTTCTCATAAGTCCCATACAAGCGCCCTTCCAAATATCACTTGTTTGGTCATTAATCTCATATATACAAATAATCTCAATACGAAGGCAACATTGGCTTAGAAAATGTCGGTAAATTCAGAGAGAAAGGTAGCTCCCATACCTGGCAGATATTAATTATTGAATATCTGTAGAACTAACGAAGTGGGAATATTAAGATTTCATCTCAATTGCTTTCTCAGCAAACAGTTTACTGCACAAAATGTGGGATGCATACAACCCAGGAGAGAAGTGGCCTATATTTTCATATAAGGACATCAAAGCGCATCGTGTTTTAGCATATTTTAAATTCTTCATAAAAGTAAATTTGAAAGAATGGGATTATACGGAAACCATTACTTGACCTAGCTCCCATGCAAAGTCCTATAGCGCAATATGATTCAGAGCTTGTAAAGTCATAAATTTTCACCAACTTCATGGTCGGGATGCAAAGCGTTTGTGCTTAGGTTTGTAACGCATAAAAAATATTGCTACCATGACTTTTAAGTATAATGTAATTATAATTCTTAGTCGATTTAAAGATGTCCGTCCGTCTGTCCGTTCGTCTAGCTGGCTGACCATGAAAACAAAATACAGGTTGCAATTACAAGATATCTTCATGAAATTTGGAACATCATTTTTTGGCCCAATAACTATACCCATTGAAATTGTTGATAATGGTTCCTCCCGAAATGGGGTTTTAATGTGAAGCGATTTTAACGAAATTGGTCATAAATAAGTCTTATAATATCTTATAATTTTTTTATAGGTGCCATATACCCACCCTTCCAACTACCACTTTGAAGGGCTAAGTCTTACATATACATTGGTATGATGTTAAGCGTTAGTCACATTATGATAAACATAAGCAAAAATCATAATTCCTTAATAATGTGATGAAGCGTATTAAATAGTTGGGCTTGACCGACAATAACATCTTACTTGTTTTAACTGTCATTTATATCCATTTTGATGAATATCTGTTCATACTTTTAATGTTTTTCTTTTCAGTGTGTACAATTTCTTCAAAAAATATTCAACGTTTAAATTCTTTTAACCGCTAGAAAATATTAATTCTCCATCCAAGTTCTTCCTAAATACCACAGGCAAGATCAAGAACTTTAATTTAATTTTCATTTAAATATTATTTTGTTCTGGTTGTAGAAAAAAATCACTGCGTTTTCATTAAAACCATTAGAAAATAAAAATACAAAAATCTGAATAAATAAAAATGAAATTCATCATCAGGATTCTATTCTGTTCTGTTCTGTTCATCATCATCGTAGACCTCGTCATCAACATTATCATCATCCACTAGAGTTTTCTTAACATTAACATACAAACCAAGTATCCCAGAGTGTATTCCTACAAGAAACAATCTACAATTGTCATTGTTTTAAAAACATAACACAGATAAAGAAAAAAGGATCTAAATCTGTGCATTTCAAATGTATAAAAATGAAAAAAAAAAAAAAATACAAAATGAAATAAAGAAATCCGCACAACAAAATAAAAATGAACATAAAAATGAAATTTATCATTGTTTCAATTTAAATGACAACATGAATATTCATGAACATTATTACATAACAAATTCAGCGACATTTTAACAAAATAAGAGGAGAACAAATCTAAAACCAAAAAAATCTACGAAAGAGGATATAAAAAATTTAGAAATCCAAAGAAACCCAGAAAAAAAGTATTTGTAAAATAATAAGAAATAACAAAAACAACTAAAGCAAGTAAGAGATTATAGTCGGACAAACCAGACTATACAATACCCTACACCATATTGATGGTTATAAGTGATAGCTACCAGAAATTAATGAACCACCCTCGTATAAAAATATTTCTTAATCTGTGCTTAAAAGTACAGTATATTAAACTGGTACTAACACCCATGTGGGATTAGTGCGTTCTAAAAGGCTTTTACATGAAAGGTAGAAGAAAGTATGGAACGAACTAAGTAAAATTTTTCACATCGATTTCTGCTTATATTTGTCTAAATTTGGCCAATTCTTATTACAATAACAACGTATGTGAGAGTTTATAGCTCTCCAAAGTGATATCTAGAAGGAGAGGTTGTATAGGACTCATGAGATATAATGAACCGATCCTTGTATAATTTGAGTAAAATTTCATTAAAATCGCTTTTTATATAAAACTTTTGTGACTTTAAATCTCTAATCCGAGAAGAATGGGCGCTAAGTGAAATAATGAACCTTTCATCACCAATATCAATAGGCCTTTTTAACTGCGGCCTGCATTTTACTAACAAAGTTTACATGGACAGCAAGTCAGTCGGCTAGACAAGCGGACGGATATCATTAAATCGACTTAAAAAGTGATGCTGGTATACCAAAAAGGGTTTTTCTCTGCCGTTAAATTTTTTGCACAAACGTATAATACTCCAACTGCTATCAGTGGTGTAGGGTATAATGAATGGAGAAAAAAAAGGGCTGCATGTTAAACTCAAGGGCCATTTCAGGAAAATAGAAGAAGAAGAATACATTAAAATTTTAGAAAAATAAAATACGTAAAATGAACAAAAATAAAAAAATAACGAGAAAAGAATGTGAAAAAGATGGCTGTTTTGGTTGGCAACAAACATAATGTTGCAGGGAAAATACAATTTTATGTTTGAGCAAAAAAAAAAAAATACCATACACACTCATATATACACAAGCAGACAAACTATAAATACGCAGTTTTAAAACTCTTCAAAATGTATTGTAGTCATAACCAGGAAATATGTATTTACAAATATTTAAAAATGTACAAATGTATTCATACATTCATTCATACATACATACATATGTGTATGTTTGAGTGTGAACATATTCTTTTTATAAAGAGTGATTTTTTCTTTGCGCTTTTTTATATTCACTTGATGATGCTGAGTGCGGTTTGCTTCGTTTAAATGTCAAGCTACAATGGCAATTTGTAACAATTGAACTTTTTTCCCTTTATTTTCTTAGACGAAAAAGGCAAAAAAGGGGAAAAGAAGGAATATGTTTTAAATTCACCAAAATTGTTTTCTTCGTTTTTCTTCTTTTGCACATGGAAGAAGTGTTGAAAAGAGTTGCATTCAAAGGCAAACAGACACACACACACACACACAAATTTACACTTGACTTAAAATTTAGTAACCGTTGAAATTCAAATTAGTTTAGAGTTTTTTTGGAGTTTTATTTTTTTATTAGAAAGTAATGTAACCAACTGTTTAAGGTAAAAATCTGAATAAAACAGACTTTAAAAAATGCTCATCCATTTTTAAAATATTTTTGAAAAAAACAATTTTCAATCCAAAATTAAAATCAAAATAAATCAGTTACTTTTGATCTAACATACATTGATAGTAGAAAAGTATAGCATTTTAACAGTACAAGGACAGAGTTATAGGCTTGTTGATTGTTGTACCTCGAACTCATCAAATTCGCAAAAAAATAACGTCTTGTTTTTATCTCTTACATTTTCGAGATATTTGAATCTGAATTTTGAATCTTTGCACAGGTTTTTTAATATATATCTAATGTATTGGGCGATCTTGCAAATTTTTTATATTTTCCACTGAAACAAGTGGTAATGGAGGGTATTAACTCCGTCATTCTTTGTGTAATGACCAAAAGGTATCATCTAAGGCTTCATAAATGTAAAATGATTGCATCACATTAAAATTTGAGTCAATATGACTTTCTGTTGGAAACTTTCTAAAGGTCAGAACAATAATTCCACTTCAATATATATGCCGAATATAGCACTCTTTTATTATCAAATATAATTTTTTTTGTCAAAAAATTGTTTGCATTGTTTGCATTATCATCGGAAATAAACTTTTTCCTAAAAACATACATGAAATTTGTATTTTTCTAAAAAAAATCTTTCTTAGAATGTTTAGTTTAAAAATTATATATCCAAAAGCCTTATACGACTAAACGCTAAATTTCAAATTCGACCAATTTTTTATGTTGTTGAGTTTAACCTGTTTATCCGTCCAAAATCTTTACCCACAAAGCAGACAGCAGTCTTGAAGTCCCTGATGTATTTCAAATCGTATGGTAATGGAATTTTCCAAAGCTTCAACTAATTAGAATTCAATGGATCAAAACTCGAAACATCTCATTTTGGGGATTTCTATTCACATTTTTGGGAATTCATTGAAATTTTTCTAATAAATCAAATTTGTTTTTGAATCATTTGGACTTAGTTTTCTGATAAGTTTAGAAAAATATTTTTACTAATAAATGTTTTTATCATTTATTTTTTATATTTTTATTTTTTGTTTATTTCAAATAAATTTTGCGAATAGCAGACACATTCGTTGACTGTTTGAAAAAAGAGCCGGTAAAAGTAAAGCGATTTGAAACTTATGTATTTAAAAGAAAAAAGACTACTGTGTCAAAAAGTTGAACACCATGGCCCACAAAAAAGGAATATTTTAATACTTTTTCAACAAAAATTGTATAGCGGTAATTTATAATTGAAATTTTTTGATTTATAATAAAACATTTTACAAAAGTTAAGGTATCGGCCTATATCTGTTAATATACTGAACCGATTTTACAGATTTTATATAGGAAATGTTTAGGTCAATAGCAAAATTTCATTAATTTCTGTTAATAATTGAGGAAATTAGTATGCCAACGGCAGACAAACGGACATTGTTAAATAGTTTTAGGTTTTTATTTGATGTATTATTGGGTCTTAGATTATTCCTTCTTAGCCCTATGCACGAAATGAAAAGAGTAATACACCCTCTTCAACAGTTATTGTCATGAAATATCACGTAAATTTGTCCATGAATCAGAGATTTAAAAAGATTCCCAATTTTGCATGCAGAAATACACAAAATTCAAACCCTATTAAAGGAAAATTATTAGAACCATCGTTGGCTATTTACCTAATATGTTAAGCTTTCTATAAGGCATGATTTAATTAATCTTTTATATTTTATTTATCTATTTTCTTTTTTTTTTTTTTTTTTTTTTTGACCCACATTGGATAGAGCTTGTGGGCATTGCTTTTGGCCCAAACTGATTCGAGTTTAGTATCCTAAAGTCTAAAAAGGAAAATGTATCAGTGATATTTTATTTTCAATTGTCATGACGTATCAGGTGACTAATTCCAAAAATTTTTGATTTTGGATTTCTCCATATTGTGGTCAAAATTTAAGTCTCTCATATATCGATTGGCTTTCAAAAATCTTTAAATATACAAATGTAAACAAGTTTGAAAAAAAAATTAGTTAAAAAAAAATCGAAAAAGACAAAGAAAATACCCCAATAGTGGACTTTAATCTACACATTTCTCAAAAATTGTTCTTTTACTTTCTGCCTTTTTTATCACTTTGTATTTTATTAAGTTTATTTTGCGTGCACTTAATAAAGTGCTGATATTACTTTGGCTTACAAAATAATTCTCAATATCAGTCATTGTTGGCAACGTTACACTTTTGTGCGATTCGAAACGGTCATAGACACCCGCATGCAAGTGACAGCAACCATGACTCATTGCCAAGGGAGATTTTTTTAAATCTTAAAAAAGTAACCACTTTAAATCCTTTGTGAAAGTCCTTTAAAAAAGAAAAATCTCAATAAAACTAAAAAATAATTCTTAAAGATTTAAATACCAGAAAACTTCGCGTTTGCGAAATTTAATTTAACTATTTAGAATTATGGTGAAATATTTAAAAACTCTTTACACTCATATTTTTATTTAAACTTTTATTAAGGCTTCCATTTCGCAAATAATACAAATTATCATTGTTCTTTCAATGGCATTTTTTGTTTTTTTTGTCAAAAAAAAGAGAAAAAATCAGAAACAATTTGTTCTTTTGACTTTTTAAAACAAAAAACTGAAAAAGTACAATAAAAGAAAATTTGTGCATAAATTTGTTTCCTTTTCACCAGCCTCTTTCTCTCTCTTTCCCTCTCTCTCTCTCTCTCTTTAGATTTCCACTTTAAATGCAATCAAAACAATGAAACTAAAAAGTAGAAGAAAATGCAAAAAGGAAATCTAAAACATATTTTTAAATTTGTATTTGTGTTGGTTTTATTCGTGTATTATATTTTCAAAAAAAAGTGTAACAGGAAGTAAAATAAATTGAAGTTTGTTTTAAGTAAAAGTATTGAAATGTTGCTCTGGGTAAAGTGATCAAAATAGGAAATGTTTGTCTGATACTTTGATATTCTTTTTTAAGACAAATAACATTTTGATATAATAAATTTTTCCATTTCATTTGTAATGAAACCACAAAGACAAAAGGATGCATTAAGGGAAGAAGAATATTGGCGCAAACAAAAAATAAATATGGAATTAAATAAAACTGTGATAAAATAAATAAGTTAGAATATTAATTCCTAAATTGTTGTTAAAAATATAATAATTTATAATTTTTTTTTTAAATCAAAATTTAATTTTTACCGAAAACTCAGTTCTTCACTAAATTTTTAAATTTAAACTAAGAGTTTGATATTTGAAAGAAAAACATTATTACAGATAACACGGAGTGAGATCTTAGTATACATTTTTCACTGAAACTCTCAACTCAAATAATATTTGATTTTTTCCTCATCAATTAACCTTTTTAAATCATGTTAGTTATTACGTTTAATGTCAAACTTATTTTTAATCTGATTAAAATTAGTGACCAAATAGAAGTGAGTTCCAAAATTATTAAATGTTTTTAACAAAACCAAAATTGGTCCCATAGAAAGTTGGCCAAAGGTCTGTTGTCACACTCTTTCCAATGTTATTAAACAGTACCGGGAGAACTTCTCCGTTGATAGAAAGCCTGTTTCAGGCATAACAAATTGTCCACAGGATATTTTCAAAACCAACAAAAAAGAAAGCTTTTTTAAAAGAGCTTCCAACACATCCGATAGGCAAGCAATCCGGTTGGCTCAGAGTTCGAACTATATGGTACGAAAAGTTAAAGTTGATACAGGTTTAAAACACACGAGGTTTAAAAAGTTCCTGACAGGAACTCTGCTAAAATTTCATAAGCCAAAAACAGAGCGCGGAAATAGAAGTCAAGTTTTCATTAAAAAATATTCTGGTTGTCGAAACCTATGTTCTGGCAGATTTTTCGCAACTTCCTGGTCAAAAGTTTTATGTTACTGAGTCTCAGAGAATATCAAAAAAAGTCAAAATTTCCAGAAAAGTTCTTGGTATGTCAAGCAATGCGCAATTGTGGCAAAAGAAACAAATCATTAGTTACAGCGGGTCCTATAAATACTGAAATTTACATCAAGGCTGCTTTCACTCATTGTTTGTGTTCATTTATTATTGGTCTTGTTTGACATCTTGTCACTACGCGGTTTTGATTTTATTAACATATATGTATGTTAGGAACTCTGCGAACTCACTACTTAGCTCTGTCAAAGTTATTATGCTTTCGTTTATGTATCATGTACCCCCTCAAGTTATCCTTTGGGTTAAGTCCAGGCTGCAAGGCGGCCAATCCAACTGAGCTGACTTTGTTCGCTAACTCATGATTTGATATACGTACAACAATATTATTTATTAAAACTGTTATATACCAGATACAATCTTCATCCAGATAAAATTTTTATCCATAATGGCAGAAAAGCATCTTCCAACAATTCATAGTATATTGCGCTATTCAAATAAAGATTTACCAAGTGTAGAAAATACTGCCCATTCCCTTCGAACATCGTTTAATATTCAATCGTGCAAAAAATATTAATATATAATTCAAGACTGTTTAAATTCGTCAGGGAAAATACTGGGTTTCTCTGTCCATTTTGTGTGTGAATATTTGATCGCATAAATAATGCAAAGAAAAAAGTCTTATTTATTTTAGAAATGTACCGTGAAATTACCTCTCTTTAGAAAACTTCCACTTTACTTTTGGATGAAAACAACGAAGATAAACAAAAAGAGAAAATATTAAAAGCGTTTGTAGGAATATTCATCAGTGTTATTAACTTCTATGAAAAATTATTTTTCGACTTCCTCATTTGAATTTCATAAATATTATTTTATTATTATTTCTATTCAAGCTAAAACTTTTTGCGATCTCAATTCTTAAAATTATTTCACCTGAATTCATATACTCAAAACATTCTGTGAGAAGTAATAAACTGTTTAAAATCGTATATATTTTTTGTGTCTTAAATTTATTCTTAATAACTTTTTGTTTAACATTAAAATGAAAACTCTATAATCTCTCTTTGTTATGCTCTCTTGTTAAAGTACTCAATCTCATGTCTTTTTATTTTCTCTCTACACACACCATACGTATGAGTGTTAAAATAAAAATGCAAAATAATAAATAAATATCAATCATACGTCTTAGTGAAAAAAACGCAATTTCATACTTCTGCTTTCTATATTTCTTCTTTTTGCTCGTATGGCTTTTTTCTTTATTTATTTATAACAAACAGCTAAAGAAAAGTAATTTCTCAAGATTTCCTCTATTTCTCTTTTATGCAAAAAATGGCAGCAACAACAACAACAATAATAATAACACAGAAAGGAAAAAAGTTATTTTAAAGTCTCGCAATATAATACTTAAGCAGGTGTATTCGTATTCATATTCACATTTACCAACACAATCACAATTTTTATACCCGCCACCATCACAAGTGGTGAGGAGAGTATATTAACTTTATCATTTCGTGTGCAACGCTTAGAAGGATTCATCTCGGGCCCCATAATTTTGCATCGAATGAATATATGAGTCGATTTAGCTATGTCAGTCTGTCTGTTTTTGGCACGCTCACATCCTCAGTAATTGATAAAGATCTATGAATTCTGGCCTGAGTGAGAAGTTTTCTATTTAAAACCAGCAAAGGCGGTTCAGTATATTGAAAATTATAGACCGATATCTTAGGCGATCACAAAGTTCGTAAAATTGTCAATAATAAATCGATAGTGTTGCATTTAGTAAAAACGTATATATCGTATACTTCTGTGATTGTGTATGCACGAAACTTAATATGTTTACTTCACTTGCATTTGTGGTGGAGGATATTGAAGATGCGGCGTAGCCTAATATAGCATTCATTCTGTTCAAGTTATTTTTATTTTCTTTACGATTCTCTTCAACTTTATTTATATTTTTATATATAAAAAATATGTGCATTATATATGTGTGTTGGCAAATGTTTGTGTGGGTATGTGTGTTAGCTAACATCATCATAATGGTGACAATAAATTATGTGAGTTTATGTTATAAAAATTGAAATTTATGTCACCAAATATCGTTAAGAAATTGTTACATTTCTGGTTTTATATTATTTTCTTTTTCATCTTAGCAACAACAACAGCAACTTTCACATAATAACACTAGCAAACAATACTCCTAAATGAAAGAGAGAGGTAGAGAGAGAGCGAGGGAAATAAAATTTATTCATATGTTAACAAACTTTTTATTTGTAAAAGATTTCTTCATAAAGTTAAAGACTAAATTCTAAACCAGCTGGAAATTCCAAAAAAAAAAGAACTTTTATTTCATTTTCATTTCATTTAGTTTTTTGTTGTGTTAAAGATTTTCAAATATTTATGTATTTTGGTTTAGTGCAAAGTAGGTTTTCTTCTCTATAACAAAACTGTTAAGACTTTTCCACACATGCAAATATTTTAGAGTGTAAAAACGTCTTAAACTTAAGGAAGTGAAAAAAAGAAAAATTTTATGTGTATTACGTTGACATTTTCGAGTTGTTATTATTTAAATTTATGTATTAAAAAAAAAGAAAAGAAAATCTGGTGATTTGGTTATAAAGTTAAGCTATTGTGATTTAAACATAAATCACATGTACTAAATTAGAGAAAATACAATTTAAAGAAGTTTAGGGATTTTCACAAACTAATTTAAAATCGAAGAGGTTCTTCAAATAGTTTATGTCTTGGCTAAAATTCAATCTAAGAGAGAGTTATGTCTCCAAACTAATTTCACTTTTTCCATAAAATTATATTGCAAATATTCTCTGTTTGTTTGTTTATCATTTTCCTTAGAAAAGTAAGGAAAATGGTGAAATTTGACAGATGAAACCTTATTTAAGTTGAATTTTTGAGCAAAGATATAAATTTCCTATACTATACAATTTGGTTTATATAAAATTTTATAACTTGATGATTTATAGTTTTTTTTTTTAATAATAAATTATTTTAATTGAAAAATTAAATTAATTATAAACTTTATTTATTTCAAATTCCCAACATTCGAAAAAGGGGAAAAATCAAACTTTTTCATAAAGAAATGCACAAAATCCCAATCCAATCCGTATAAATCATGTTCAAAAAATTAACCTTTTAACTTAAATTATCACTCTATCATTATAAGGCTCTTTTGGTAGTAAATACATTTTGGATGTTAACCTCGCATTCGCTACATTAAAGATTGATAACTTGACAAAAAATATAAATTTTTATTTGATCAACTTTGAATAGGGCTTGAGGATAAACTCATTTTATTGCCCACATTTTTGAGCAGTAAAATATTATAAAGTTTTGATCAAAATTACTTTTTTTAGTTCCAAATTTATATAAATTTTTAATCGACTCATAAATTAATATGTTTATTATAACAGTATTTTTACAATTTTATATAGAATCTTGTACATATTTTAAAAAAATTTTCGAACTTGTTATGTTCAGAAAATTTAAAAAAATAAAAGGGTGAAAATGAGCTCAAATTTATCTCCAATTGAATATCTCTAAAACTAAAACTAAACTGTTGTCTCACTTCATTAATTAATTTTTAACGAATTAAATTAGAAGAGTAACTACGCCCCTGGCCAAATGGGATATTCACTTCTCCAAGTCATCTCGAAATAACTCCAGTTCTAATCAAATGTTTTTTTTTTTAATTATCTCCAACGATTTTAAAGTTACATACTGCATTACAGAAATAAGTAGATACACTGTCATCTATTAATATCCAATCGCAGACTGTGAGTAAATAAAATTGGTTTAATATATAAAAAGTTAAAAACCGATATCTGAGCCAACAATCGGGGAAGAGATTTAAACGTACTTTTTATCAAAATGAATTGAAAAAGAGTTATTTTTAAAACTAAAAAAAAAATCCAAAATCCAATTTTTTTCAGTGTATAGATTTATATGCCAGCTTTTATGAGGAAGATATTAAAAAATATTTGAATATATGTTTACAAAGAAAGAAAAAACCTGTAAGAATTAATTAGAAATATATTTCGGCTATGAAGCGATACGAAAGAAGCTCACCCATTACGTTCATGTCTGGCTGGCGGTTATGTGCTTTTGATCGAATCGAAAACACTTCAGCTCTTAGCTTATACAAAAAGTTCGTTTTGAAACCACTGTGTAACAGTTAAAATAATTTTTAGAACTTTTTAAATTTTAGAGTAAAGTTGACATACATCAATCAAAAACTTTCACGTGAATTCAAGCTCGTAACATGGTGGATCATGCATCATCTTCTTTAGAAAAAAATAATGTTTTTTTTTGCACCCTCTAAACCTTAAATAATAAAAGCTCCTTGTCCTAAAATTCCCGCAAAACAAAATTGATTTAATTTGATCCGTTTGTAATTAGTTTATATTTAAATTTTAAAGTTTTCATAATTAAAATTTTAATTAATAATTCCATTGAAATTAAACTGTAATTAAGTATTTATTATATAATTTATTTTATAATAAATATTTAAAAATCAAATTGTTCATATTAAACTATAAATAGTGATTTCAACTTTACACTTTCCCTACATTTTTCATTATTTCATAATTAATACATTTTCAATTTCAACTGGACGTATGAGTGATTTGAAATTTGTTCACAACATATTCATCATACGTCAGATTGTACTGCACTAGCAAAGTGATTTTTATCAAAACAAGAAAAAACTACGAAAGAATAATGAATTAATTAATTTAAAATACAACAATACAATATTGCATGTAAACAACAACAACAACATTGTAAAACAAAAAATTGAGCAACTGTTTCCATAGTTTTCTCAATACATATCGATATTTTTTGAGGAAAATCTAAAAAATTGCCAACACACTGTTCGTTTAGTCATAAATCATAATATTTTTCGTTATATTTGCTGATATTTTCTTTTTTATTCTCTCTCTCTCTTATTGTTTTATTACTTTTGTTGTTGTTCTCTTTATGAAATATTAAAACAAAACAAGTAAAAATGCTTTATTCGCTTATGCCAAATCTTCAATACCCTCCATCACAAATGCGTGTGAAGTAAATACGTTATGTTTCATAAAAACACACTCACACATATACTCAAAAACGTATACGATATATAAAAACTTTTTTGAAATATAATAAGAAGCACTAAATGAGCTATAAAATTAGTGGCATTTTTGGCTATAACTTGTCCTTCTACTAAACCGATTTTTGTAATTTCTGAAATAATAATGAATCATATATAGTTAAATATTATATAGTATTAATTTGTCTAATATGCTTTTTTATATTTGCCTCAGATATCGGTTTATATGTCAATAATTGTGAATGTGAGCATGTTAGACAGATATACAGACTAACGGACATAATTGAATCCATTTATATATTTATAAATACATAATGGGATCTGAGATGATTCTTTATTATCGTTGCACACGGAATGACAAAATTTAATATACCCTCTTCACCACTAGTGGTGGTAGAGGGTAAAAATTTACTACAGCTGCCCTTAAAAAGTACAAAAAATATAGTGGGAACGAAAGAGAAGCAGGACGGGCAGTAAAAAAAATAAATAAGAAAAACTAGTAAAAAAGAGGACGAATTTTGTTTAACAGTTGTGCGTATAAATCATTTATTGGTCTAATGTTTTTGACAGACTTTTTCATATTTTTGCTTACTACAAACACATACAACCAAACACACATACACATAAACATTCTCATAATAATACCAAAAAAACATACTTTTACACTTAAATATAGTTGTAAAACACAAATTGTTGACATTATTAGTTTCTCTCACTAATACCAATACGTTAGTTATTTGTTTTTACTTATACTAAACACTCGCACACACTCATACAAACTTTTCATTTATAGTTTAAAGGTCAAATAATATTTACAATTTTTATTTAATATTATTTACTTTATTTTATTTTGTTCTATTTTGTTTTGTTTTATTTTTCTCCATTTTTATTTACTTTAAGGCGAATTTAAAACCAAAAAAAATAAAAAATATGTAATTGTGTGTGTGAGTCTTTGTTTTTAATTTTTAATGTTCTACATGTTGAGTAATTTACCCTACACCACCATAGGTTATTGGGGTATTATGCGTTTGTGGAAAAATTGTAACGGTCAGAAAACATTATGCTTCCACCACTTTTAAGTGGTTCGCCTCAGAATCACTTCCTGAGCCGACTTAACGTCCGTCAGTCCGCATGGTCATTCATTCTGAATCTGCATTTTGTTCAGTTATAAAGATATTTTAATGAATTTTGGCATGTGTCTTTCTTTTAATCCAAGGACAATGCTTATTGAAAATGGGGATGATGTGTTCATTATTTCACTTAGAACCATATAAATGTTCCTCCCGAAAAGACAACTTTGAAGCGATTTTAATGAAATTTGGCACAAATTAGTGTTATGATATAAAATGATGTGCAAAATTATATATTAAAGGATTGATGTATTATTTTTTATAGGACCCTAAATTCATAACTCCCACAGAAAAATTCTTTTTGTACTCACTTATTCCATATGAATGCCAAAAAATACCTTTATTCGAGGGTATGTGGTGTAGTGAATTAAATAGTCAGGCTTGACCGACTATAACTTCCTGTTTGTATTTTAATTTTTGTTGTATTTTTTTTTTTTTTATTTGGCAAACTAAAGTTTTTAGTTCAAATCCATAAATTTTAAATATGTTTGGAGTTTTCTTGCCAAAAATGTCAACATTTATCAATGCAAAACTTAAATAAAGAGTGCTCTCCATTTTTCTATATAATTTTTTTGATTCGGCTTTAAAATATTTGTCTATTATTTTTAAATATTTAAAAGCAAAAATGAGACAAAATAAAAAATAAACTTTAAATTAAAAAAATATATTTTTAAATGTAAAGTAACAAAAAAAAATTAAAAATAAATCATGTTTTGAATGTGTTTAATAATGATGAATGAATGTTTATTACTTCCTTAGTAACGCCTCCTGTAAACACCTTTTATCCGTTACATTTAGCAGTTTGAAATTCAAAAGAAACGTTACAAAAACATATCAACTGGAAATTAAAGGAATAAATTGGCAAAAAGCCTCTAACTTTAGGCTGAAAATAATGGCTTTGATTTATTGCATAAAACACTTTTTCAAATAAAATTTTTGTAAATGAGGTCGGTTGCCAGAAATTAAAGTTGTCATTACATTCAATATAATACCAATTTTAAGTAAAACAAAAAGAAAAAAACAATTAAGAGTATTTAATCGGCTGGGTTTTGTATAAACATCACTTATGTTTACATGGATTTTTTATATCCTCCACCACTATAAGTTTGTCATTCTATTTATAATTTTTAATCTGAAGAACCTCATTACAAAAACAATTTCTTTAAATCAGTTACATAGTTCGGTTTCCATAACTTTTTTTAACTTCAATTTTATAAATAACTCCTTTCTCAGTTATGCGATTTTCAAAGACTTGAGTTAAAATCAATTTTCATTATTTTTACTTTCTTGTTGTTTTTGTAGTACCAAAAAATATGATTTTAATAAAAACCTAATACTTCATTCATGAAAGAAACCTTCTCAAATTTAATTAAATGGTATTTAATGATGGACTATAAGTCAGTAACAAGAAATCTTGAATTTAGAGCGGAACCAAGACGAAATTTTTTTCAATACCCTTCTCGGTAACATAAGTCTTTCACAAAGAATTTCCATCTTCTACAGTTTGATGCAGTTGGTTTTGGTTTTCCCATGTAAGACTGCGATGTCCTACATCTTGGAGAATCGAACGTGTTCAGGTTTTTTGAATAACAGTAAAGCGTCATTCTAGTTATACTTTCTGGGTATTTTCTAATAATATTCCCGATCCATCTCCGTTTTATGAGTTTCATTTATTTAAATGGGTTCCCCGTTTTAATGTTCCAGGAACATATATTGTTGATGTTATTAGACCAAAATAATTTTTATGTAGTTCTAAAGCTCTTGTTGATGAAAACGTGATCTTTATGAGTGAAGGTGTATGATACTAACCAGGTTTCACTTCCAAACAACAGTGTTGATTTTACACATACGTTGAACATTCTGAAATTTGATTGTCTGGATAGTCGTCAAAACGCCGTCTCACTTTATTGAGCCAGTTATTTGTTTTATTCACGTCTGCATCTGCATACTACTCAGATAGCAGAAGCTGTCAACGTATTCGATTGGTTGGTCTTGCAGCATCATGTTTTCTCTGCTTACATTATTGATTCTCGTGGATTCGGTTTTGTTGATATTTATCTCAAACCAATTTTTCCAAGTGTTCTAATTTGGATATCTTGAGCGAGGGAATGTAAAAATAACATCTTGTAAAACAGTGCAATATTTTTTCTTTTCAATAAAAATGTTTACATTTATGGTGAAATTTTATTTTCAAACTTTATTTTTCCATTAAAAGTACATAATTAAAGTCTCCAATATTTATACAACAATTATTTACAACATTTGTTAAATTTTTGGTGACAAATCAATTTTCTTTAATTATGTATTTATATTATATAATTAATTATATAACTTTTGAACCGATAAAAATATATTAAAGAAATATTTTATTTTGAAATTGATTTAGATGTCGAAAATTTATAAAAAAAAATTAATTTTAAATTTTACTGCTTTTGAAAACTTAACAAAAAAATAAAAACTTTTTTTCTTAAATGACAAAATTTCGATAGGGCCTGTGGGCAGTGTTTTAAACTGAGTTTATTCGAATTTAGTTTACACGTATTCCTGTTAAGATTTTGAAGTTCAGAACAAACAAGTAAATTTAAAAAAAATATTAAAAGAGTAAATTTCAGATCAATATATCTTTTAAGCGGATTCCTTCATTTATATGGTGATTACAGCAATATTTTTTAGAATTAAATTGAGAATCTGACGCCTATTTTTACGAAATTTTAAGATCTTTAAAAAACCTTAGAAAAAACAAGGGTAAAAATAAGTAAAAATTTTATTTCAACTTAAATGTCTCTTAAAATAAGAGAGATAAATATAAGAGATATAAACACATTTTTTAGAAAACTTTAATCTCTACCTAAAACCAATTCATAAATTAATTTTTGGCAGCAATTATCTCCTCGAAATCAACTTCGAAAAAACCTCAGTAAAATTTCATTAAGATTCATTTAACGGATATGAAAATAACTGTAAGTTTTTTCACTTGAATTTCACGTGGTTTTGTTATACAAGAAAAATATATTTCCCGATTTTTATTTACTTTTAATAAAAGATTTTATATGCATAAATTCTTGAAAATGATGCGAAAAAAAAATCATGTAAAATTCGTTTTCAATTACAAAGTATGAGAAGTGTATGAGAAGTGAACAATCGTAAATCAAAGTTTAGACGTAAAAATTTATTATTTAATAAAAATAATTTTATTTCAGCAACAAAATTATGGTCATAAAATTCAACAATTAACATGTTTGCGATAACAATTAATGTTTGGGGTATATTAACTTTGTCATTCCGTGTGTAATGCAAAGAAGGAATCATCTTAGACCCCAAAATGTCGCTATATTCTTTCATCAAATCAAAATCTGAGTCAATTTAAATATGTTTTCTGTCTGTCTGCCCGGCCACAATAGTTGATAGAGTTTAACGAAATTCCTGTCCTAAGTATTTGTTAAATCCTAAGAAGTTGTTTTTATTTAAAAAGAACAAACTCTGTTCAGTATAATAAAAGACATAGACCGATATCTGAGGCAACTTCTAAGTTGAAGGGAAAAACTTTTGTAGAATTGACAATTGTAAATAAAAAATAGAATCTATTTTTGCCATAATATGAGATTACATATGCCTTATTACCATTCCAAAAATGATCAAAATCGATTCAGTAGAAAAAAGTTATAGCTAAAATTATAACCCATTATGTGTTCCGTGTTATATGAACATTAATACATATTATATATATCTGTCAGTGTGTACGAACGAAATATAACATATTTACTTCATACGTATGAAAGACTCGACATTGCCGAACACAACATTCTTACTTGTTTTCATTTTATTTTAAACTCTGCGCCTTATTTCCCTTGGACATCCCTTTTTAACGGAAAATTAAATTTGTCTCTTAAATAATACTTAAAAACGATATAATTTCTAGCCATAAATAAGTAAATGACATTCGAATTAAACTTATCTAATTAAAAATTATTTAGTATTTAAAAAATCTGAATAACAAAATTAAACATATTAAACATCTTTTGGGGGTTATTTTTGTTAAAATCGCATTTAAAATTCAGAAAACGTAAATGTCATTAATGTGGGTAAAATTTTATAAATAACAACAGGAAATTACTTGTATTCATGTTTTTCCATTAAATGGATATTTTATTTGACAACACCAAAAGAATGTTAATTCTTCTACACACAACAATTAAAATTATTCCGCATCGTCTTCTATTAATAAACAAAGAAAAACATATTTCCCAGGAGTTATAAAAAACACATACACACACAAATAAATTTAAAACAAAAATTGTGTAATTTTTTATTAAAAACTTTTTAACAATTTAAATCACAAATAACGGCCAATTCATTTTTTTAAAAATAACAAAATATAAAAGTTTAATATTTATTAGAAAATATGTTTAAATGTATGTGCGTATGTATGTAGTGGTGGTTTTTATTAAATATTATTTTTTATCTTCTAGTTCCTTTTAACTATAAACATTTTTTTCTTATTTATTTTTTCAATTTAAGTAGACAATTTACAAAAGAGTTTTAGGAGTTTTGTTTCTATTTTATTCACACATGTATACCTTCACACATACGCAAACACCTACACCTACACACGCATACAATGGAATGAAAATGGTGGGGAAAAAAACGTATCACGTTACATATTTTAAAGCGTTACTATTTTGTCCGTTCATTCTCCATTTTGTTCTTTCACTTCTTTTTCTAATTTTTGTTTCATACATGCGGGTGTGAAAATTAATTTCTATGAAAAATTGCAATCTCAAGTGTTGCACACACAAGCACACATACATATATATGAACACAATAGCTCCTGATGCTTAGAGTTGGTTCGTTGCTTTTATATGTTTGGACTATTTGCTTTAGTCACACTTAGAAACACTCTCATATATAATGTATGGGCGAAAAAATACATATGTGAAGAAAAATTTAAAATTTTAATAAAAATTACAGAATATTTTCTTAAAAATAATTCTTCTTAAATTATTAACAGATTATACTTCTTAAATATCATAAATTTTTAAATTATTATATTTCATTTCTTGAACATTCTTAATATAGAATGTGACTTTCTTAAGTAAACCAGAATATAAACAATTGTAGGTCCTAAACCACCTTGAACTTTGACAAGTAGACTCTGTACCAAAATAATATTATTATACTATTCCGGAAGGTTTGTTCTTCGTAAAACTTAACACAAGACATTTTTTAAATTCTGACTCGGATTCGGTTAAATAACTGTAAAGCTTTGAGCTGGTTTTAAGAAAAACTTGGAATAATATTTTTGCCACTAAACGTTTCTTTTTTTATGGGATTTTCCAAAAAAATGTATTCAACTTTTTTTCAAATTGTTACACCAAATTTTTTTAAGACAATCGAAATCATTTTCCTCTCAAACGTGCTTTATTTTTAGTTTAAGCTGCTGATAACGTCATAATGTTTGGTTTCAATATTATTTGAATTAATTTTTCGGGCCGAACAGCAAATCGGCCTGTTTGCAATGTTCATTTAGCCATGTTTTAAACTGCTCAGAAACATGAACCGCAGCATTATCCTACTGGAATATACAATATTCATCAGTTTTCCATTTAAGAGAGAAGCGCATATTCTAACAAATCGTTAAAAATTTTACTATTTATATTTGATGGATCAAAATATATTTGAAATTTTCTAACTGCCCAAAACAGAACACTATCATCGCCGAAATTATGTTTGAACATCCGATCATCGTTTGATCTCAAATCGTGTCAATAACATGAGTAAGCATATTCAACTACAATACATTTGAGCTTTAGGCAACTTAAATGGTATTTGAATGTATTTAAAAAAACAAAGTTTAAAGATTTCAATGCTTAAATATGAAACTTGAATTAAAACGTTTGAAATTTTTAGAAAATAAAATCTCCAAGTGATTTTCAGTAAAATTTCAAAATTTTAATTTATTTAAAGTGTTGAAAAATAACAAAATTTTAAGCTTTAAAAGCTTTATAATTTTTTTATCAAAAGCTAACAAGCCATGCAAAATGAAAGCTTTATAAGATTTTAATTTTTTTTCAAAAGCTTTTCAAATATTTAACTTAAAGTTTGAAAAAAATTGGATGTTTTTCTATTAAATCTAAAACTTTAAATTCCGTAGTTGACTTCCTATAAAAATATATAATGAAATAAAAACTTTGTATCTGTTACAAACACATACACATTCGCACCGTATGATTGGTAGTGACATTTTTATGTCAAATTATAAAGGAATTGGAAAAGTAGATAATTTATGAAATGTTTTATGAAAAGGAATCGAGTAAAATTTTCTCGGATAATAAATATATGTTAGTTCAATTTCTATTAACTTGGGCCAAATCAAAACTAAGTCGTTTTGAACATTGTACTTACTGTTCACATTTCGCATTGAAGCTCCATATTTTTTCGCCCATACGTTATTAAATTTTTTCTGCTTCTGCTGTTCATACGATTTATTTTTTTGCTTTTTTTATTATTTTCA
The DNA here is from genome assembly GCA_004302925.2 of Cochliomyia hominivorax. Lineage (NCBI taxonomy): Eukaryota > Metazoa > Arthropoda > Insecta > Diptera > Calliphoridae > Cochliomyia > Cochliomyia hominivorax. The sequence continues at coordinate 5,485,515 of PYHX02000413.1, forward strand.
ATTTTTTTAAGTTTTTAACACAAAACTGAAATTGAAGATAAGACATCGTTTGTTATAGTCCTTTCCGACACATACAATCTCATATATTCACACACAAAAATTTACATTAATGAACTTTTGAAAAGAGATAAATTTCCAGAAAAAATTTAAAATTATTTGAACTGATTTAAAATGATTAAAAGGAAATTTAAATATTTTTCTAAATAAAAATTAAATTTTTCATTTTGTTTAATGTTAATCTTAGTTTTATTTAATTTATCCTTAGTGTATGATATATATTTTATGTTTGGGTGTTTTGTTTTGTTTTGTTTTGTATGTTTGTATATGAAAACATTTTACTTATCACATTCTGAATGGCAGTAAACTTTCAAATGTAATCGTTTTTGTTTTGTTTGTTTTTTTTTGTGTTCTTTTTTTCATTCTTTTCGCCTTTTTTATTATCATGTTTTTTTGTTTGTTCCACTATTCTTTAGTATTCAGTTTCTCATTGAATATGAACAGAAAACAGTTTAAATTAAAAACAATAAAATTGCTGATATTAAGAGGTAAAGAAAAATAAATTGAAAAATATATAAAAAATGGCAAAAAAGAGAAGAAAAAGACTGGAATTGAAACGGAAATAAAATTGTTTAAACAAGTACAAATGTTTCAATTTGTAGAAAATATTATAAAGTTTGTTATAAAACCAATTTACTTTAAATTTTAGATTTTATCGTTTAATAAACCCACTTTCGCAATTGCAGCAACGTAAAAATGTCCAGGATAAAAATTATTTTAAAGTGACTTCTGGAATTTGAAAGAAGATTAATTTATCTACTTATATCGCACATATTTGAAAAGGAAACTTTATTATGAAGGTAGATTTATTTAGAAGATGGGACCCTTAAAGGTCTAATGCCCTTAGGCTACTAAGCTTTTAATTCGGTTTTTATACACTCAGTTTCTTTGCATTTAAGACTACTTGAGAAGTCGTGTTATCTATGGACCAGACTATATCCTAACTGATTGCACATACCTCTGGTTCCAATTAGAGATAAGCGGTACCATGATTTTTAAATAATGTCGTTCCCAGTGAAAATGATTTTAAAATCTCAAAAAAAATATACGAATATTTTTTTATTCCGACAATAAGAAATAACGAAAAGGGATAATTAAATTTTTAATGTATTTATATCTTACACCATTATAGGTGGGTATTATACGTTTATGCAAATGTTTGAAATAGCAGAAAAAGTATTGGTACCTTCAATTTTAAGTAACCATTCGACTCAAAATCACTTTCTGAGTGATTTCGTATACGATTGATTGCTCGAACTGATAGCAAAAAAGCAACCACTAAAGTTTTAGAGGAAAGAAATTCATTGGAATTAATGCGGAAAAGAAACCAGGTAGTGGAAAAGCATTGTAAACTCTCTCGCTTCAAGATCGCCAGTTGATTGTACTATTTAAAATAGTCAATCAAAACGACAAAGGACATTGTTTTTTTTTTTGGCAAATCGGAGGAGACATTATTAGTAACAGTAATTTCACAATTTTCGGCAATTTATTTAACAATGAATCAGCAATTACAGTGACTAAATCTATAGTTCATCTTCTTGTTTATTTAGAAATCCTTTACCACTTTCAACTCCCACACAGTAGGTTTAGACGCTACATGTCACACATCATCAACCCGATCATATTTTAGGTACTTTTATACCATCCTCCACCACAAGTGGTAAAGGGTATATTAGCTTTGTCATTCAGTGTGTAACGCTAATAGGAAATCATCTAAAACCAAATAATGTATATATATTCTTGCAACACATGAATACCTGTGTCGATTTTGCTATGTCTGTCTGTCAATTATATCCGCAATAATTGACACATCACAAAAATATTTGGCATGAGTGTTTCCTATAGTCCTGAGAACATCCGTAAAATTATCCTTTATAAATCGACAAATTACAACAAAATTAATTAAAATATTAAACTTAATTTAAATCCAAAAAATATGTACCTAATTATTATCCAAAAATCATGAAAATTGATGCAGTAGAAAAGAAGTTATAGCTTAAAATAATAACTTATTTTATGACTAATTAAGGTTTCTTTGTTATATGTTGGATATACATTCATATATTGCAAGATATGATTGTGTTGATGATTGTAACAAACAGAAAAAATGATGCTTATAAACCTACTAAGAATCACATTCTGAGTAATTCAAAATTTATATTCAACTATTGAAATTGATTATTTTTGTCTAGCATTTCTTGTAGTACCCATTTAAATGTCCTCCCATCATATATGCAATTATCATTCTACAAGAATCGATATACAATATTTTATGCCTGCTTCGAAATGGAAATAGTCGGTGTCAACCATCTAAAATACTTCTACTTTTTTGTGTTTCGAAATAAAAAGGATGCAAGTCCAAAATTTAAGATTTTTTCATTTCATTTTTATTATAAAAATCCTTCATTCTGCTTCAAACCAAAATTCAATTTATAAACTTTGATTAAATAAATATTCATAATTCCATAGAAATGAAATCAATGAATAAATTGATAATTGATATCATGATTTTAAGTATTTAAATGTTTAATTAACAAATTGAATTAAACTGCATTTGAAATTCCTTTAATCAATACAATAAAAAATTTTGGAAATAATTTAAATTATTATGCAAAATCGAGTAAATAAAATTAAAGTACATTTATTTTAAATAAATAAATAAAAATTTTAAGTTAAAAATTATTTTATTAATATTCGCTACTTAAAACGCGTGAGTAGAAGAGAAGCAGAAATCCGGTATCAATCTGACAAACAATGTGGGTTTAATTGTATGAAATGAAGAATAAAAGAAACGTTTATTTGTTGTTTTTTTTTTTAATTTTTTATTATCAGTAGATTTTTGTTGCAAGTACCAGCATTTTTATAAAAGAAATACTTTAATATTTCTTTGCCACGCTCCACCTGTTTCTCTATTTTCTTATTTTTATTTTAATTTAAAAGTTTTTTTTTTGTTGACTTCTTCTTACACTGGCACATATTCCAACAAACGCACACAACTTTTATAAAAAAATTATGGTAAATTAAACTAGAAAAAATATTTTAATACCCTTCACTACCACAATTGATGAAGAGGGTAATGCTAAAATAATCTCAGACCCATTTATGTATATATTCTGTCATTGAATCAGAATCTGAGTTGAATTAGCTATGTTCGTCTGTCTGCCTATCTATCTATCTATCTATCTATCTATCTATCTATCTATCTATCTATCTATCTATCTATCTGTCTGTCTGTGTATCTGTTGCTCGCACGCTCACATCCGCAATAATTACAGAGCTCAATGATTTGACCTAATTATTTGCAATAGTCTTGAGAAGTTTCCTATTTTAAACCAATAAAATCGTTTCAGTATATTAAAAGATATATACCGATATCTGAGACAACCTCCAAGTTTAAACAAAAATTTTTCGCAAAATGTTCCATTATATACAAACAAATTAGAATGAAATTGGCTTAATAAGTTATTTATACTATATTTCCGTCCCAAAAATCATCAAAATCGGTTCAGTAGAAAAAAGATATAGACCAAAATATTATATTTTGGAAAAACTTTTATATATTGTATACGTCTGTGTAACGATTTCGTTGAGCATTATTTTAATAAACTTTACGGGCCATGTATCCCCACAAAGTCTGTCACTGACACTACAACACAGATATATGTTGTGTTCGTTATTTAGACTGCTTTGAAATATGTCTCGCAGCATTTTCTTGCAAGAATATACAGTCTTGATCGACGTTCTTTTAGGAACGTTATAAACTGTGGTTTTAAGATTTTCCAACTGCGAAAAATGCTGCCCAAACTATAACACTACCACTGTCGAACTTTCGTTTTGACATCCAAACATGGTTTGAAGTCCGTCTGAAATCTTTTTTTTTTTTTGCCAGAGAAAATTGTCTTTTGCCATCCTTCTGCCCATTTCATGTATTCTTGTGCCAATTCTAGATGATTTTCTTCTTGTTTTAAGAAAGAGAATGTTTTAGTTTTCGTATTTTTTTAAGAAATTTTCAAATCTGCGTTTATAGTAATATTCTATATAAAAAAAGCACCAAGAATATTTGATTGCATGAATAATTCAAACAACAAGACCATAAAAAAATCTTGATCAAAATATGAGAACAACAAAGTTAAAACAAAAATAGAGAAAGAATTAAATGCATTTATAGGAATATGCATCAGTGTACATATCTTAATAGAATCATTGAGGCTTCATAATTTTTAATAAAAAACAAACAACGACTATGAAAAGGAGAAATAATGAAAATAAAGTAAAAAAAGAAAAAAAGTTGCTTGTAATTTCATCAACAACTTTAAATGTATTTGTAAATATGTTCTTTTTATTGTATGACTAAATAAAAGTAGACAAGAATATGTGGGCGTGTATGTGTGGGTAAGAGAATCGGAAATTTTACACACATACGCTTAAATGCGCTTTTATATCTATACACAAACATAACATATGTATATGAGAATTTATGTTATTGTGTGAGTGACTACTTGATGCTGTTGATGTCAAGAGCGAGTTATTCTTTATCATATTTTCTTCTTGTTGTTGTTTTTGTTTTAAAGGTAAAACAAATTAATGTAAAAGAAGAGTATTACACTTATACACTCACATTTGTATGTTTTTTATGTTTAGTTAGTTGTTGTAGTAATGAAATAACACTTAATTTTATTAACCCTACATCGTGTTGTAAAATTCTGAAATATATTTAATAATCTTGTGGGAAGTAACAACGAAGAAAATTATGTATAAAACTTTTAAAACAGTTAATGACAGTTTTTTTTTAATTAAATTATGAAATAAAGTCAAATTTTTATTGTTATAAATTTCTCCGGCCTCTATTTTTATTTTAATTTTAATTTTATTTTATTTTCTATTTTTAAAATTTTCCCTCTTTAGTCCATATGGTTTAAAGTGGTTTCATATTCAGTTTTAACCGCTGCCGTAAAAACTTTTACTGTTTTGAATGTTTGTTGGTATTTTGTAAGTTTTCCTTATATCATTTTTATTATATTTCTTCTTTCTTTGTTTATTTCCTTTTACACATTTTTTTAACTATTTGCCACAGTTTGTAAGAAAATTGTTTTCAAAATGAACACATAAATTGCTGCAGTCTCTCATACGCATGTATGCACAGCTATGTCTGTATGCGTGTGTATGTGTTAATAAAGTAAAGTAAAAAAATAAAATGTTAATTTAGTGCGTTGTTCTAGTAGAACTTTTTATTTGAAATTATAATTAATTTATAAAGAATATTTTTTTAATAAAAAATAATTTCTTTGCACAACACAAAATTCATATATTTTACTTAAAATTTCAATTATCGTTCAAGTGCGTCCACAAATCTAAAAACTGAATAATCATCTTATATAACATTTAGTAGTACCTGTGGATACTCATCCAGCAATGGTGGGTCTGAATCACCCAACTTTTTAAAAATATTTAAAATCCATTTATTTCGTTAGACTGGCCAAAAATAAACGAAATCCGTGATTAATATTAAAAATGCATAAATTAAAATTTCCTTTTTTACTTTTAAATAAAAAGATCGAAAAATTCTTAACATACGTTTTTCATTGAAACTTTTTATCTAAGTATTATTTGATTTTTTTTTGGATCAAGTCAACTTTGTCAGTTATTACGTTTCATGTCAAACAAATTATTATTTCCATCCCTGGGTTTCTATTTATAATCCACCCCCAACTTCACGAACTTTTTGTTTTTATAAAAACAACTGCGGCAAAAGAATAATTTGTTACAACGGACTCTATAAATACCGAAATTTTTGTAAAGGAATGTTTATAAAAAGGCTGCTTCCATTCAAAGGATCTCATAACGTGACCAATTATTTTTGACCTGACTTGGCATCCTGTCACTACGATAAACAAACCCTTGAGACCTACATGAACGATAATGTGGTATTTTTTCAAAGAGAGGCAAAGCCTTTAAACTGCCTGCAGCTGAGCCCAGAGGAGAGATATTTGACTCTTGTTAAAAAATAATTAAAGAGCAGAAAAAGGTGTCCAAAAGTATGGTAGGTGTTCAACAGAGATTGAATTCCTGCTCAATCAAAGTAACAGAAAGCACTATAAAATTTTTAATGGAAGGGTTTTCCAAAAAAGGTTCCAGATTTCGTCACTTACGATTTAAACTATAAGAATATTATTGTATTTTGTTGTAAATTGTAATAATAATTTTAATCAAAAAAAATATTAAAACTACAATTTTAATGGTTTCGTTTTTAATAACAAATATGTATGTCAAGAATTTTTTGATCTCACTGGTTAGTTTTACTTTTAAAATATATAAATTTCTCTCTCTCTTCTCTTCTCTCTAAATATTCAAATAGTTATTCATAAATTTAATTTCCATTATTTGATGTAAAATAATATCAAAACAAAATTTGCAAAATTGAAACGAAAAATGTAATTTTGTATTCAAATATCATTTTTCACGATAGGAAACCTTAATTATAACAAAAACCCTGAAAATAGTTAAAATTTCTAAACAATGAAATAAAAATTATAAACATACATATAAAAACTATAAAATATGAAATTGTAATGTTTCATCACGTAATAATATTTTGTATTGTATTTGTATATTAAATATTTTTGAAATTAATTTTAGTTTTCAAATTATAAAACATACAAAAATAAATGTATCAAATTAGAGTGAATAATGAAAACCAATGTCAAATGGGCCAAAATCGTTATTATTATATCCTCCACCACCACAAGTGGTGAAGAGGTTATTGTCATTCCATGAATAACACCAAGAAGTATCATCACATTTATGTATGTGATATTCGAAAGCAATGGGGGACATATGGGTAAAAAACGTCTTTTAAAGAAAACGAAAATTGAAATGACGATATCTATATTGAATGATTTATGGCAATTAAATTTTTATAAAATGTCATAAGATTGATTTTAGTTCTAATTCGATTTTTACTTCGAAACATAAATACTTTTTTTTTAAATTTTTATGAAAGAAAAAGCGTTCACAAATAAGAAAATTTCAGAAATTTCAAATATATCTGGGACAAAGTATTTCTATTTTTTTAAGTTTACATGGAATTTCATTACTGATGAATACAAATTATTTATGAATGTACATTTATTCATAATAATTATAAAATGATCAGAATAATGAAACATAAAATATATTTAATATGGAACAAAAAAGGTAAACTCACATTTGTAATATTCAATTTCTGGGCAATTTAAGGCTTCTCTGTAAATCTATATAGAAGAACAACGTTCTTTATTCCGGAACCAAATGGAAAAGCACACTCAGGTATTACCAATTTCTCTCTTTTAATTGGTATGTGATTTTAACCACAACAAACAAATCATAATTCATTTCATTGAAAAAGGCGGTTAGACATGCTACTTCAAACACGACAATATGATAAATCAGTTAAGTTTAAGTTTTGAAAATAGATTTTATATAGCTTTACATCTGTAACTATAGAAGCTAGTGTCAAAAATCTGCGATCTTTTTTTTTTTTTTTAATTTGTAGAAAAATCTAAAATCGAATCTAAATAATTTTTTTTTATAAAATTTTACAAAAACTGAAATATTTTATTAAAAAAGTAGTTAAAGCTAAAAATAAGCTTTTTTAAAACTTTTAGAATTTTATGTACTTCGACAAACTTTAAACTTTAGCCTTTTTGAAAAGTTAAAAAACATATTTATTTCGTTAATTAGATCAATTAGTGTTCAAATAATTCTAATCAGTGATAACCTTTAAAATTATATATAAGTTTGAGTATAAATCTGTTTGTTCGAAATATTCTCATGACCAGAAATCTGGAAAATTATTTGTTATATATAGCAATATCGGTCTAATAGCTAATGAAATATAACCCGATATCTGAGGCAACCTAAAAACTTTTCAATACCTCCTACACCCCTTTAGAGTGTAGGGGGTATTATGCGTATATGCAGATGATTGTAACGGGTAAAAAAATTTTAATCCATGACTTTTAAATATACCGTTCGACTTAGAATCACTTCCTGGGTCGATTTAAGCATGTCCATTCGTCCGACTGACTGTCTATCAAAAGCTTGTTCACAAAGTACAAGTCACAGTTTTAAAAATATCTTAATAAAATTTATTTTTACAACAGTTTTGGCCCAAGACGATGCTTTAAATTAGTTATGATCGGTCCATTATCTCATATTCGTCCCATACAAATGTCCGCCGGAATGGGGTTTTTAGCCCATAAAATAAACGCATAAATTTCAAATAAATATTTGTGTCATAACAATATATTGCATACATAAGAAAATAAGGAAAGCAAATAATACGAGGGTCGCTCACCAATTTTTATTATTATTTAGTAGTCGGGCTTGGCAGACTGAAATTTTTTATTCGATTTTTCTTTCAATTAAAAAAAATCTAGTTGAAGGTATTTAAGGTACAACCGAATAAAACATTCCTACTTATTTAATGTAAAAAATGTATCCTTTGATTGTTTGTGTTGTTATCTTATTATCCTTCCTTTAACTTAGTTTCTAAGTTTTTATATGTATTTGTGTGTTTTAGCTTAAACAAACAAACAAAATTTGTTAAAATAATTGTCAATAAAATAGTTGATTATTTTGGTTTTGATTTATTGCAAGAATAACAAATATCAAAATTGTATTTAGCACCTCTTTAATATTGATATGCCTCAAATAAACTCATTCACTCACTTACACTGACAACATCACTAACACAAACAAACAAACAAACAAACAAAGTGACCATTAGACAATACGATAGACAGACAACAGATGTGTTCAAATTTGTAGATTTTAATGAATAAAAGGATAAATTAGATAGGTGGATGATATACAAACTAAGTAATCTTATGTGAATACACAAATATATAAAAACACACATACATATACACATTTACAGTGACAACTGATTTTAGGTTGGAATTTGAAATTGAAAAATTATTTAAAATTGTTTAATCGCATTTTTTAAAGCCTCTAAAAAATTTTATTTTCGTCTGACTAAAATTTGTATAATAACGGATTTTTGTGATTTCTAGGATTTTTAATTGTTTTCTTAATTTTTTTGTTGTTTTTCACTTTAGTTTAGTTTCTCAAATACATAATTATATGTGTTTGTTAAAACTGTAAGTGTTATATATGTGTGTGTATATGTGTATTGGTGATATTGTCAATGATAATAAGCTTAATTTCCCTTATGGATCTCTTGTCATGTTCATCTGTCAGTGTTTTACTTTTGAATAATTTAATCTGCTCCAGTTGTTAGCTAATTATTACTCCTTTAGCGCATTGTTGTGTTCATGTCTACAATACAAAATTTATATTTATAAACACATACATACACATAAACAAATATGTATGTGTTTAAGAATTAAATGCCTAAACCTACAGTTCTGAAGAATTTTTAATTTACAATAAAAATTTTCAAATAAAAGCATATTAGAGGAAGCTTGGACTATTTTCTAAATATTTCCACATTTTTATTTAAAACCCATTTTCTTACCAAAGAAGAAATGGAGCTTAATCTGTGATCGTTTTTTGATATTAAAAACGAAATAAAAAATAATTCAGCTGATAAAACATTTTTTTATACACTCAACCACCTCAAGTGGTTCCGACGCCAAGGAATCACTTAGGCCATCAAATCAAAATTTATATTGATCCAACTATGCCTATTGTTCCAATTCAATGAAATTTTATCAGATAATATGTTTTTTTATTTTTTATTTAAAACTGCTATATGTATAGCATTATTAATAATGGTCCTTAGTTGTGGATTATTTCCAAAATATTTTTTAAGAATCGCAGATCGGAATCAATTTTCTGTCCCAACTTTCTTTATTTTTAGTTTGATTTAGTTTAAGCTCTGTTAAGGGCATAATACTTTCATTTTGGGCTCTATGTACCCCCACAAGTTCCGCGTTGGGTTAAGGTCCGGACAGCAAGAAGGCCAGATCTTTAAAAGTGTGCTGTGATAGTAAAAACATGACTTATACAGCTTTTTTACCGCAGCATTATGTTGCTAGATTATGCGACCTTCATCCAAAAAGAGAGAAAAGCATCTTCCAGCAATTTGTTATAAACTCATTTTTGTTGGAACAAAACAAATTAAAAAAAAAAACGTTTTGACATCCGAACATGAGAATGAGTCAGAACATTCTAAATTATTCTTTTTTCTTCAAAGAAAATTACCTTTTCCACTCCCCTGCACATTTCACATATTTTTGTTCGAATTTTAGGCGATTTCCTTATGCTGTCATTTGAACATTTGTTTACACTGTGCCTTCTTCCAATTTATGTTTTCAATTCTTCGTAAAATATTAGTAAAGTGCTTGAAATTCCAAAAACCGAACTAAAAAAAACTAAAAAAGATATCTAATTATAGATCATTTTTTGGAATTTGTCACAAATATTTATTATATTATAATAAATTCAAAAAAATTGGATTGGGTCTCTTATTTGATCAAACTTTTAATAAGAGCTCCTTTCACTTTTATTGAGTGTCGGCAAATTTATCTAAATGTCTGACGACTATCGAACTCTATTAAATTAAAGGCCGATATAAGTCACCTTCTAAGAATAGGGGATGGTGATTTGACTTTGGACTACCTTTAACATATACAAATTATTAGAGGCATAATGGTACATAGTAGATTATAGGCCCCAATTATTGATTATAGATTCCCATATTAGAGCCTTTTAAAGTATTCCAATTAAATTAAATTCTACAAATTTCATTAGCCAATGCAGTTTAAATCTAAATAAGCTCAGTATATTATAACATGTTAGAAAGAAAGATATAGTCTAAAAAGCCAAAATCAGAGATATTTTTTTATTTTTTAATTATCTCCTCTAAAATGGAAGATTATTTTTGGCAACTTTTATAATTATATAAAAACTCTATTATTTTGTGTAATATTCAGTGTAATAGAGCTTAAATAAGCCTAATATAAGATCCCTTTTTGAAAATCTTATGGAACCTCTTTTATGTTGTTAACCAGCGATAAGTTTAAATGGTCTTAGGTGTAAGGGGTTAGGTGTAATAACCAGAGCAGTTAGGTGAACATAAACTTTAAATGGGATGAATTTTTTAAAATTTCATAAAAACCAAATTATTACGTCAACTAAAGTAGCCAGAGCCAAAATTAAAGGATTTTGTGATCACGTTTTGAAATTTTTACAAATCTCCCAAAAAATCTACTTTTTTGTGTCAATTGCTGCTACTAAGAGGCAAACCAACACAAGGTAAAGTCTCCTTATGAACAGATAACAGACATTATTACTTTCCTCCTAAATAAAATCCATTTAAAACTGTAGAACCAGAAAATATAATTCATACTTTTATTTGTATTTGATTGATATGTGATATAGCGGATGTGGTTTATTCTAACACATATTCTTACACATACTTAAACAAAGCACAATACACCTACACACAACAACACTTCACGCACAAACAAATACATTTGAAACACGATAAATTGAATTGTTTAATTGTAAAGCGTAAACTTTTGTGGGCGTATGTGTGTCCTCTTTGTATATGTATGAGTGTAATTGAATGTAATTTTGTACTAGAATTCATTGGAAATTAACACTTTAAATCCAAATGTTCACAAAAAAGGATAAAATATGTTTAACTTGATAACTTCATTTAAAAGACAACCCGAAACTTTTAATTTGTTTCTAAAAATTTTCAAGAAATTTAAAAATCAAATAAATACAAGTTTTATATTTAAAAGGACAAAAAATAGCACTATAGTAATATCACTATATATATATATAGTCTAAAATTACAGCCAAGACCTTTGGCTGGTACACATTTCTTTTGTATTTCATAAAACTTTACAATTAAACTAACGCCCGAATTACTTTTTTTTTTTTTTGGTCAGTATAAATCATCAATACTTATCGTCGACACTACTAAAGAAACAGTATTAAGACATAAAAAATACTTTCACGAC
>PYHX02000413.1:5497646-5522750 GCA_004302925.2 Cochliomyia hominivorax
GAATCAGATCCTATAAAACTGATATATTTTCTGCATAGAATAAAAATCTGCAGTCAAATCTGTTATTCCTATAACTGACTTATTCATCTCTCCTTTAGAAAGTAGTTTTGATTGAACACATTGCGTACATTGTCATTAGCTGTGTAGTGCGGGGCATTAAAATGCGCCAATCATTGCTACTGTTTATTGTCGAAGAGACTATAGAAGATGTAGTAGTTTAATCCTTAGGACAAGTCTATATAAAATGAGTAATCGGGAGTTTAATTGAAAGAATAATAGCGAAGTCCCTTTGTAGAAAGTCGGATGACAAGTATGAAATAGTTACCATAGACTACTGGGATATAGTATGGATGTGTTTTGAGTGTATTGTGTATGTTTTATAACTCAGTAGTATTTTATTCCATACAAAATTCTTACAGTCTCCCAATGATAAACCGGTTGAACCTTTTAAGGTGTGTTATCTTATTGTACCCACAAGGAATTTGTTTGCTTTTTCAGGGTCTATTGCTACCGAGAAAAAACATCTGAATATTGTTGTTACTTGGCTCAAGTGTGTGGTAAAGTATATAAAAGATTCGAAAGAGCTGAATGAAATGAAAATTTTTTCAAAATTTTCTATTTTATATTATTCACAGTTTTTTAAAAAAAAAAAAATATTTAAATTTTTATGCAAAAAAAAAAAAAAAAAAAAAAAACTGTTGCAAAATATAAATTTAAATCAATCGAATACTTGAAATGTCAGTATACAGAATATACAAACAATAGTGGCAGTTATTTTTGCAACCAATTTCGTTTTTTTTTTAAATATTTTGTTTATATTTGTTTTTGCTCTTGTTGCTATTTTATTTTTGTGTAAATAAAAAATGGAAACAAAAACTACAACTTTACAAATGTTGAAGTTATGTGTGTGTGGAAGTGTATGTGTGTATATATCACATGTGGTGGTATTTGATAGTTGTGCCTTTGACTTTTTTTCCTCATGACTTCACATATCTTTCAGTTGGGGAAATTTATCCAATGTGTTATTCTTTTACTTTTTATAATTTTATACGCAAAGTTACGTATAAACGTAAAGAGAGGGGGGATTTTTTTCCATATGTGTGTGTATGGGTGTAATTTTTTTATTATTTTACTTTCGAGGTTATCACGTTGCTTGGCATACAACCGAATGAAATATTTTGTTTTTTTTATTTTTGTTTTCAATTTTTCTTATAAAAATAAAAGAAAAAAAAATCAAAAGAAAGTAGATGATGATGTTGTTGATTTCAGTTTTGGCTGAAATTGTTGTTGTTGTTGGTGGTGCTGTTTGCTTTTTTTGTTGTATATCCCTACGCAGAAATTAAATTAAGGCATATATCCTTACTATCATCATCATTACATACATGTGTTTGTGATGTAACACAAATATACAAAAAATGAAATATAAAAAAAACTCATACACATGTCCACCAATACATTTGCACATCTGTTATATTTTTGCTATCTCACAGTGTGTCCCAAATCGATTGTTTTTTTGAAAATAATTCTGTAACTTTTGAACTGTTAAAGATATTTCAATGAAATTTCATAAAGTCAGAGCTGAAGTGTTTTTCAGTTGATCTGATAGAATCTAGTTTTAACAGTTGGTGTGATTTTAGTCGCAAATTGCGTTCTGACTTTTTGTGTACTTTTGCAAATTTTCCCTCTTTGTCCCCTTTTTTAAATTTGCATTTTCGATATACAACATCATAAAATCTCATTAATTTGGCTTAACAAAGGACATATCAATTTATTTTATGTAAAAGATAAATGAAAAAATTAAAATTTAGAACTCGTACCTTTTAGGTATGAATTCATTTTCTAAAATCTTTATCTTTATAGGCGATTTTTCGAAAAATCTCAAAGGATAACACTGGGTAGAATAGAAGTCAGGGTTGTTGTCAGCGATCCTCCAAAGTTGAGTTAGAATTAAAAAAAATCTAACTTTTCAATACAGAAATGCCTAAAATCTCTACACTTTTTAAAGTTTAAAACCTTATTCATTTAAATGATCGTCTTGTCATCATAAGAGACGTTCGGCAAAAACTATTTTAGAATTTATTAGACGAATTTTAGGACCTACAGGAAGTCCGTTCTCTTAAAAAACTAGGGTCTCTGACTGCTCCCTTACTAGACAGGGCTTGTATTCCTTTAAGCAGCTTAGCAACATCTGAGCTCTGACTATGTGAAATTTCATTAAGTTTTCGTTAACGGTTTAAAAGTTACAGAATTATTTCCAAAAAAGATCGATATGGACACACTGTCTATCCCCACATACATTTATATATTATAGTGTATGTATGCACGTGTGTACATATGTATGTGTCTGTTTATTTCTTTGTATGTAGATAACACAATTCTTTTAAACATGACTGATTTGAATTTTTGATATATTTCGGTTTTTTTCTTTATTTCTTACATTCTCTTCTTAATTTTTTGATTCGTTATATTTTATATATGTAAGTATTTGTGTTTTTTGTGTATGTGTGCGTGTGTACATTATATTTATTTCTACTGCATTATTATATTTTATTCTATTTATTATTTTCGTTATTGAAGATGAAAATATTTATGCTTTATGTAGCAGAATGTCTAAACTTAAATTCTGTAGTATTTTTTCCTCTTTTTTCATTTTTCAAAATTTGCCATATTTGTCAGGATGTTACACGTTGTGTCCTCTGGAAGAAACGTGAAAATATTATTCATAAATAGTTTTATTATTCAAGAAATATTACGTGTTTTGTTTTGTGAATTTGTTTATTAAAATTCCTAATGGATCTCAAGGATTTTCTTTAATGATTCCAAATATCTTTTAATTTAAGAAGCAGACAAAGTGAGTGTGAGTGAATGAGTGAGTGGGTGAGTGAGTGTGAACGATTGGAATATTTTATATGTTAATGTCGATGTTCGATTATAATTGTCGGGTGTTGTATTTTTGTTTTGTAATGTTAAAATTTTTTTATATTTTAATGTAATTTAGAATTTTTGCCATTAATTGCAAATCGTTTCTTTTGTTAAGTTCCATGGAATTCGATTGTTGAATTATAAATTTTGTTTTATTTTCTGCTGAATTAACGATGACCCTTAAAGTACATTTAAGATATCAAATTTTTGAAGAAAATTATTTTTCAATATTTTTAAGAGCATAACGTTGATAATTAGGAAGTGAAATACGGTAAAATACTTTATTAATGTCAATAAGACAGAACAAAGTTGAATTTTATTTCTTCTTGAAGAGGAGGGAATATTCTGTACCTCTCAGCACTACAATAACTGAATAAGGATATTTAAAATTGCTCATGTTTTAGGAATAAATTCTTAAAAAATGTAAATCTCATTGTTACATAAAAATTCAGAGATGACTTTGACTTCATGGTAGGTCTGTCGTTGAAAGGAGTGAGATCGTAAAATTCTTAAAACAAGTTTTGCAATTAAATATTTAGCCCACGTATTATTAGATTTTTTTCTTATTGTTAATCAAGTTACCTTTGTAATTTCATGTCAGTTATTACGTTTAATGTCAAGCAAATGAATATATTATTAGTCTGATTAAAATGAGTTACCAGAAAAAAATGCGCACCTAAAATTATTAAATATACAACTGTCTGAGGTTAACACAGTTCGCTCAGTGCTCGGACTATTTGGAAGTAAAGTTAAAGCTATGAAATTTTAAAAACATATAAGGCTCTATAAATACCGAAATTTACAACAAGGAATATATACAAAACAGTCTGCTTCCATTCGTAATACCTTATAATGTGTTCAGTTATTTTTTGACCTGAGTTGGTACTTTGTCACAAGCCCTTGAGTGGCAAAAAGCAGTAATGTGGTATTCTACCAAAGGAGGCAAATCCTCTAAAGGTGATATTTAATTTTTGTGAAAAGAGATTGTAGAGCACAAAAATTGATCAAAATTTCATCACTAGTGATTAAAATAAATATATTTTTAATAGAAATAATAACTTCATTAAAAAATAATAATAAAAAATAAAATTTTTATTTCAGTCGTTCGGTTTTTATCAACATTTTTAGAAGAAAAAAACTTGAAATTATGAATCAAATTGCTATAAAATAATAGATAAAAATTTCAAATTAAAATATTTTTAAATTCGAATAAAAAATTTATTAAGTATAAGTTTTATTTTAAATTATTGATAAAAATACAAATTTGAAAAAAATTTTAAAATATAACAAATATTTGAATAAAAATGTATGAATTTATTCAGTTTGTTGAAAATTGTTTGTGTGCAAAGTCACCCTTGACAGACTGTGTATAAGACATTGAAATAATTATAAGTTCTGAAGCAAGATTTTATTTTGTATAAAAATTAAACTGCGTAAATTTTGAATTGAACTCTTAATTAGAAATGAAATCTTTCAACTAAAATTTGAAGAAAAATGTTTAACTAATTCAAGTAAAAATTCTTCAACTTATGTGAAATAGTATAAACATGCACTAACATGTTGCCATTTTGTATGTACTTAATAGACAAATTCTATTAAAATATTATACATTTAAATAACGAAATGGATTTTTGGTTATATGTGTGACCAGCGAAAGTCTCTAACAGATAAATATAATTAAATCGGTTCAGAAAGAACTTTTATTTAAAAAAATCTAAATTTTTCCAAATGATTATAAATGATAAAAAATATAAATGTTATAGTTCAAAAAGCACGACTATGTAATACCCTACACCACATTGTTGGTTGTAAATAACAGCTACGAAGAATTTATGAAAGAACCTCGTAAAATTTGATCTTCTAACTTATGATTAAGTATGTAGTACATTAATATGATATAAACATGTATGTAAAATGTTTTCTAGGAGATTATATCGGAGCTAGCAGAAGTGATGGAAATGATTAGATCGTATTTATCTGAATTTGATCGGTTGCTCTTTCAATACCAACTTCTATAAAAGATTTATGCCCATCAAAGTGATACTTTGAAGGGGGATTTTATGGAACCTATAAGAAGTAATAGACCGAACCTTTTATTTGGCACATCGATTTAGAATAATATAAGACTTATTTTTTGCTGAATTTTGTTCAATATTATTATATTTAGGACTATCGTATGGTCCAAAAATGACCAGCTTAATGGGCTTTGACATTGGGTAAAAAAATAATATATACCAAATTTCATCAAGATATCTCAAAAGGTGCGACGTTTATTGTATTCACAATGTTTACAATGACAACCAGACTGACAGACAGACAGACAGACAGACAGACAGACAGACAGGCGGACTTTGTTAAATCGACTCTGAAAGTGATTCTGAGTCCAACGGTGACTAAAAAACTGTATGTTACAAATGTCAACACAAACCTATTATACCCCAACCACCTACCGTGGTGTAGGGTACATATGTATAATGTATATATGTTGACTGTTATAAAAATTTCCTTTATAATTTATGATTTTCAAAATGACTTTTTACTCTTTTTAATCCATGTCAAGTAATATATTCTTTATACACTTAAGAACTCTCTTATACTGTTGCACTTTTCATATATACTTATGTATATGTCTGTGTATTAACCATAAATTAAATCACTTTTGAAACAATAAATTATGTTTTGTAAAACTTACCTGTTTGATATTGTACAATACGCCATTCGTAGGGAGAAAAACGAGAGACAAAGAAGAGAACAATACTGACTCCAATATAGCTGAATATCACGCTGACCTAAAATGACAAAAGAAGCCAAAAAAGGCAATGAACAGACGAACGTAAGAAGAAGCAAACAAAGGACATATTAATAATATGTATGTATGTATGCATCATATGGTCATGTGGTTAAATAAATTACATGGAATTCAGAGAATAATACAACACAAATAAATTACACAATCATACTTAAATAATAATAACAATAATGAAGAAGAAGAAGAAAATCAGTAGAGTATATTCAGTCATCCAGTCAGTCCATCCGTCAGTGGTAAATAATAATTTGTCCCAATTGACATCGTATGAAGTTATTATTCTTCATCAATTTACTCTTATGCCATCAAAAGTTTATTATCTTTTATTTGTTAAATTAAACGAATCAAAAAATAAGAAAAAAAACGAATAAAGAAGAAAATATTTTCTTTGTCTGTTCATTAAGATCACTTTTTTCTTACAGGACTTTAGTCCTGTAGACAATTTGCAATGATATATTTACCTGAATAAAATTATTTTTACATATACAGACACAAAAATAAATAAGAAATGTTAACAATGTAAAGATATTTACAAAAACATTATTAAAATTTACTTATACTTCTATAATATCAACTTTTTTCTTATGTGTGTGTGCGAAGTAATCATATATGTATGTGTTTGTTAGCTAATCTATACAGGTAGGTAACATAATGTATGGTTAAATAAATTGAAGTGAATGAAATTTCAAATGGATGTAAAACCTTGTATATTTAAAATTGAAACATGTTAAATTAAATTATCAAAATATGATTATTTGAAATGGTTGCCACATAGAAATAACTCAAAACGCAGCGCATCCAAATCAATTTATTTTTAAATCTGTGGCTTTTAAAGTATTAGAGGTTTACTAATGAAATTTCATATAATCAGAGCTTAGGCGTTTCTGAGTTGATTTGGAGAAATCAAAGACCCTGTATGAACAACGGCGTACTGAGAGTTCCTCTAAAAGTGACATCCTTGGGTATGCAAAAGTCCATTTATATATTGGGACAATAGAACTTATGTATAGTAGAAAGTCCTTAAAAGTGTTTATATGTTTGTGTATTTTTTATAGTTTCGGAAATTTTAACCCATATTATGCCTTGTTTTCAGTTCTTTTAAAGATAATGGTCTTACTACAGGTTCTATTTTTTAATATGTGCCAGATTCCCTATAATGTTTCTTATTTATGCTTAAATACACAAAGCGATCATTTAAGTTAAAAAGTCAAATTTTGAACATGATTTATGCGCGTTGAGATTTTGGGCATTTTCGTATGGCAAAGTGGAAATATTATCAATTCCTGAATCATGGATAAGTTAATATACATTATTTTATAATTTCATAAAACTCTTTCAATGTCATTTAAGTTTAAATATTAATTTTAATTAAAAAAATCAAAAATTTAATTTCTTCAAAAAATTTCGATATCAAATGACGTTAAATTTTCGAATCAACTCAGAACACATTTCTTCTCTGATTATGTCAAATTTCATCAAATTATCTCTAAAAAGTATTTCCACAAAATGTCGATTTAGACACACGGTACCAATTAAAATAATAATTTAATTTTTTTTATTAAATAAAATTTTTTTCGCCCATATATTATCTCAAATAATAAGAATACACTCGTGTAGAAAAGTATACAGTTTCCATAAATACTCAAATTTGTTTTGTAAACGTCGTTTAACACACATACAAACATTTCTACTAACACACACACATATCGAACAGAAACTGTATAAATAAATCAACATATGCCTGTTATTTGAGGGGATTTAATCAAGCTTTATATGCATATGTATATATATTTGCATGTATGTGTGTATAAGTAAAATATACACAAGGCCACCAAAAAATTTTGTATAAGAAGAAAAAATGTTTTTGTGGGGAAAATTACAAAAAAAAAAAAGTGTAACATGAAACAAAATTGTTCATTTAATTTATGTCAAATTACTTGTTGTTACTTTATCTACTGTTAAATGTTTTGTTATTAGCTGTTAACGTCATCTCCCTCAGCTGTCTGTTAAGGAACAACCAAACAAAAATAACAACGTTAGTCAGAAAAAAAATAAAAACAAAACAAAAAATAAAAATAAAACATCTATAATAACGAATAACGAGGAAAAACAAGTTACAAGAAACCAAAAACGTGTAGAGGTGAAAGAAACGTAAAAAAAGAAAAAATACTAAAACCCAAAACGCTTTTGTTTACCATAAGTGTGTTTGTGTATGTTAGATATAATTGTAAGTTTTCATGTGTATGTAAATGTTTAAACAAATGTCTTTGTTACTACATTATAAGTGAGAAAGATGGTCTTTTAACTAACATAACATTATTCATATGTTTTCATACGAGGGTTACTATAATTTTTAGTTTTGTGCTGTAGAAACCAAATGGGGAGAAAATTAAAGCAGATAATAAATCATTATATATGCAGATATATTATTTTTAGATTTTTATAGATGATTAATTCAATACTGGTATACAACAGAGAAAAAATAACATGTAGTAATGCTCAATCAATCTGAAATCATGTTGATTTAACATTAAAAAATTTACATTAAATAGAAAATATCAATTATAGCAATGGATGTTTCAATTATGTATGATATTGATTGTAATGTCCTTAACATATTCCAGAAATTCTCGAACTTATACTGTAATTAAAACTCTTAGATTTGAATGAATTTGATACTTGAAATTGATTCATTTAATGTAAATTATTTTGGTATCCTCTTATGAATGTTCTCGTTGTGTTTTTATATGTTGTTAAGGGCAATACTTCACATCAAGTTTTTTCAATTAATATCCCTAAGGACGAAGTTTGCTATAATTATCACTTAAAAAATACATCAGAGAAATTAGAGTTCCTACAAACAGAAACACATTTAATTTGAAATTTACTATAATTTTTTCTTTCAGTTTAAATTAAACGTTTTTGAGTGTCAAGTCGATCGAGTCCAACTATGTAATACCCTACGATCCTCGTATAACTTGCTTTTAAGATTTACCCCTAAGTGTACATTCTGTACATTAATTTAGAAAATATTTTCTGGGTTTAAATATATTAGGGCCCTTCCCAAGTTTCGTTCATTGATTTTAGCTTACGTTTATTTTCGCTTTATCAAAAAAGTATTGGATTGTAAATCACACATCTGGAATTACAAGTGTTATGATGGAATCTTTTGGTTAAATTCCAAATATTGTCCGTTCTTAGTTCAACTTCCAACACGTTTCAATAAAAATATATCAAAAACCCAAATTTATAATTTTCAACTAAACGACGTATGATTAATATTAAGTAGTGAACATTACAGGACGTATGATTAATTTTAAACAATTCTCATAGAAATTAAATCCAGGATTTCTTTATAAAATTTTCAATATTTTTTAAATATTAAATGAACGAAAGTGTTAATTAAAACTAAGATAACAAAAATATTTATTTTATCTTAAAATAAAATAAATAAATAATAAATAATTCAATGTAAAAAATAATTAATATATTCAATTATTTTATTTTATTTCTTCAAAATGTTTATGGTTTAGTTTGGACTTCAGAAAATTTGTTGAAAAGTAATATAAAGTATTATTTATTTATGTAGTTTTTCTTTTTCTTAAAAACAACTCTAAAATAATTAAAATTCATGTCGACATTCTTAAAAATTCCATTTACTTATGTCTGCCTGAGATACGGTGACCTTGTTGCTTTTGCTTTTAATATTCACGTGGGGAGAAATAACAAACACACACACATACATAATAAAGCAAAACCACAGCAATTATTCTAACATCGTTTCAAACCCAACAGTTTTCAATATGAAATTTAAATTTTTGGATTTGAGTTTTTAAAAAACAAAATATCAGTTTTTTACTCAAATATTTTATACTCTCCACCACTACAAGCGGTCAAAAGGGTATATAAACTTTGTCGTTCCGTGTGTAACGCTAAGAAGGAATCATTAATACGTAATACATTTAAATTTTCTTTTGTTTACTTAAAACTGCAGGGTTATTTATATGTTTGTATTAGTTAATAACTACACACATACACTAAGAATTGTAGTATTTGTTGTAGTTTTAAGACAGATTATTGTAGTTGTAATTAGCTTAAAACGCAAATCACGGTTACCGTAAACAAATACAAATATATGTGTAAGTGTATTTTGTGTTATTGTAAATATCTCTTGCTCTATTTCCTGTTTCCTTTTTGTGTGTTAATTTAAATAGATGACTGTGGGATTTTTTCATTTATTCAATAAGATTTTTTTTCAAATTCTTTATAAATCCACATTCAAGTGAAGCATTATTTCATTCAGTTTCATATTTTCTTTAATAAGCTGATCTTTATTTTAATTAATTTCCCAGTAAATGTTACAACCCTAATATGGAAACAAATATTTAATACATATGCAAAAATACTTTATTTTCTTGACTTTATTTATATTTTGTTATATCTTGTTTATTCACTAAAGAAAGAGGAAGATTATTGTGCGCGTGTATACGTATTTTATTATTGTTTAATATTTATATATAAATATGTGTATGTGTCTACACATGTATATATTTTCATATCCGTTTCCTCGATTTAAGATAATATTAGTTTTGTTTTTCCGTGATGTTTTCATTTGTTTAGAAGTACTTCATTTGTGTGTTTATGTTTATGTTTTTATTTGTTTATATCTCATTCTGTTGCTTTTATTCCTTTTGCTCTTCTTGCTTTTATTATTGTTGTCTGTCTGTGGTTGTTTTTCGTTTATGATTATTAATTTGTATGAATGTGATGTGGAAATTAAATTTTAATATGTTAAATAAAAAACCGTTAAGCATTTCACTATTAATTATATTTATTTTATAAAACTGTTTATTATTCGTTCTCTCTTAAATTAAAATATACAGTGATGTAAATGAAAAAGAAAGAGAAAATGAACAAATAATTAATTTTTTTTATATAAATTTAAGATAATAAAAGTGAAGTATTTTTTCTTTTAAGAATTACTGAGAAATAAAGATTTAATGGTGAAATTGATTTAAATTACGGTAAACTGAGGAAGATATTGTGATGAATTTGTGAATGTTGAAATAAAATATATATTCAAATCAATATTTGATATAGTTAAGGAGTGTGATAAAAAATGCTTAACATACTTATATGTTTATTAGAACGAAACCACTAAACTTACACTATTGCGATATGCAAATTACAACTTATGGAACATTGTTTTTATAATCACTAGTTATGAAATTTTGAATCTTTTTCAGAAATTAAGGTTTTAAAGTGCTTTCTGTCATTTAGCTCGAACAGGTATTTCATATCCGTTTAAAATCGACCACACTCTTTTGCTGTTGTTAAAAAAAAAAAAAAATTGAAGAGCAAAAAGAAGATGTCAAACTTTTTGTGCTTTCAATTCTTTTTACAAGATCCAACATCTCTTCCCTGGCTTGTACAAATAATATAAATACAACTGCATATAACGCCATTCACAAGCCTTTTTTCTTATAAATTTCCTCGAGCATCAGCAACTTTAGAATATACGTTTCGTTGTCAATTACACAACAAGAATGTTTTGTTTAGAAAATATTGCTCTGTTTTTGTCCTCCAATTTTTTCTAGCAGTGTTCCTGTCAGGAACTTTTGAGCCTTGTATATATCAAACCTGCGTCAAACAGGTTGCTTTCCTACCAGAAGTGATGAGAGCTCTTTTGAAAATTCTTTCAATCATAAAACGTTTTTAACGAAATAAGTCACAAATAAGTCATATGATATTGATGTGCCAAATTCTGCGAGGATCACTAAATACAGAATAACTTAACCCCACATATGCGTTTGTGTTGAATAATCTTTGGTCATATTAAGCAAATATAAGCAAATTTTAAAACGCATAAATCTTGTTACAATAATGAACTGCAAATTTAAACTTAAATTAGAAAATCTGATTATACGAGCGTCGTTCATTGATTTTTTGTAACTTCCATTTTTAACCAACATTATGCTGTATGGTATTATATAGTCGGACTTCATCGACTATAACATTTTTACTTGTTATACAATCTACCGCCACATGTGCTGAAGACTGTTACGCTAAGAAGGAATCATCTCAGACCCCATAATGTATATATAATTATATATTATGAGAATAATCGACTCAAATGAAAATCTGATTCGGTTATTCTATGTCCGTCTGTCTGCTGATAATACGTTCATATCCACCGAAAATTTAAAGAGCTCAATGAAATTTAGCCTAAGTATTCAGCAAAACCTGTTCAGTATATTAAAAGATATAAACCAATATCTGATGCAACCTCTCAGTTCAAGCGATGAACTTCCGTAAAATTGTCTATTATGAATTTTTTAATTGGTATGAAAATTTGCCATAAAATTAAAGTATCCAAGTCGATTCAATAGAAAAAAAGTTATAGTCAAAATTTAACTCATTTTATGACTCATTAAGTGTTTCTGTGCAATATTTAAGAAACGCGTTTATATAAATTATATGTTTACTAGTGTATGTGTGTATATGTTTATCGACGGAACCTATCGTATTAACATCACACGAATTTGTGATGGAGGTATTGAAGATTGATATTTCTGTAGAGAAGTGTTGGAACTATTTGCAATTTAAACTTTTTTGAAACTTTTGGCGATTTACAAAAAAATGCAATTGCCCAGGTGAACAACAACCCTTGTTCTTCAGGACTTAATAAAAAATTAAGGTGCTTTAAATCAATAGGACGTCACTTTAGAAATGTCTATGTGAAATTTATTAAAAAAATATTCAGCAATTTTAAAGTTACAAAATTATGACCAAACACGGAGCGATATTGAAATCTATTCTAGATCGATTTTTGATTGATGAAAATAAATTATGAAATTATGCCAGAGAAGGAATAAGTACTAGTATTTATTCTTATCCGTCATCCTCTGCCTTATATAAAAACTGACTTAATGTGTATGTATGTATGTATGTATGTATGTATGTATGTATGTATGTATGTATGTATGTATGTATGTATGTAATGGTATATCAAGTTATATAATCTTTGTATCTTAATAAATTCCTTTTGTTTTCAAATTATTACATAACTCAAGTCTCGTATGTTGGAGATTTCTTATTAAAAATTTAGATAAATGAATTATTCATTTCGCTACCAAAAACGAACGATTTGAAAATTATAAATACAAAAAGAACAAAAGTTTTCTTTCTTCATTTCTTTCCTTTGTTTTTTTTTTTTTTTGCTCGTTCGTATAAAAATTAAATTTCGCATAAAAGTACTAAAAGTAAAATAATCATTTATGCAGTAACTTTTTGTTCGCTTTAAATAAAAATCCCCTGCTAAAGGATTAAAGTTTTTCTTTATTTTTCATTTTTTTATTTTCTTTAAAGATTTTTTTATTTTTAAATTTTATAAAACTTTTTTCGTATGTTTTCTTTCCTCCTTTTGTTTTTATTTTCTTTTTTTTTTGCCATATTTGGCCAAAAGCTGTTTACTGCAAAAGTGGTATAAGTGCTGATAGATGTGAGTGAGTATGTGTATGTGTTTGCATGGGTGAACACAAGTATGCGTATGTGTATGTAAGAATTTATAAAGACAACAACAGCATTTTATAAACGCTTCAAAACGTGGCATAAAATTTCAACAATTTTTTTTTACTTTTTTTTCGTTTCCAAACATTTTTCTGTTACTTCTCGAGATTTGGTAACAAAAATATCAGAAAAAAAAGAAGAAACAAAAAATACATTCACTGTGTTGTTTCTTAGTTTGAAAAATGAGTTGAAACTTTGCTGTTTACTCTATTAAAGTTTATAAGCTTTCTTTGAGCCAATTTTTAGCAAAATACAATAAACTGTATAAAATGAAGAGAACAAAAAAGGGAATTATAATCATTTCTAGTGAAGGGAAAATATAAATGATAAAAAAAGAAACTTTGTAGAAGTAAATTTTAAAGTTTTCTCATTTGTATGCAGTGCAATTTCTGCAACATTGACTTTTTTCAAAAAAAAAAAAAAAAAAAAAAAAAAAAAAAATGAAAACGAGAAAAATTTCAAAGTAAAACAAAAATATAAAGATAAATGTATATATATAAATATAATAGAATAAGATAAAAGTAAAAAATAATAATAAAAATAATCGAAAAGTCGTTCTTTAAATATGCCTTTAAAATTAGTTTTCCTAAGACAGTGGTCCAAACTGCAGATATCTTGACAATTCTCTAACTTTGGAACCACTAAATATGTTTCAATGGAAACCAACATACCTGAACTATATTTCAATTCATTTACAGAAGCTCGAGTTCTTAATAGGTTTGGGAAAAATGGTAAAACTTTAAAGTTTATCACCTTGAGAATGCAATATTGGAAATATGACACACATTTTAGTTAAATTTTTATACCACCATCATCTCCCGATGATCGAGCTACAGTAGAATTTTGCCAGGTTGTTTCCGTATGCAAGATCGGACTTCAAAATTCAAACCGAATATTTTTGTTTTTTTATTTTTTTACCCTTCACCACCAAACAAATTGCTTTGTCCTATTCAATCGCTAATTCAAACCATAAAACCAGCAAAATCGATTGAGTAGAAAGAAAATTATAGACCTCAAATGCAAACCGAGAATTGTTATTTTGTTTTGAATAAAAGCAAATGAATTGAGGGGATATTTGTATGGGAGCTACCTATGGTGGTGTAGGGTATAAATATTCGATTTCCATCAAAACCGAAATTGAAAAGAATTTTTTGCTTTATGACTGTCTATTAAACACCCTAACTAACCGAAAAAAATTTAAGTTTTGTGACAATTTTAGAATTTGCAAACGGTAACTTTATTTTAAGGACTATAAAATTAATAAGGATATGGAATATGTCCTTGAGCTTAAAAAGCTTTTAATGTTTTAATGATAATTTTTAAAAATTATAATAACAAACTTTAGAACTACATATTTTATTAAAATAAAATTATTATCTCTCATTTTCTCAAAATACTCTAATATTCGGAGTTGTGTTAGTATTTACAAGTCTTGTTGGAGCCTATTACGGTTTCATTTAAATAGGCCTCTTAAATTTCTTTATTTCATTCTTTACCCACTTTTTTGTTGGATTTTAATAATCACGAAACGAAATTAAAATTTACAAAATATATTAAAAAGAAATGCAAAAGAAGATGAAACTGACTGAAGTGAATAAGATAAATGATGGCAGTTGAAAGACAATTTATATTATATAACAACCTTAAATATAAAACAGTCAGACAGTCCGACAGTCTTTAATAACAAATTTGTCAAGAACTTAAAATTATCAAAAAAAAAAAAACGCATATACTGACGCAGATAAACATAAAAGACAAAGAGATAAAACGAAACAAAAGGGAAAATAAAAATAAAATAGAAAAACTTACCCAAATTTCTTGAGATAAAGGATTCATGAAACTGAAAACGCCTGGTGTTTGCTTGACTGGTTTTTTAATCATTATCGAAATACCCAGTGACATAAATGGTTTACTGAAATCGATGACACGTTCACGTTCGGCAGTAATTGTCATGGCAGCAATAGCAATATCCGCTTCCTGTTTTGCAAACGCAACAGAAAAACAAATGAACAAGTGAAAAAAGAACAAATAAACAAATGAAATAACACGTTAATATTAAAACGTAATCGTATAAACAGATTTCAACGGCAATGTAAGAAGAAGAACAAGACTAAGAAGAAAATGTGAAAACAAAGAAATAAAGAATTTAAGTGTAAATTGAACTTACACGACGGACAAGTTCACCAACCATGCCATCCCAACCGCCATGAACTTTAGGATTTTCCGAGCCATAAGTATTGTCTTTAACCAAACGCATTTCATCTGAAAAATAAATAAACGAGAAAAGCGAACGTATAAATAAATGAAGTGCGGCCAGACCAAACTGAAAATAAATAAATAAATAAAGCAACTGGCCAAACCGACAAACCCACAAACAACAAACAAAAAGGAGAAATAAAAAATATAAATAAAAAAACAAAAACTGTTATAAAGGAAAATAGGAACAATTTAATGACCCTTAATATGGAAACCCAAAAAAGAAGGAAAAGTAAAAAGGAGATTTGTTATGTTGCGGGGAGATTTGACCAGCCACTGTTTAAGCACGTACACACGTGTCTCAAATTTTGTTTGATCATTCAATCAAACATTAGTATTTACACCCACTCCAGTCTTATGCAATATTTGTTGTTTTTATTTTTTTTATTCTTCATGTAGGATTTACTTACAATTAATACCCAATTTTTTGGCCAACAAATCAGCTAAATCTTTACAATAACCCTCAAAACGGTCATTGCCCTCCAAAGTCTCACCCACATTGGGTCGTTTCAACATTATGTAAGGTTCCTCTAATACAGTTGTTACAATGTAAGTACGATTTTTCTCTATTTCTGCATGCGGTTTCAGTCTAACATATTTAGCTGACAAAGGTTGGAGACCAAGATCATCACTCCATTCGGCCACCTTAACCATGGCACTATTCACAGTCATTTCAACAACGTGCAATGTATAATTAACACGTCGACCATCATCGTTGAATTTAATGTCACCCGTTAGTCCTTCAATTTCAACCTGTAATGAAGAAAATTGATTCAAGTCAAATGAGGATTTTTTTCTCCCATCGCAAATAACAACAACATCACCATCCGCATCAGCATCATTGTCAACTTCATTATTAACATCATCTTCAGCGTCTTCATCATCAATATAACTGTTAAATGCATTTGAAAATTGATAAAAATGAAACATTCGCTCAAGAAACAAAAATTGACAGCAAACAAAAAGAGAGAATGAATGACTGAATTAAACACACAAAGTTTTACAACCCCCACTTTAGTCCTTCAGACAATAACAAAAAACAGGAACATTAAATGGAGGAATGAGAAAGAGAAAATTATAAAATGGGCGACATGTTTGAAGTGTTCAGTGGTGTAAAGTAAATGACACATCAATTAATTTTTATTGAGCCTTCCAGTCAATTAAGAACAAAAAACTGAAAGGCTCCACAAAAATGATTAAAGGAAACTTGTGTACAACCAATAAAATTATACAGGAACAAAATATATTAAATAAAATAAAATAAATAACAACAACAACATGGTAAAATTATTTAACAATTAAAATATCCCTTTAGACAGTTAAATACTTAAACAAAAATAAATGTTAACAAACTAACGAAGTACTAACGTTATTATAATAATGTATGGGCGAATAAATATGAAGAAAAATATTAAAAACTTAGAAAAGCTGTGCCACAGGTAGTGGTCTTTAAATCTCGAAATATCTTTTAGTGAGAAATCCAATTTAAAACAACATCCAATATTACAAAAAGACAATTTTATATAAATATGGAGACCTCACAGCATTTCAAATTTTTTAATATCAGGAAAGATTTTGAAAAATTCATAAACACAACAAATGTTAAAATATTAAAACAATTTCAATCTTATAGAAGAATGTTCTTTCAAAATATAAAATAGATTCATATTAAGAAATGCATGATCAACATAAATTTAATTAAAAATATTTCATTGAAAATTTACAAGGATGTAAACGAAAAAATTAAAGGATATTATTTGTCGTTATTCTGAGCCATTTTTATCTGTAATTTGATAATCATATTGAACTTATTGTAAAATATCTTTGAAATTTGCATATCCTTTGACTGTCTCATGTTTCGCATATCTTACGATCGATTCATCGGCGTGAGATGTTATAACTTACATCACGTAAAAAATTGGGGACATTATGCGTTTGTACAGATGGTTGTTACGAAAGAATATATGTTATTGTGAAATTTTGGAATTTTTAGATCTAATTATGACATTTATAGAGTCCACCAGCAAACTTTTAAAACCAGGAGAAACATAATTCTTCATTAGACCTACGTCACATTATGTTCTTGGTGTATCTGCGTTTGAGCAGAATAAAATAGTGATATCACTTTTAGGTTTACCATATGACTCGAAACCACTTCCTGAGTCTATTAAGATAATCAGAAGCAAAAGTCGTTGTATGAGAGTAGATTCAAATTTCTTCTTATACCCATATAATCCCACCAGAAAGAATCATACAATAATATGCTGCACACTTAAATATAAATCAGAAAATCAAATTAGACTAGGGTCGCTCATTAATTTCTCGTAACTTCCATCTATAATGAACATTGTGGTATAGAGTGTTATATTTTTGTGCATTTCCGACTACAACATTCTTAATTGTTTTATCATATAAAATGTGATTTTAATTTTCGTTTCCTGTTAAATGTTTGTGTCATTTCCGCCTTGAACCCTTTTTGACTTGTACGATTTCAAGCTTGTATTGGCTCTTATATTAATACCAAATGTTGAGTCCACTGATCCAAAAAGGATATTTTTCTATCGGATTCATAAGAAGCTTCTGCTCATATAATTCCTAACAATGACAGGATCTTAAGATTTGACATGGAAGCAAGATTTTACAATTTTTTTGCAATTATTTTGGAAAAAATGATCATAATATAAAAATAAATTTAAAACTTTTTCCTTTAATATTTTTGGAATGTTCACTTTTACCCATACTTTCAAATGCTATAATAACATAAGCTTATATAACATAACAGTCACACTCTTTAAATTTTTTGTGTAACAATTGTAGCATAAAATTTTTCCATTCATTACACTTCTCCACTTCCTTTAAACTTACAGCATATAAACACACATATACACTCTAACTTACATTTCCACAGTTACACATTAAAGTTAAGTGTTATGCCTTTACTCTGTTGTTATTGGTAGCTTAGGTAAGTTGGTTTGTATGTTTGTATGTTTGTTGTCTTAGTTAAACCGTAATTTGATGCTGGCATTGATGTTGTTTTAGTTATTGAAGTGTTTACTTAGATGCTGAATTGTTGTTGTTGTTGTTGGTGTAGTTGTAGTTGTTTACTTGCTTACCTTTCTCAAATAGCGCGAAATTTTATCACCATGTTCCCAAGGGTTTACCCAACCTTTCGATGTGTTACAGTCTAGTGCACGTGGTACACTGTTGCTACCACTATTACCACCATTGCCTACCCCACCACCATTGCCTCCATTAGAATTTGATGAGCCACCCATTAGTCCTCCACCCATGCCAACACCATTTGGTAAACCTGTAGCATTGGCCGAGGTAGAAGCGGCCGCAATCAGTGTTTGTCCTCTTCTAATATTATTGCGAAATTGATCGGGTTTCTTACGGAGAATTTTGTTAAAGGCTTCTACTAATACAAAGACAGCATCATACATAAGAGCTGCCTGGGCCTAAAATTAGTTTACATACGAAAAACAAACAAAGTGATATATAAGTAACAGGAAATGGAAAAAAGTAGAGGAACAAAAAATTGTTATAAGAAAAATTCAATAAATATTGTTGTTGTTGTTTTTTGATTATTTTAATGTTTGTTTAATTCACAGTTAATGTTTACTCAAAATGATTCTATTGTTTATTCACAACTTAAAGGAGTATGTTGAAATGAAGGAAACGGATATAAAACACATACTATTCCCATTTCTTTTTCTGTATTATTTTTTAATATTAAATAAGTTCTCTTAAGAAAGCCCTTTTTCCATATTTATACTCGATATCACGGCAAGAGAATAAAGAAAAATGTGGCATTTTGTTTTCATTATGAACAAGATAATAAAAATATTTCTTAAACTCACACACACACACAAATATATCCTTATATAAATACAAATATAATTCCATTTTGTTTAACTCCATTTGTATTTCTTATTTTTTGATATATACTACTCACAAATACATACAAACATGTCTACAATCATATTGTTTTGTTTTAATTTTTTCTTTTTCTTCACTCTTTCTTGTTTTGATAAAGTGTTATTACAAACGTGTTTGGGTACACAGTGATTTGTTTTAAATCACAAAATTACGAAAGTATTCAGAATGAACTGAAATTTCATTTAGTGATAGCATCAATTTTGAAAAATATGAGTCCAAAAAAGTTTCGAGTTATGATATACTTTTCCGCAAATTTTGAAAATTTTTACTTAGACCATATTTTCTTTTTGTTTTTCTTTAATTATTATCAAATATGCCCATAAATGCGTAGTAACAAAAAAATCAAGAAATTTAACAAAACACGAAAAGTACTTTATTTTTAACGGGCAATATTTCTTAGATTTAATACAATTTTCAAAAACATTCAGAAGCTGATCTTAAAAAAAGAACAGCAAACACTTTTAGATTAAAAATTTAAAAAGAACAGCTGCCAGTTTTTCTTAAAATTAAAGAAAAACTAATTCTTATAAACGTGTTTTATTGAATATTTTTACATTTGTTACTTTGTTACTTTTATTCACTTTATTTTCAATAATCAAGTGAGAACAGCTGCCAGTTTTCTGTGTAATTTGAGAAAAATCGTTTTTTTTTTTTAAGGTGAAATTTTTCTTTATTTTTTATGCAAAGGCAAAATGAGTATTTTTATTTTTAGTTTGCTTTAAATTTTTAGTTTACTTCAATCATAAATACTTGTTGTTAATTAATCATAAATACTTGTTAAAGCTGCCAGTTTTCTGTATAATTAAAAAAAAAAAAAAAAAAACATTTTTTATAAACGCTATGTCTTACTACAAAATCAAAATTTTAACATGGGAAATAAAGCAATTTTTGTACTGTCACCTTTTTAACAAAATACCTGAAGTTGCCAAATAATTTTATTCGATTTCGAAGACTATCAATTCAAAATAATTTTGTTATTAAGCGTAGACTTTTATTTGAAACCACAAACCAAAAAACTAGGCATAGGAATTATTAATGCATATATACATAAATCTTTTTAAGTATAATCCCTGCACTTCAAATAACCACAATTAGTAAATTATATATATTTTAATAACTCTTCATAAATTTATACAAATTTAACGAATTTTGCAAGGTAAAGGAGCTTTAAAAGGAAATTATAAAAATTGCATTAATTTTCTCCTGAATGATTTAATTCACTTTTTATAAAATGGATACATAACAAGCACCATTATCTTTCTTCCAATATTAGAGATGTTATGATATGTATAAGGAAGATGTTTGAATCCTTGAACCAATTTTTTCAAATTTTTGTTTTTTCTTGAACGTTCCAATATATTGGTGTGTGAAAATTTTCAGGACTCTGGGATAAATACACTATTTTGGTCAATTTTGGTATGGCAACAAATCACTGTGGGTGTTGAGGAATAATATTAAACAATAACAACAACAAAAATAATGACAACATGTGTAAGTAAATTTCTCATTTTTTACCATTTTTTAAGGTTGTTTTTTTTCTTCGCCTTTTTTTGTGACATGTGTAAAAGTATCCTGTTTGAGTTTTAACTGATAAATAGAAATTATGTTGTATTTAAAAACCTTCGAGCTATGAATGCTTAAATTGTTGTTGTTTTCATTTATGAGAAAATAAAATTTGTTTGTTGAAAAACAAATGGTGTAGGAAGATTATAATAAATAATTTAGTTTGATTATTGGAAAGTATAAATAACGTCATGTGTTATATGAATGAATGTATGACCTCTTTGTGTCTTTAATAGAATTATTTGGTTTTGTATAATTAGACCACATGTTGGTTTTGTGAGACGAAAAATAAAATCAAAACTATGAATTAGATAGGAAAAACTAATTCCTGATTTATGAAGGAACTAAGAAATTCTGTAAATTTTAGAAAATTTTAGCTATTTTATGAGAAAACAATTTTATTCTAAATTTTATTATATACACAAGTCAGTATAGTTTCATATTTCCTATTGTGAAAATAACCTAAATTGGCATATTATTATAATTTATAAATAGGTTTTCTAGTAATTTGGAGTTTGTTGAGATTCAGTAGAAGCGATATTAAATGAATGTTATATGGAGATTTTCGAAACTCTTCCGGAGAAGAGAAGATATGTCTTTATAAAGTTATGATTTTGAAATAATATTTGGCATAAGAATTGGGAACAAAAAATTCTTATCATACATATAATGAAAACGAAAGCACTAAACTTACAGTTTTAATATAATTTTAGTTTGATTTAAATTATTATTAAAATATGCAAAAATAAAGTTTTAATCACTAGTGATGAAATTTTAAACGTTTTTTCATAAAAGCATTTCATTAACGTTTTTATAGTCCATCTTTGTTTAAAATCTGCAACATTTTCGATATCGTTTTCTTATTCTTAAATTTAATTTTAACAGGAGCCCAATATCTCTCGATTATCCTTAGCCTCAGCCAGTTATTCTTTTGTAACACTCAAGGGATTGTTTACCATAGTGACAGGATTCCAAGACAGATGAAAAATATTCTTTTCTTGTAAACATTCCTTGATGTAAATTTTGGTATTTATATAACCCGTTGTAATTAATGGTTTGTCATACCAAGAACTTTTTGCTCTTAAACATTAGCAATATAAAATTTTAACCTGGAAGTTGGGAAAAATCAGCGAGAATATACCTTTAAATTTGTAGCGTTTCTGTCATTAATTTTTGCGAGTTTTGTGGCGTTTTTTACACCTGCATTAGCTTTTTACTTTTTAAACCAAATAGTCTGAGTACTGCGTTGGAAACTCCTTTGAAAATGTTTTCTTTTTTTTGGACCATACTTTCTATCAATAACATTGGAAACAGTTTGACTGTTTTCAGTTAACTGTATTTTGTTTGACATTAAGTTAAAAAGGATTTAATTATAGTAATAGATTTAAAAAAAATAATTATTTATTC
Source organism: Cochliomyia hominivorax (assembly GCA_004302925.2). NCBI lineage: Eukaryota > Metazoa > Arthropoda > Insecta > Diptera > Calliphoridae > Cochliomyia > Cochliomyia hominivorax. The sequence continues at coordinate 5,520,109 of PYHX02000413.1, forward strand.
GCAAAGGTGTAATCACCCTTTTGCGAATAATTAATTAAGAAACCTTTTATGAAATTGAAAATTTCACCAAAAATTTAAATTTTTACTTAAAATTCAAATTTTCGTTGAAACTCAAATTTTTCAAAAATTTGAATTTCATGGAGAAATCCCATTTTTATAATTAAATATTTTTTTATAAATTTTTAACAAGATAATTTATTTTACTTATATTTTTATCCTTAATTTTAATAAATTTTTCAAAATGTTGCAATAAATATTGAGACTTTGAATTTATTATTCAATAACAAATATATTTAACTTAAATTAATTAAAAATCTTATTTTAAATGATTTTGTTTAAGATTTTATTTCATTTGAAAAATAGGGATTTTCAAGAAATTAAAGGTAAAAGTCAGCTTATTATATCTTGAGAGTTCCAGTTGATCAACGACAGATAATTCTTTAAAAAAAAAAATCAAACTAAATATTCTAAAGATAAAGATGTTTATAATTTTCTAGCTTCCATTTAAGTGTATGAATTTTTAGTTTTTAGAATCAAGAGCAAACATTAACTTCAGCAAAAATGTCGTTACATAATAATTTTTCGTTTCATTTTAAAAACTTACCGATATTGATTCTCTGCCAGCACCAATAGATGTAGCCGGATCTAAACGTTTCCAACTGTCATAAAAATCCTTTACCAAACGTCGATTAGTATCTCACCTAAGCGAAAACCTGTTATAGTTAATGGCACCATAATTCTATGATTTCACTTTCCCAACGATCATCCCATTAACCTGCATAAAAGAAAATGAAAACGAACGAAAAATTAAATCAAAAAAGATTTCGCTATTCAAAAAAAGTATTAAACCGGAAACGGAAATATCAAACAGGTAAACTCAAAAAGGTACTTAATTGTTTATTAATAACAGTTTTTGTAACATCTAATGAATGAACCTGTCTTTTCTATTTCACTTTGTGTATTTTCATCATGATTTCAACAAAAAGGAGAAAAAGGCAGAAAGAGAAGATAACTGAAAGGTACAACAAAATACAGCATGTCAACAAGAGACTTCATTAAAAAGGTTTTTACAGGTGTAGATTTATGTACATCATACGAAACACACACAGATTGTACATATTAAATATGTATAATGGGGATGGGTTGGCATTGTTGGGTTTATTGTATGAAAATAGCAAATTTACCAAGGACTTGCTTTTTATTTAGAATTTATACACAAAGTTGTGCGGCATATTTAGTTTAAGAGAAAAGTTAGTTTACTATTTATGGTATAAAGTGTTTGGACATAGATAGAGACTATATATTGATACTGTATAAAACATTTTGACGCCATACATGAAATAACTTAAATGTGGAACTAATTGAATATTTTAGAATGGAATGTGGATATTTCTTCAGGAATTCATGAAAAAAGCATCTCAAAAACTTAATGTAACGAAGGGACGGCAAGTCCCTTGTTTTCGAAAATATCATTTAATTTCGATTTGTCGATTTTTTGGAAGTTAAAGATCATAAGTATTAATGATTTCGAGACCCATAAAGTTCTTGAGATTTTTCTTCAATTAATATTTGCTATTTTTTATCTTAAAAAAAACTCTGAAATGTTTAACATTATCGAATTCTGGAAGAACTAACGGATAAAGTATTTCATTTAATATCCTCAATCTATCAGAATTATGAAGAAAAAACAAGTCAGAGTGCTTCATTCAGCTATGTCGAATCTTCAGTAACCTCCATCACATATGCGTTGGAAGGAAATACGTTTATTTCGTACATTGCATAAGTATACATACTCAGATCTCATCTTGAGCTTAGAGGTTGATCAGATATCCATCTTTATCTATTAATACTAAATAATAATACTAAACTGAATCTGCTGATTTTAACTACGAGAAAAATTCAGTCAAAATTTCTCTCAATTATTGCGAATGTGAGCATGGCAACAACAAATATATATGGACGGATAAACATTTAATATACCCTTTTTGAGATTTTATTTTTAGAAAAATAGTTAAATATTAATCTTGTATCGTTTTGAACCATAACCAGTATATAGCATTATGTGTCGATAATCATAATATAGTAGTATCATAACCAAACTATATTATTGTCCGATTATGCTTTTCGCAATCAATAATTTCATATATGTAGAAGTTTTCTAAGTCGTGGTTAACTAATCATAATTTATTTATTTTTATGTTCATTTAACAAGGGAGCGGTGGGTTTGCTAGTCGGTTGGATGGTTATTTGTTGGTATTTGTGTAATACAAAAGAACAAAATTTATCAAAAGCAAAAATAAAATGTGGAAAATGTATAGAACAAAAAAGCAGCTTGTATTTGCTTATGACCATTTTACTAGTAATACGTATTAACAAATACATGTAGGTTTTTGTGTTTGTAATTTTATTCTATATAAATCTACACATATGTGGGTTTTTGTGTGGCTTTGAGTTTTTTTATAACATTTGTATGAGTATGAATATGTGTATTTGGTTATGTATATGTATGTGAGAGTGTGAGAGTGTGAGCTTATTGTAAATATACTTACCAAACCACTAAGCAAATAGTGGTATGTGCGACGTCCAATGAAATGTCCCTTACATGTTGGATTAGAATCTCTTTGGCCATTTCCGTTGGGCAA
>PYHX02000413.1:5522850-5554041 GCA_004302925.2 Cochliomyia hominivorax
ATATAAAAACGTATGAATGTGTGTTTCTCGTATTGCATATGTTTGTATAAAAACAACAACAGTAAATTTTATTGCGGCAGAAATTTTTGTGTTCTTGTGTTTGTACAGGCACATTTTCCTTTTGTTTTCTTTTCAACCATTTCGCAATTTTAAGGAGTAAAAAAATAATCGTCTTCTCTTTTTTTAACTCTTAGCTAAAAGAAGAGTAAAAAAAATTTAAATTCCAAAAAATGAAAAATGAAAGATTTTAATTTTTCAATCTCTTCAAAGAAGAGTAAAAAATATCATTTGAAAAAACTATATATTTTAAACATTCATGGTTTCAAACGAACTTTGAATACTTTATCTTCTTAAAATTCTATAACAGGATGTGAGCTTTATGTGGCCTTTATTGAAATAATGATTTTAACATTGGGAATGGTTTTCTGCATTATTCCTTTCTTATTATCTATTATTGATGTTTAACTATTGAAATATTGAATAAACTTATCACCACCTTGTGAAGGTTTTTTTGATATGAAACGATTAGAGAATTTATGGAATAAAAAAATATTTTAAAGTTTTCTAAAATTGGTTTGTATCCCTACTAATCTATGTGGAAGTTGTGGAACAACTAATCCGCAATTGATATAAAGTGAAAGACGCTTATTGAGATTTATTTAGTGCTATCAAATCAGCTAATTCCATGCTACGTTAGGCGCTTTTTTAACATTTAAAATTCCAAATTTTTCTCGGAATTTTCTTTAATTAGCGGGTTGTTCATACATGATTCCTAATTCGGATATATTTTGAAAGAAAAAATCTGAATATAAAAATTACTGAAAACTCTGTTCAGTAAATTGTCATCCGAAAAGGGAAAAATATACTCTTATATCGTAAAATTTAAAAATTTTCTGATAAATTATTGATATCGATGTAGATAAATCCTCAACAATGTGAGGGACAATTATTTCATATCTATCTACTGGTCCTTGCTCCGGGCTGCGGATTTGCCTCTCTATCCAAAAATCACAAATCACAAAAGCATTAAAACCAGCGTATTGAAAAACTTGAAGCAAAATTTTTATTTTCAAATGATCTTAATTTTAACTCTTCTTTGCGAAGATGAAAAAATATATATAAAACTCTTTGTTTATTAAAAATTTTATGTTTATTTTTTTAAATTTTGATTCGTGCAAAATCTGTAAAAAATATTAAGGGTTAAAAAATAAATATTTTTTTAAATTAAGATTAAACTCTTTAAAGATCCAATATTACGAAAAATAATAAACAGAGAGAAAGCCGTACTTTGGTAAAAACAATCTGGCCAAATTTAAATATTTAAGAATTTTAAACTGAACTTAAAGTTTCATATCGTTTCTAAAATTTATTTTTCAACTGTCACATGCTGAATAACAAACTTAATAACCAATTTCTAACTTGATATGGTGAAGTGTATAGGCTTTTTTAGCTTTTTATAATTTATAACGTTTTTTTGTTGTTATCTGCTACCAAAGTCACATAAATTATATTTAATATAAATTAACTTAATCTAGCAATTGCAACCATTCCCGAACTAAATCTCGTTTATTTCAAAGATGAATTCATGTTTTTGTTTAAAAGAAAGTGAAATACGTTATGAATATTTAATTAAAATGAGTAAAAGTTATTTATACAAAATCTTGAAAATATTGGACGATGATTTTAATTTTATTCTAAAAAGTTAAAAAAAAAATAAATGTCTACAGTTATTTTTATTTAACAGTTTATTCTGTATAGTGGATCTGGCAGACTTGTTAAATGATTAAAGTAATTTGAAATTAAATAAAAATATTATTATAATGGACATTATATATGTTCCACTGGTAATTATTCTTATATGACAAAAGTACCATAATTGTGTGAACTCATTTAATTGAAGGATAAAACTATTAAAACCGTTTAATATCAGCATTTTGAAGGATAAAACTATTAAAACTAATTAAAACCAGCAAAATCGGTTTAATTATATCTGAAGAATTGGAGGCTTTTAATCTAAACATTTAATTTTGAAACTCGAAATTCTGAAAGAAAGATTTGATAAAATTTCAGGAAATGTTTTCATTATCTTATACTTTATTTGATGGGGTGGAAGTAGAGTCACTAACACCCTGTTAAAATGTTGATGCTATAAAAAGGATAAGGAATTTAAGGACTGTTAACTTTTTACTATGATTTTTTGGTTTGTGTCTTTACTAAGTTTTAACTTAATTGTAATTAGTGTATTTAAAAACCGAAACTGATTTTTTGTATTTCAGAAAACCGACCAGTTTCTTCAGTCAATTAACCGGTTTTTAATTGAAGGAACTTTTTAAAATTTTCACTAAAATATAAAGTTTAATTTTTGCATTTTCCACCATGACTGAGAATATATGAAATCGTTCATTCCGTGTGTTATACGAGCAAAGTACTGTATGCATTCCTAGACATCATAATCCGAGTAGATTTTGTTATGTCCATATGTTTTAGACATAATCGCGTAATTCAAAATAATTAAATGAGATTCTGCAATACTTTTTATCCATCATTCAAAAATATACTTTTTTGGTAAAAGGGTATTGACCTATAATTTAGACATATTCAGATGTCTGTTCGAAACATTACTACGATCACACTTTTTGTATAAAATCAATAAAAAAGATTACACTATTGTCCTAACCAGATTTTTGTCTAATTGGTGATATCACCCCCTTTATAAATTTCTGCAGCCTAATTCACAGCATAATTCACGTGTCGAATATCGTGAGATTTCTTTTATTAGTTATAGATATATGTGATTTGAATGATTTTGATTTGTGCAAAATTGTATATATATTTTACGAGGTCTTAATTCAGTAGAAAAAAGTAGTGGACCGATATCAGATGACTTTTAAAATTGAAGAATGATGAAAAGAATGTAAAATTGAAATACAAATAACTCGAAAACTATAAGAGATAAAAAACACATTAAACATAATTTTGAAAGGTAATATTTTCGATGCACCCCAATATGAACCTCCATAACTTCGCCCATGGAAAACCTATGGGGCCAAACTTCCAAAGTTATAATGCTGTACAATTCTACTATCATTATGTTAAACTTTATACAAATTAATGCAATGAAATATTAAAGATTTGTTTCCAAATGATTGATTTTCTCAGAATACTTATCATGATTGAAATGTGTTAGAATGTGATATATGTCGGTTCTAATTGGCTATATATCCCATATAAGACACCTTCTCGGAATAGCATTTTATAGTAATATATTTCTTTAATAAAAGATTATTTCAACGATATGAAATTCTGTACAGTGACATTTAGAGATACGACGAATTCCATGAAAATTAAACGGGGAAAGATCAGCTTAATATACCAATCTTTCAGCCCATATATCTGCCTGTTGTTGGCACGACCATGGTAATATTTGGTTAAAATATTTAGTTGTTGTTATTGTTCATTGCAGATCGCTATTTTCAACTTTTAGTTTAGTAGAAAATAATTTATAGCCCGATATTTAACTAAGTACTTAAGATTTTTTTTAGGGAAAAATAAGTCAAAATCGGTTTAAATATATAGAACAAAACTAAGACAGATTTACATATATGTGTGTGAGACTACATGTAAGTGTATGAGTAACATAATATAGCATAATATTCGAAATTAAAAATAAGAGTTTAAGGTCAATTATTTTTTATTATTTTTAATTTTAATTTTGTCTTATATAGAAGTTTTTCGTTAAACTATTAAATTTTTTGCTAATTAACAATTAAATACATTTTTCAAAAATTGATTGAAATAAACATGAAAATAAACCCAAATATTTTTTTTATTTAATACGAGTATTAACTTCATTATTTATGTTGTTGTTGTTATGGACAAATTAGAAAAAACATTTAACGCCACTGTAACTTTACAAAAAAATGGTGTTTTAGAATTTATAAAATTTTTATAAAAAAAAAAACAAAAACAACAAAAATTAAATATTGTCAACAATATGGATAAATAGCTGTAAACAGCATTGTCATTATAATCATCATCATTTTGAGCATCATCAACACCATTAGAAATTGTCAAGATATTTTATGTTTATTGTTGGCACATGGTAGCAAATGTGGCATCCACATTATGTCAATATTAGCAAGTGTCATTTGTTGGTAACCTCTCGTATCAATAGCGAGCAACACAAATATGGAAAATCTGACAAAAACACCAAAATATGTGAATAAAACAGCTGGTTACTTATCGTTTCGAAGCGAATTATGATGATCATTGTCGCAATAGTTGCAATTTTTTTTATCAAGTAACTTGTTCTCCAACTAAAATTATTGACATTAAAAACCATAAAACACATGCAGGAACATGATTTTTGTTTTTATATTTAAAATTAAGAATTCTTGATTATAACATTTTTTGTGTTTTATAAAATACAAAAAATAAATTATGCACACCAAATATTCTCTCTCACACACACACATACACACACATATTTAAAAAATTTGTCCAAACTCGTACAAATAAAAAAAGTTGCGCAACCGTTTAAGCAAAAGATAAAGATCCACCAGAACAAGTGGTGAAGAGAGTATGTTAACTTCGTCATTCTGTGTGTAACGCCAATACGTCATTATCTCAGACACCATATATATTCTTGCATTAAAATTAAGATTTGAGTCGATTTAGCTATGCCCATCCGTCTGTCCGTCTGCCCGTCAGCCTGTATGTAGTTAGCGCGCTCACATCCACAATTATTTTTTATAGTCCTGAGAAATTTCCTATTTAAAACCAGCAAAATCGATTTAGTATATTAAAAGATATAGAACGATATCTGAGGCATTATCTATGTTCAAGCAAAAAACTTTCGTAAAATTGTCAGTTATAAATCGATAAATTAGAATGAAATTTCCATATTATTGCGATATGTGTACCTCATTATCATTCGAAAAATTATCAAAATCGGTTGATCAGGAAAAAAGTTTTAGCCAAAAATAAAACTTAATTTTAGAACTCATTAAGTAATCCGTGTTATATTTAATAAAATCTGTATAAATTGTATACGATGAGCGGTACCGTGATAACGTCGTTCCCAGAGAAAGTGATTTTGTAAATCACTGTTCTTCAAAACAGTGACAGTGATCGCAGTATTTTAAAAGAAAACAAGAATATTTTTTTATGTTTTTTTAAAGGGTTTAGAAAAAAACGACAAAAGACAATGTTTTCCTTGAAAATTAGAGTTCACACTGTGCACGGTAGCAAACGGATAATTTTCATTCAGACGAATCGCAAGTTTATGCTTAGCACTACCTTTAAGTAATTTTGCTGGTTCGAAATAAAAACAAATACAACTGTGTATGCAACAAATAAGAAAGAACGACATTCTTAGCAATTTTATAATTTCAGTCACTGTAGTTACCAGTGATTTACCAATCACAGTCGTTAAAATATCGCTCATCTCTAGTGTACATTCTTAAGAATTTATGATGTAGAGTATTGAAGATTCGACTTAGCCGAATAAAGTATTCTGACTTGTTTTTGTTTGTTTCGTTCAATTCAAATGTTTATCCATGAGATATAAATAATTGTTGTCAATTGTCGGTTTTTTATTAAAAACTCTATTTTAGCATGAGTGTGTGTATGTGTATGTGTTTAATATTTGTATCTTTTGGATTGAGTGTGGGCAAAAACGAAGATGTTCTTTTAATTGTTTATTTGCATTAAATCAAATGGTTTTATAAATTTGTAACTGACGAGATCTTTTTTTTTTTTTTTTTTTTTTTTTTTTGATTTTTAAATTTTATTATTTATTATTAATTTTTAATTATAACTTAACATCTGTTTTATTAGTTTTATTAGCACTTGATGTCTGCAATAAATTTTTCTTGTTGTTGCTGTTATAATTAAAATGTTTGAATTTATATTTTTTTTACAAAAATATTTTTAATAAATATTCATCTGTAAATAAAATTTAAATTCTCATTTAAATAATTTAAATATTTTATAAGTAAAACAAAATAATGAAAAGCTCAACTCTGATGTTGAACGTCATTTTTGGTTTTTAGAAATAAGTCTTCGTCGTGGATTTTTTAATTGACTTTTACATAAAATTAAATTTTAAAGAAAAATGTTCATTTAAAAAATATTTGGGGAACTTTTATAAATTCTTTAAATATTTATTCGATGATCTTTCATAACCTAAACTAACACATGTATAAGAATTAAAATAAAAGTAATAGAAGAATCTAAGAAAAAATAAGAAATGTAAAGTAAAATAAAATAAATGAGAACTTCTGTTATAATGATTGTAATATCGCTCATTTGTGGCAAGTTAGTCATAACACAAAATTTCAATTTTTGCAGGAGATGATTTTTTTTTGACAGAAACATATTTTTTGGAATTCATGAAATTCAACTTATTATTTGTTATATTTTTCAAACGCTTATAAAAAATTTTTCAGAGTATGAAAAACTCGAAGCAAAATCTTTATTTTCGGATGATCTGAATTTTTAATCTTCATTTGTGAAGATTTAAGAAATTAAACTCTCTTTTTCGATTAAAGTTTTTATTTATTCGACACAATCGAAAAACACATATTTTACTCCTTTTCAGTAAACTTTAACTTATTTGTAAAGTCGCTCAAAAAAGTGAAATATTTGCAAAGAAAGCAAAAAATAAAAAATGTGCTTTTACATACACAAGCATACAAAGAAATTTCTTGCGTAATAAAACTGTTGTTGTTTTATATTTAAAAATGCAATAAAAACAAAAGGAAACACATGTTTTCATCTTAATAGAAAACATTCTTGGCTGTTACACACGATTTCAAAACGATTTGTGCAAGTTATTCACTTTTAAACTCATTTTTGGATCTTATATAATTGTCATATACGTAATGTCTAAGTTAATGTGTTCTCATTCTCAAATTGTGTTGGTGAAGGGAGTAAAGATTCCGATCTCTATATTTTTATATCCTAAACCTTAAATGTTTAAAACGGATGGAAAAAGTAGTACAATTACACTACATTTTTAAGTATACAGACAAAACAGAATCACTTCTTGAGTCTATTAAACGATGGCCGATTAACAACCTGGTTCATTAATATTATGAATCTACTACGGGTCGCAATTAAAAAAAATCAGTCAAGAAATGTCCTTAACTCCTAAGCAATTTAGTGACTGAAATTATATCTGTGTATTAAATGCCTATAACGCTTTAATACTTGAATTAAGAGTAGTCTCAGATATTGGCCTATAATTTTCTATTAGACCGATGTAAATAGCCACTGCTATTTAAAGAGGCTTAAATACTTCTTTTGCTTTGTATGAAATGTAAAAGTAAATATTCTGCTGCTGGAATAGAAATTATGATCTGTATACTTTTCAAAAAGATCAAGAAGTCTTAACTTGAAGAAGATTGTTGCCTCTCACCATTTTGTACAAAGCATAGAACACTGATTTCATGTTGCAGTATAAAATCAAATGAGGATCATGGTCTTCTATTCAGAAACGGAGTACAGAAAACATCATGCAGTGGGACGATTAAAAGAACAGTCTGTTGGAATTTTTACAGAATAATCCCCATATATCCGAAAGTGACAGCGAGAATTATAAAACTTGGTCCCAATCACTTTCTCAAAGAACTGTTTAACTGAACAAAATGTTGGACGGATAGGAACAGCAGGAGAACTAACCCCATACAAAAATTATAAAAAACTATGGAGGTGAGAGTATTAAGATTTCATCTCAATTACTTTTGCAAAGAGAAAATTTACTTTACAAAATATAATACGCATGGGATCAAAGGTTCGATACCTAACAAAGAATATATAATTATCAAATATCTAAAGAACTAAAATTGTTCCCAATCAGTCTCAAGAGGGCTACATCTCCCCTGACAGATAATCGATTATCTGTAGAATTATTACAGCGAGAGTTAAAATATTTAGTTCCAATCACTCTCTTTAAAAATTGCTAAAGTGAAAAATCCATACAATGCGATTATTAATTGGTAAATATCTATAGAATTTTTATAACTTGGATTTTTCAATTTGGAGTCAATCACTTTTAGGGGAAAAGAAAAGCTTCCCCCATATAGACCACAAATATAGTTGTGGTTCACATTTGACTTAGTACACAAATTGGTTTTCATTATTTTTATAAGTTTTGCTCAGGTTTGTGTTGGACTAAAATTCTTTGTAGCTTCTATTACCAGCAATTTGCTAAAAATTTAATTCTGATGTTAATTCCACGTTAATTTACTAGCACAATACTTAAGCTGTTGGGTTTAAATTTCCTTATCAGTACTATGTTCACTAGAATATCTTGTAACAGAATTGTCGAAAAGTCTCAACCTTCAAAGTTGGAAGTCTTAAAGTTATACTCAGAATCATTCACTTTAGAAAATCGAACGTTAAATGAGCATTTCCTGTACGTCTTCATGTCAGTCGGAATGTGACAAAAGCAAATAAATAAAAGACAAAAATTCATTGAATTCAGATAACAAGTACAAAAAAGTGGGGTGATTTTGGACCAACAAAATAGGTACATTTTGTATAGAATTTCCCCAATCCTTAATCCTCCACCAAATGTCGATGGAACAATCACATTTTTACTTTATAGTATACTAACACACACATACACACATAATGATAAATAAAGTTGTTAGTTGTTGTGATAAAGTTGTTTTTTAAGTCAACATACTTATGCTTGAAGCTTCAAAAGATGTGATATATTTACGACTATTTTCAACTGATCTGATTTGGATAATTTTTGCCATAGTGTTCAAGTACATAAATAGCTGAATATATTGACCGATTTTTTAAATCTGTTTGTTTTTAAATCAAAAGTTCTTTATTGGAATTTTAAAGTTGTCGTAGATGTCGTCCTATAGCATATTTTAAAATGAACAGATTTAAATACCTTTAAATAGTGATCTGTGTAGACAAATAATAAATATGTTTGCCAAATTTTATTGCAATTTAGTCACTAATGCAAAAATGAGAGTGCCAAAAATAGATAGACGGACATATAAATTTAATGGCGTCTTAGTTGATTTTTATACTCTACACCACCGAAGCTGGTTGAGGTATTATGCGTTTGTGCTGATGTTGGTAACATTCAGAAATGTGGTGTTGCATCCACCTTTAAGTAAACCGTTCGACTTAGAATCACTTTATGTACGATGTCCGTCTGCCTGTCTGTCGGTCTGTCTGTTTGTCTCGAAGAAATTTGGTCCATATTATTTTTTGTTCCAATATTTTAGGTATCTTCCATACAAATGTTCTTCTAAGGTCATAAAAGTTCTAAATACAAAGCGATTTGGTACAAAAAAATAATATTCTAAAACGCTGTGCCAAAATTTGCGAGGGTCGGTTCATTATGTCTCATAGATCCTATTTAAACCTCCTTCCAAAATATCACTTTTAAGGGATGAAATCTCAAATTATGATAAATATAAGCAAAAATCTAAAATTATACGAGAGTCGGTTCATAACCCAATCAGAAAAATAAATTTTAAAACTCATAAATTTTACATAAATCTTGGTATCTCTGTTGAAAATACACTTTATCCTTTTGAAAGTTTATATTAATTATAATAAACATTAGTTCATTGAAAAATTTGTTTATAGAATTTTTCATGTTTTCAAATGCCTTCACTTTATAATATATATTCAGTCAATAAAGACATACATTGTTTTATAAACACTGCGTTATAATTTCAATAGGTTATGGACCCAGACCCAAACCTTCTAAAGAATTTATAAGTGTAAGAATTATCTTTAATTTAGAAAAGATAAAGAAATGGCGATTGTATCAGGAAGAATACCTTTGCTAAATGGAAAAAATTTTTCCACATGGTTTCCACAAATGGAAGCAGTATTGCACAAAAATCGTTTATTACGAATGGTAAGAGGAGAAGTAGCCAAACCAGAAGAGGTTATTATCAGTAGCAATCCCACAGCTTTAGAAAGAAAATCATATGAAGAATTTTTAAAGAAGAAACGGGAATATGAAGATTTGGATCAAGATGCCAGAGCTGAAATCATAATTTGTGTAGAGCCGGATATTATACGTATGATTAAAACTTTGAAATCTTCAAATGAAATTTGGTATTACCTTAAGAACACGTACGACCGTAAGTCTACAAGAAAGAAGGCAGAGTTATATAGAAAATTATTGAACCTAAAAATGGTGGAAAGTCAAAATATTTCGCAATATTTGATTGAATTTGACGTTGCAGTTTCCGAACTTCGTGAAATGGTGTCTGATATAGATGAAGATTTTCTGACGGTAATGCTTTTAGATGGTTTGCAAGACAAATATAAAGCAGTAAAAGCAGCATTTGACACTGCCAATGAGTTTCCTACTCTCAACGTTCTACGCTCAAGACTTTTGGAAATTGGTGACAAGCCGGAAGAAGAAAATGTTCAGGACAATGCTCTAAAAGTGTACAAGTTTGCAAATAACAAGAAGAAACAGGGTAATTTTAACTATAATAAGACGGATAAAAAAGGTATGAAAATGTTTCCTTTTAATTGTTACAATTGTGGAAAAAATGGCCAAAAATTGTAAATTGAAAATTAATAAAGCAAATGAAGTACATGTTAGTTCAGGTTTTGCAGTATCTGCTATAAAAGCAAATAGATATTTTCATTCATCAGGATTCAAAACTATTTGGATAGTTGATAGTGGAGCATCCTCCCACATGACAAACTTAAAGTCAGAATTTATAGACTTAGATGAAACATATACTGGCAATGTGAGATTAGCAGATGATAAAAATTTGGAAATTAAAGGAATTGGTACAGCACAAATTAATGTTAACATCAATGGGCGAATAAGCAGAGTAAATCTTTTACAAACATTGTATATATCAGATTTGAGAAGTAATCTGTTTTCAATAGGAAAGGCAACAGACAATTTTTGTAACATTAATGTATTTAAAAATAAGATAGAAATCTACAAGAATGGTAAAATTCTAATAACATCTAAAAAGAACGGTGGCATATATTGTATCGAATCAATACGTAAACCTTATACTGTTACAAATGTTATTGAAAATCGGAGAAATATTTTAGAAGTATGGCACAAACGTTATGGCCATTTGAATCCAGCAGATTTGGTAAAACTTCAATCCAATAATATGGTTCTTGGTTTACCAAAGATTCCTTATAAGAATGTACAGTGTATTAGTTGTATTCGAGGAAAACAAATTAGACAAGCTTTTCCGAAGAAAACCGAAAAATCATCAAACGAAGTATTGCAATTAATACATACGGACTTGTGTGGACCAATGCGAGTAGAGTCTATAGGCAAAAAGCTCTATTTCGTTACATTCATTGACGATTATACCAGAAAGGTATATGTTCGTTTTTTGAAAAGGAAGAATGAATATTTAGATGTATTCAAAGACTTTAAGAGACAAGTTGAATTAGAAACAGGCAGGAAGATCAAATGTATTAGATCAGACAATGCTGAACTATCAAGTCGTGAATTTAATTTATTTTTAAAAGATTGTGGTATTACACATCAGTTTAGCGTTGAGTATACACCACAACAAAACGGTATAGCAGAACGCATGAATCGAACCCTAGTTGAAATGGCTAGAACTGTGATGATAGAAGCAAAATTGCCAGAATTTTTATGGGCTGAATTAATAATGACAGCATCCTATATAAGAAATAGGTGTCCCACGAAAATTAATAGAAATAAAACTCCTGAAGAATTATGGACTGGGAAAAAGCCAGTTATTAAACATTTACGCCAAATAGGAAGTAAAGCTTTTGTATTAAACAAAAAACTTGGAAAATCTAAATGGCAGACTAGAAGTTCAGAATATATATTAATTGGTTATGCAACAGATGCTAAAGCTTATCGTTTATGGAAGCAAGAAACACGTGAAATTATTAAAAGTCGTGATGTTACATTTGTAGAAGATAATTTTAAAGTTGACATAGCTGATATAGAAGATGAACAAATGGGGTTTTATGAATTTAATTGGAATGCATTAGGACATAAACAGAAAAAATCTCAACAAGAAAGTCATAAAGATTTAGAAGTAGTCGAGGCAACAAATAATTTTGGAGAAAATGACAATAATGAAAGTCAATTACAAGAAGAAGATCCTAATAACATTTTGACAGATGATCAAGATAGTGAATCTAGTATTGAAAAAGAATCTACCGAACCGTCTATTAAAGAACGTTTAAGATCATGGTCATTATTCAAAGGTAGAGAAGAAGCTAATATAGTTGATTGCAGTAATAATGATCCAAAAACATACAAAGAAATGCTTAATTCTAAAAATAAAGAAGAATTGAAGCATGCAGTTAAGCAGGAATATAGTTCGTTAATGAAGAACAAAACTTGGAAGTTAGTAGATTTGCCCAAAGGGAGAAAAGCAATAGGATGTAAATGGGTATTTAGAACTAAATATACACCCGATTGTAAAATAGATAAACGTAAAGCCCGTTTAGTAGCAAAAGGATATTCTCAGGAATATGGAATTGATTATAACAGTACTTTTGCACCCGTCGTAAGACAGAACTCGTTACGTTTAGTATATGCACTTGCAGTTGAAAAAGATTTAAAATTACGACAGTTGGATGTATCTACGGAAGGTTTCGTTGACGAGAAAAACAGAAACAAAGTGTGTTTGTTAAAAAAGTCTATATATGGTTTAAAACAAGCTGGTCGTCAATGGTATAAAAGTATTGATGCAGTTTTAAGAAAATTTAATTTAACAAAATCTAAGTACGACCAATGCATATATTCGGGAAAAATTGGAAATGAAACTATTATAGTTGCATTATACATAGATGATATTATCATTGCAAGTAATAATGAGAAAATTACTCTTGGATTAATTACACTATTGAAAAATAATTTCGATATTCGGGATATGGAAGTACATAAACTTGATTGTACTTAAGGAGGCGCATTATTCAAAAGCGATTGCAGTGAGGAGGCGTGTTGAAAATACACTTTATCGTTTTGAAAGTTTATATTAATTATAATAAACATTAGTTCATTGAAAAATTTGTTTATAGAATTTTTCATGTTTTCAAATGTCTTCACTTTATAATATATATTCAGTCAATAAAGACATACATTGTTTTATAAACACTGCGTTATAATTTCAATAATCTCAATTATCAAATTATATGAGGGTTGTTCATTAATTTTTCGTATTCACCATTTTTAATCGATGATGTGGTGTAGAGTATTGGCTTCACCAACTATACATTCTTACTTGTTTCTTGAAGGACTTGTGGTGGTAGGAGCATCAAGCTTATTTCTTATGAGAAAATTGTTTATAGAGGAACTATTTAAAATATGTTTAACATATAATCATTTATAATATAAGTGATCACGAAAAAGTTTTGTAATCACAAAAGTAAGTTAAAAATTTTTGAATATTGTGACCCTTTGGCAACACTGATCTTGCAAATTAAACGTTAAAGAATAATTTTTAAACTTACCTCTTTGTTCGGAACGATGTTGTTGTTCGTCTATGGTGAAGCCGAATTTATAGGGACGGACTGTGGTGCTTTGGCCCAAACAACACTGTTGCAGCAGACAACAAACAACAATTATAAACTTGTGAATATAAGAAAAATATTTTCAATTAGTTCCAACCATTCAAAATATAAATGACAATAAAGTCAAACACTTACTAAATTATTCAAATATTTATTCAGTAAATTCATTTTATAATATTTTTTTATTTTTTAATTTATTAATTTAATTTTTGTTTAGTTTTTACTGTTAATTTTAAGAAAACTGACACAATTTCTTTTAAAAATCTCAAAATTCGTTAAATTAATTCACTTTTTCTTAATAACAATTGAATTGGAGTGAGTGACAAAGTTTGCCAACTGAACTGTTGAAAAATTTTTAGTTTTTCAAATAATAAAAAATAATTTCGTTGCTTAAGGCTTTTTTCAATGTTGCAATAAGTAAATTTGGATTTTTTTATTATTCGTATGTTTTTTATTATTATTTTTTCTCGTTATTTTTTATTTTAATTGTTTTGTTTTTCTGCCTGAGTTGGCCACTTGTGAAACACACCTTACGACGTTCTATTCGATATTGACTGGGCTCATAATACTTGGTAAACATTATAAAACATTAGAATCGTAAAAAATTATAAATATAAAGATACAAAACAGCAGCAGCACAACAACAAAAACAACAATAAAAACAAAAAAATCTAAATATTACTTATTAGCTTAAAAAACATCACACATACGCAAACACAACATACTGGACCTACAGACACACAAACATCTCGGATCGTCCATGTACATATATATTTATAAGAATACAAATATTTAAGGCAGTTGATAATGTTTCGTATGGATAAAACGATGATAATGTTGCGATTGCTGTTTAGAATAGAACAAAATATCTACACAAACACAAGTATCTCAGTATCTGTTACTCACAACATCATCTTTATTATTATCAACGAATTATAACATTAATTTCAGCGAATTATAACATTAATTTCAGCCATATACGGATGAGGGTTTCGAATATCATAATTTCGTGGGTGAATTTAAATTATTTCAATATTCCTGTTGCACTCACACACACGCACACACTTAGAACGTAAACAATTTAACTCTCATTTATGAGTATTTTTAATTAAATTATGATGTCTTTATGTCTAATAAGTGCTAAAAACATTAAAACGTTAGTTAATAAGTTTTTGGCGTTTTGATTATACTATTTTTTTAATTAATAACTAAGTTGTTCTAAGAGATTCTGATATAAACAAAATTATGTGTTAAGATTTGAATATAATTTGCATTTTGCCATTTAAATATGATTAGTTTCTAATGTTTTTTTTTTCGCTTTTTATAGAATTTATTTTAGTTCGTATTAAGAAAGTGACAAAGGTACTATTTTTTCTAGGGTATGTTGAGATTGTTAAGCGATTTGTTACAAGTTTTAAAATATAAGATATAATACCAAACACATTATATAAAATATATATTTTGTTAGAGCGTTGTTCAATGTGTGATAGCAACAACCATAATATAGTTAGGCATTTGACAGAAATATTATATAGAAAAATATCCATTAAATTTTCTTTTTTGTTAAACTTTCTTTTTATAGATTTGATTTTTGGTTATAGAACATTTCCTATAAATTTTCTTTTATAAAAAATGGGAAAATTTGCCTAAAATAAAAAATAAGCTTGAAATACTCTTGTAGAAAATTTTCATGATTTTGTTATTAAAAATTTGTTTTCTTACAGAAACTTTACAATGAATATTCTCATTGAAAACTTGTGATTAATTGTATTCTTACATGAAATTTACTTCTTTTTATAAAAAATTTACCATCAATTTTGTCTTATATAAAATTTTTTTCTCATAGAAAATTTACTATAAATTAAATTTTTCTTTTTTTATTTAAGGAAAAGTTACTATAAATTTTCTATTTAGAGAAAATTTACTATAAATTTTCTATTTAGAGAAAATTTTCTATAAATTTTCTATTTTTTCTCTATTTATTTAGAGAAAATTTACTATAAATTTTCTATTTAGAGAAAATTTACTATAAATTTTCTATTTAGAGAAAATTTACTATAAATTTTCTATTTAGAGAAAATTTACTATAAATTTTCTATTTAGAGAAAATTTACTATAAATTTTCTATTTAGAGAAAATTTACTATAAATTTTCTATTTAGAGAAAATTTACTATAAATTTTCTATTTAGAGAAAATTTACTATAAATTTTCTATTTAGAGAAAATTTACTATAAATTTTCTATTTAGAGAAAATTTACTATAAATTTTCTATTTAGAGAAAATTTACTATAAATTTTCTATTTAGAGAAAATTTACTATAAATTTTCTATTTAGAGAAAATTTACTATAAATTTTCTATTTAGAGAAAATTTACTATAAATTTTCTATTTAGAGAAAATTTACTATAAATTTTCTATTTAGAGAAAATTTACTATAAATTTTCTATTTAGAGAAAATTTACTATAAATTTTCTATTTAGAGAAAATTTACTATAAATTTTCTATTTAGAGAAAATTTACTATAAATTTTCTATTTAGAGAAAATTTACTATAAATTTTCTATTTAGAGAAAATTTACTATAATTTTTCTATTTGGAGAAAATTTAACAAGAATTTTCTTATTAGAGAAAATTTACTATAATTTTTCTATTTAGAAAAAATATAATATAAAATTTCTATTTAGAGAAAACTTATAACTATAAATTTTCTTCTTACAGCTAATTGACCATGAATGGTTTTCTTAGAGAAAATTTCCTAAAAATTTTCTTCTTAGAGAAAATTTACTATAAATTCTCTTGCCCATGAATTTTCTTTTAGAGAAAATTTACTATTAACTTCTTTTGTTAAGGAAAATTTGTCATGAATTTTCTTCTTAGAAAATATTTACTATAAATTTTCTTCTTAGAGAAAAGTTATTTTTATACAATATTTGCTATAAATTATCATTGTAATAGAAAATTCCCTTAAAGTTTTCTTTTTAGAAAATATATGTGTTAAAATTTTCTTTTATATCTCATATATGTTATTCTTATAAAAAAATCCCAAATATTACGCCAAAACACCATTTCAAAATATTATATCGCATTTTCAAAATATAATATTTTGTTAACAATTAAAAATCCAAAAACGGACATTAATAAAATATTAATTAATTCAAATTAAATAAATTTGAATTTCTATTGTCAACACAACAGATAAATATACCAAAACCATATATACTACACGATTTGATTTATCGATACTGGAATGAAATCAAAAGACATTTAAAATATTGTTTTATGGTTTTTATTCCATTAAAAAAGAACATAATAAAACAGATTATTTTTTTATTTTTAACACAATAAAATTATAAATATTTGGAGTTTAATAATTTTAACTTTAATTGGGAGGCGTCGATTAGGTGAATCAAATATTGTGTATAACTGGTAGCAGGTTTTAGGATTTTCGTTATTTTTATATAATAAGAATTCTTTTTATGAAAATTGCGGTCGATCAGGTTTGACAAAAAGATATTGCTAATTTGGCTATTATACCCTACACCAACGTAGGTAGTTGGGGCATTATTGATCCGTTTGTTTGTTTGTCCCGCTGGTTGGGTATGTAAACGTTGTGAAGCCTCTACAAATGCAATTTTGGATATATCTTGGTGAAATTTGTTACATTCTTTTATTTTTCTTTTGTTTAGAGAAATATGTCAGGTACCTCTCATACAAATGTTTCCCCGGAATAAAGTTTTAAGATCATAAGAGTCTGAAATATAAATAGATTTTAACGATATTTACAGCAATAAGTCTTATGATATTCTTAATTAATGTGCCAAATCATGCGAGGGTCGGTTTATTGCTTCTCATAGTTCCTAAATAAGCCCCTTCCAAATATCACTTTAAAGGACATGAATCTCACATATACGTTGGTATTGTGGTAATGATTGATCAAATTAAGATAAATATTAGCAGAAATCGAAAAAGAATAGCAAAATTTTGCGAGGATCGGTCCATAATTTCTCGAGTCTCCAATAAATGTTTTTTTCACAATAATGAACAGCACATTTAAGAATTAATCAGAAAATAATATACGAGGGTCGTTAATTACTTCCACGTAACTTCCATTTATAATAAAAATTGTGGTGTAAGGTATTACATGGTCGGACTTGACTGACTATAACATTCTTACTAGTTTCTTTTAGTTGTAAATAAAAGATATGTCTGTTAAGAATTTTTCGATCTCATTCCTTATGAAGGTCATTTTTAAATATAACATAGGAACACTTAGTTATAAAATTAGTTATATTTTTGACTACTAAACATATATATATATATATATATATATATATATATATATATATATATATATATATATATATATATATATATATATATATATATATATATATATATATATATATATATATATATATATATATGCATATATATACATTATTGGGTCCTACATCATTTAGTTTTAGTATTACATGCGGAATAACAAAGTTAATATACCCTCCTTACCACCTCTGGCGGTAGATGGGTCCTACATCATTTAGTTTTAGTATTACATGCGGAATAACAAAGTTAATATACCCTCCTTACCACCTCTGGCGGTAGATGGTACAGTTAACGCATTTTTACTATTTTTAGTAAAAATAACTGAAATATATCTTCCTGAGAGTACAAAAGATAATAAAATTAAATTATTTATTAAATACAAATTTGTTGTTAATTTAACATTAATAATTTTATAGTATTTAATTAATCATTAGTTGTTCTTATTATTGTAAATTTTAAAAACGACAAATTAAGTTAAATTAAAAAAAACACATGTTTATTTCACTAATTACACGCACATTTACAAAATAACAACATTTATTTAATTTAAGTAAATAAAATTTTGTACATTTTACACTTATTCAAATTCGCATTATCGACATAATCTTCCATAAGATTGTTAGATGATGATAATATTAATTGAATTATGACAAAACAACGTCATCTCTGTCATTTACAAAGACTAAACTTATAAATAAATAAATAAATAAATTGCAAATTTGATTAAAACGTTAATTTATTAAAAATTAATAGAAATTTTATGATTTTGTAAAACAAATCAGGAAATCATGATTGAACATAAAAATAAAAGATTGAAATTGATCAATTACAAAATAAATGGATTTTTTTTTTATTTTTTATAAATTAAATGTATAAAAAAAACCATTTAAATGTATTTACTGAATACGTCATATATAGTCAAGGCACGATATACGACTCTGTTACTTACTCTCCAAAAGATTGAATCTTTCAAGGAGTTTAATTTGAATCAAAAAAAGAGTTTTGTTTTTATCGCTCCTCGTAAAGATTTGAATTCTAAAAAATTATAAAAATAAAAAACAGCGAAAGTAAAAGATCTTAAAAAGGAATAAATCGCACAATTTGTTTAGAAGTCGTGTATAGCAGTCAAAAATGCTTTACATTAAGCTGAAAATTAAACTGAAAGTAAAAAATAAAAAGCGTTTTATTTTTTTTAATCTTCGCAAATGAAGATTAAAGATTAAGACAATTTGGAAATAAAGATTTTGCTACGAGTTTTTCCATACTCTGTATATAATAAGCGTTTTTTCTTAACTTGTCTATTTATTTGATTTATGGAATAATTTAAGTGTCACTAAATATGTTATACGCTTTCAATAGCGTCCAAAAACAACAACTACAGCAAACGATAGGTTTACGTTTTGCATTCGTATGTTTAGAATCGATTCGTAGTATCTTATAACTGTGTTTGTTAGTGTTTTTGTAGGAGTATCGTATCAATAAGTAGAATTTATCTTTTCGTTAAATCAAAGAGATTTAAATATTCTAATGTTTTGAGTCATTCAACAAGTGTAGTTGTATTTGTATGTGTATTTATATTTATTTTCAGTGTAGCATCTTGAAGAGTTTAACCGGATCCACGCAAAAATTTGTGTTTTGTAAATAAATAAATTAAAAATTGCAAGATTTTAAAATTTTTCTAATATTGTGACTTTATATTATTGTTTTTCAGAAACTGTTTTTGTTGTTTTTAAATATTTTTTTTTTTCTTAAATATTTTATTTTAATTTTTTGCTTATTTTAGTTAGTTGTAGCATTTAAATTTTAATTCATACAACATTCATCTTGTTGCAGATAAACCATGTTTTATATGTTAAACAATCAATTTTGTCATATAATTTTTTCATTTTGTTTCACTTGTTTGTTTGTTCACACTTTTTTAAAGAGCAAAAGTTTATCTGATAAACTTTTTCAAACTTCCTCTTCATTGAAAATTTCCTATAAACGTTTTGAAATTTTTAACTCATAAATAATTCCTAGTTTATTTTCGATTACACGGGGTAACAAAGAATTCGACATAACTTTAAGAAAAAGCTTAAATAAAGCTTTTCGCTTGCTTTAGACATCGGCCTATATCCCATTTTGGTTTTTTTTTTTTTTTTTTTTTTTGATTTTAAATAGAAATCTTCTCAGGACTAAAACAAATATTTTGGCCAAATTTCATTTTGCTTTGCCAATTATTGTGTTCGAAATGGAATGACAAAGTTTATATACCCTCTTTAGCATTTGCGGTGGCAGAGGGTATAAAAGTTCAGTTAAGTTTTCTTGTTAAAGAAATTTTGCATTCAATAATTTTGCAAGGAAATATTTGTCTTAATATTTCCTATTTCCTTTCGTAAAGAAATTTTCCTTTCAATTTTCTTATAGGAAAATTGCATTAAAATTTCTCATTAAAGAAGTTTGCACTAAATTTGTTTGTTAAAGAAATTTTGCTTTATATTTTCTTCTCATAGAAAATTTGTATTAAATTTTCTTTCAATGGGAAATTTGTGTAAAATTTTCTTTCATAGAAAATTTGCATTAAATTTTCTTTCATAGAATTTTCGTCGAGTTTTCGTCTAGTTTTCTTTTTCGAATTTTCTTTTCAAATTTTATTTTTATAAAAAAGTCGAATTAAATTTTTATAGAAAATTTGCATTTAACTGCTCTTTTATAGAAAGTTCGGTTTAAATTTTCTTTTTACAAAAAATTTATACTGAATTTTTTCTTATAAAAAATTTCTTATAAAAATGTGGGTAAAGACTATTCTTTTTAATTAATTGCTTTATATTTTTTCTTATAGTTTGAAATTTTATTATAAATTCAGTTTGAAAATTTGAGAAATTTTGCCAAAAATTGGAGTGTTAAAAAATGGGTCGAATTCTACTTCCCTCAAAGTTCAAGATCTTGAAACCTTTTTAATATTAAACAAACACCTATAAAGTAGTTTTTCAGAAGTATACACCGTAAATGTTACTTAATGAAAATTGTTTATAACTCAAAATAAATGTAACCATTTTTTTGTATAAAAATAATTTTTTTAATTTAAATTTTAAAAATCATTTTTTTTAATTTAAATTTTAAGGCTGATAACTTTTATTTTTTTATTTTTATTTTGTCATAAATGAAATAAGATTTATTTGCAGAAAGCGTATAAAGTTTGGACCCGCCATAACATTAAAGCTTCGTCAAAGTCAATCGAAAACTAATTTTTAACATTTTTGAAGTTAAAAGTCTCTTTAACTAAACAGTGAGATCGGAACAGAGCACGAAAATTGAAGTTAAATTTTCTAAAAGAATATTCATGATATATGACGAAATGAATGTTCTGGCTGATATTTCACAACTTCCTGGTCAAAAATATGATTTTGCTGATGCCCAAGGGAATGCTATAGGAAAGTTTGATGCCAAAAGCAGTAAAAATTTTCTTGGTATTGTAAGCAATAAGCCGTTGTGACAATCATTTTTTACAGAGGGCTCTATAAATACCAAAATTGACATCAAGGAATGTTCGCCAAAAAGTTTGCTTCCATTTATAAGATTTCATAATGTATCTACTTATTTTTGATCTGACTTGGCATCCTGTCACTATGCTAAACGAGCCCTTGAATGGTACCAGCACAATTGTGTCATTTTTGTACTAAGAGACAAATCCTCTAAACCGCCCTAAGCTAAGGCCAGTAAAAAGATATTGGGATCTTGTTTAAAGAGAATAGAAGAGCACAAAAAGGTGTCTAGTGTGATAGACATAAAACTGAGATGAACAATCTATTAGTGCAAAGTGACAGAGAGAACTGTAAGAACGGTAAGGAAGGGTTTCCGAGAAAGGTTCGAAATTTCATCACTAGTGATTAAAACTATAATAAAAATATAAAAAATGTGTTTGTATGTTGGAATAATTTCAATCACTTAAAAGAATAATAAAACTATCGTTTTTATTAACATATATGTGTGTTTAGAATTTTTCGATCTCACTCCTTATAAGAGATAACCTACATTTTTTGTAGATCCTCACTAGCAGAATTCACTCATCATTTTGGATATAAGGAATCTGTACTAAATATTTAATATCCCGAGGTATACTACTCTGCGACATGCCTAAATATCTGCTATCACTGTGTAAAAGATCATTGAAATCGGAATTGCCTTTAAGAAGTTTTAGATTTATCACCATTTCAATTTTGCATATGAAACAATGTGTATTGTAAATAGTTCTCGAAGTCCATAGATAACTTGTCTCCAGTGATGCCAAATTTTATTTAGAAATTCTTATTGAATATCATTGTATTTGTAAATATAATTATTATTTTATATTTTTCTGTTACCTAGTGTAATCGTATCACATCTACCACTGTAATCTCTCAGTAATTTATCTCATGAATGAGTTAATTGTCATTTGATATTTTGTTCATTTAAGTTATCTAATCAAATAATGTTTTTTTTTTGTTAATTAAAAGAATCTTTGCTATTTTTATCGTTACAATGCTGAGGTCGTTGTTTGTATTTAAATAAAATTATTTTGTATAATTTATACGTGATATTGTGATATTTAATAAAGATTTAATAAATTACATAAATAATTTTAATAACAAATGAGTTTCTTGCAAATTTTTATTTGTTGTATTTAAACACTCATATGGTTTTGTTTGTTTGTTTGTTTGCTTGTTTTTTTGTTCAATTGAAGAATTTTCTTTGTTTAAATCAACATCTTGTTTAGAATAGCATCAATTAATAATAATATAGTTGACAAAGACCGATCTTAAAGTACCCTCCAGCACGTGGAATGTTTAACCAACGTAACTTACCTAAGGACTATAGAACCGTTTAGAATAGATTTATATTGCAATAAATAGCTTTATTGAACAAGTTTGATATTGACTTTGAAATCGGACTATAATTTTTATCTTACAAACTCTGTCATGCACAGTAAGTCCAAATCGATTTTTTGAAAATAATTCTGTATCTTTTGAACCGTTAAAGATATCTTAATGAAATGAATTAGAGCTGAGCTCCTATATGGTCAGGTGCGTAGTCAGTAACCCTTTAGAGGTGACCATCTCGGGTATGTTTATTTTCTAAAAATTCGCCAAAAATCCATTTATGAATCGGGAGAAAAGATAGTCCTTGTAAATGTCTTTAAAAAATAGACTTACATGTTTAGGTTATCTATTATAGTTTCGGAGATATTAAAGTTGAAACAAATTTTTTTCCCATTTGCAGCCCTGTTTATTTATATTTTTTTGAATATAGCGGACTTACTGTTGTTCCCAAAATTTTTAAAAAGTATGTACCAGATTCCCTATAAAATTTGAAGTTGAATCTTAAAAAAAATAATATTTTTGGATTTTTTTAAAAAAGGTGGCAACATTTTTCACCATTTTTTATTCTGTGCTTTACAGTTTTTATTGTTTTATAAAGAAATCGTAATGGGAATGCGTGTAAACTAAATCTGAATGCCATTGAGGTAGAGATATGCCCACAAGCCCTATTCAAAATTTTGTCAATTGTGAAAAAGAAATTCTGAGTAAAATTGAAGAAAAGTAGGTTAAATATCAGTCAATTAAACCTTTATTCATTATAACGACGAAGAAGAATATGAATATTTATATTTCGTTATTAAAAATGTAGTTAATTTGAATAAATATTATTCAATTTAAATAATACATTATTTAAATTGACAAAATAATATATTGATGAATATTATTCAATTTAAATACCATATTTAAATTAAATTTACGAAATTTTTGGTTAAATTGAGTAAAGAATTATGTTAAATTGTTGTAATAAATTAATAGATAAGATATTAAGGACCAAAGGAAGGAGTACTCCCCATACAAAACAAATGTTGATTATAGAACAACTTAAAAATTGTAACAGTGAGAATTTTCAAATTTGGACCCAATGACTTTCTCAGGGAACTGTTTTACTAGACAAATGTAAGACGCATAGGATCAGGACAGAAGTATTCCTAATAAGAAGCAAATATTGATTATCGAATATCCATAGTAGCAAGAATTCGGTCCCAATAAAATTTTTTTAATTTCTTTCGACATTTAGGACTGAAAAGGACAGCAAAGCGCTCTTTGTCATATTAAATTTAATATGACAAAGAAAAAATATAAAATTATTTGACGAAAAAATTAGTTAAATTAACAAAAAATTTATTCAAATTAACTTTATTTTAGTACGTAGAATTAAATAAATTTGCGTGTTATTTTACTTACGATGCGTTACTTCCGTTTTTACTAAGTATCTGTTGATATGACATATTTTACGTTAATTTTTTAACGAAATTTTATTCAATTTGATTAAATTTTTACTAATTGTTAAATTGTTAAATTCTAATTTTTCGTTAATATTACCCACGACATTTGGTTCAGTGTAGGGTCCTTCAATAAAAACATCTTCTAGATTTTTCAATGATTCCTTCTTGTTATTGAATGACAAACTTAACACACCCTCATTTACCACATTCGATGGTGGAGATTGCGCAAAATGTGTTAAGAATATCAGCATTTAGAGAGGAATATATATTTCCTGGTTGTTAGATTCTCAGGGGGATTATGATAAATATTTTATTTATTTTTTTTATTTTATTTTTAATTTATTTTTGTTAATACGATTTGTTAATTTAATTTAACTAATTTCATAGATAAATAATCTTAAATATTCATCACTTTCACAAATCATGCACGATGATTTGTTGTCTTATTCATATAAATTTATTTTTAATGAAAAATACTTCATTACGACTGATGTTTCCAATAATGATTGATTAAGAATGTATAGAGTTGCCATCATATAATATAAATAATATATTTTTCATAATGATTTTATTTTCAAATTTCAAATTTTAAATTATTTATTTAACTGAAACAAACAGGAAAGGGAAACCCTTAAACACATAAATTTATATTTAGTTAAAAAAACTGATGAGATCGTAATCGAATGATTAAATTCATTTATTTGTTATTGTTTTTGTTTTTTTAACGGTATTTGATTAGCAAAAAAAAAATCTTATGAATTCATGTTGCAAATGACAATGAATTATTTTGTTCATTTAATTATTTTTCATTAATTGTTTGATGAAAATTGCTGATAATATTTTTGTTGAGATGAAATTGATGAAATTAATTTTATAAATTTCTATTGCATTTTTTGAAGATTTTTGAAAAAAAATTATTAGAAATTAAATCAGTTTTTATAGAAATATATACAAATGCCCATAAAAATAATGCAAATAATAAAAAGGATAAAAGAATATAATACATATGTCTTAGAAAGTGTTACAATGTAGCTGTGGGAAATACTGAACCATCCCTCGTAAAATTTCGAACGTCGATATAAATAAAATATTGATGTACACGTGAGATTTGTGCTATTCGGAAGTGGTTTTCATATTGTACTAGCTTTTACCCGTTGCGCTTTGCTGCTCAAACATTCTCCTCAGTCCAAGATGTCGGAAAAAATTCACAAATCACAATGTGTATTAAAAAATGTATGAATTTAACATTTAGCCATTCTAAAATTTTATTTAATATTTGCATTACATGCGAGCTACCTCTTCCCTTGATTCTAACCGTCCTACATTTTTTTTCAGTAAAACTGATTAGAACTAAATTTTAGAACTTTGGCTCTTACAGTTGTATTGATATTTGATAGTCATTACTTTCCTTTGTATGGGGATTATCCCTTGCCCTGGCCCTATTGGGTAAACGTTTTGTTCACTAAAATAATTCCTTGAGATAGTGATTGCGAACAAATTTGAGAACTTTCGCTGTTATAGTTATTTAGATATTTGATAATCATTATTTTATTTGTATGGGGGGATTTCTCCCCTGGTCCTATCCGTCCTACTTTTTAACCAAAAAAATATAAGTGGGAAAGTAGTTGAAACTAATTTAAATAAAGCCGTTTTTACAGTTATTTAGATATTCGATAATTAATTTTTGCTTTGTATGGGAGTACCATTTCCGTTGATCCTAACCGTGCTATATTTTGATTAGTAAAACAAATTCTTGAGGTCGAATTTGAGAATTTTGTTGTTACATTAGGGGACACCTCTCCCCATGATCCTTTCCGCCCTTTATTTTGTCCAGTAAAACAATTACCAAATTTGAAAACTCTTATAGTGGTTTTTTAGATGTTCGATTATTAACATTTTCTTTGTATGAAGGCTACCTCTCGCCCTGATCCCATCCACCCGTCATTTTATCTAGTAAAAAAGTTTCTTGAAGAAGTGGTTGGGACCAAATTTGAAAATTCTCGCTGTTATAGTTCTTAAGATATTCGATAATAAATATTTGATTTGAGTGGGAGGTACCTCTGGGCCATGTACAAAGCTTGATTCCAGAAGATATTAATCGCTACTTATGTATGCAGATGACTATAACTGTCCTATCTGTTTACTTTTATCATTTATATGATATGCTGTTGACATGACAAATTTTGCAGCCCATCGAAAATTACAGTTTTGTAAGAAAAAAGTTATTTTGTTTGCACTGTGCAATGTTTACCATTTGACATCGTATACGATATTAATTTGGGACAAAATATATTCAAAGAGCCTCAGATTATGCTAAACAATGACACTAATATCAGTTAACAATAAATTATTGATACAACAATATAAAAAGAATAAAAGTTGTAAAAAGTGTAAAATTTTGAAAACTTAATAAATTATAATTTACTGTTGCAATAAATATTGAAAATCTTATTTTGATAAGCCAAAATGTATGCAACACATTTGATATTCAACTTCAAGTATTCAAGACAAAAACAAAAGACTTAAGACAGCTACTTTCACAATTTATACTATGGAAAATTTATAATTTCTGTGTTTAATTTTTAACTAAAATACAAACAAAAAGACTAAAATTGTATTCTCTAATTCTGTGAATGAAAAAAGTGAAGTGTTAAGTTTGGAGGCACAAAATTTGTGAAAACAACAAAATTATGAGTTAATTTCGATTAAAATAAAAACATATTCGTTTTATCCAAAAAAAAACTATGAAAACAAAACGCGAAATACAGAAATAAATGATTCAAATTAAAATTTAATGAACGAAATTTTGAAAAGAAACTGAAAATTAGAAATGAACAGCTGAGTTTGCTTTCTCAAGTATTTGTCATTATTTGGGGTGGGATTGTGTTTGACAAAATGTAATGTTTGTTAGTTAATTAATTAAGTCATAAATTATGAGTGTAATTGAAGAAACAAGGTCTGCTAAATTTCAATATTGTGTAGTAGCATTAACATCTACTCGCAACAATTGAATTCTATAATCTCAATATCATTTTGCAAATCATTATTCCAATTTCACCAACGTCTTTTCTGAGAAATACGTTCGCCAGCCAAATGTTTAAGGCAAATTATTATGCACATTTCCAGATTTGAAAGTTTTACAAAAAATTTCTTTTATTTCTCTTTTTATTTTTATTTCAACTAAACTCCTTTTTGCGAAATCTATTACATCCAAAATCGATTTGATTAAAAACTCATGTAACAATTAGTTTTTGTTATAACATTTTTTTATTTAACCTAAAATTTTGTAACAAATTTGTTGGTTTGCTCATGGGCAAACTATTGCTAACGAATAACGTTAATGATGGAACGCATAACATTTCACAAACGGGACTGGGATGAGAAGGGATATTCGGGAGGGACATGGTGGATGTTTAACAAATTAGGATACTTTAACGAGGGGATTGAAATTTGTTTAATCAATAACAATTAAAGCAACTTAAGCTTCAGGGGCAACGGGCAAATGAGCACCTTGAGGTTGGAAACCGTTTTCATCGGCAATATAGTTGACGGTGTAGGTTTGGCCATCATCACCAACGAAGGAGAAAGAACCCTTAACAACGATGGCTTCATCTTCAGAGCCAACATTCTTCAATTGACCTTGAGCTTCAGCTTCAGTACCATCACTGGTGGCAAAACTGTAATTTAAGAAAAATATTTACAAAATTAGTTCAGTTGTTTCCTAATGTGTTTAAATGCATTTTATAAATGTATTAAATAAAAAATACTTACGCATATTGGAAAGATTCGGGACCAACTTCAGATTCAGATCTCAAGATGGTGGCTTCTTCAGGACGAGGAGGAGCAGCCAAGGCAACGGTGAAAAGAGCAGCGAAAACAATGATGAATTTCATTTTGATTGATTTTTTTAAAATTCTTTTGCGTGCTTCACGTGAAGAGTTGCTAAGATTGAATGATAACTTCTTTAGACTTTCTGTTACAATTTATAGCAAAAGATGGAAATGAAGTCATTTGCATAAGATTTACGACTATCAAAAAAAAAAGAGGAAGATTACCTAGACTGAAGAAAAAAAAACTAAAAAGAATTCACAAAGATTGAGTAAATAAAAAACCGAAAACAGAAACAAATCAGAAAACCAGAACTAGTAAAAGAAGATGCGTGCAAAAAGCCAAAAAAGATACAAAAAGAAACATAAAAGTACCAAAAATTAATAACAACAACAAAAACAAAACCTTATACTAAAATATATAAATTTAAATTAATAAACCAACTTATTAATTTAAATCTTTTGAACTTGTGGCTCTTAAGTTTATGAATTTATTTTGAATTTTTTTTTTTTCACATTTTTTAGTTTTGCTCTAAGGTCTTCCCACCCGAAATACAATAAATATATGAAATAAAGTGTGTTCAACTAAGAAGTCTAAAACATGTTATTTTTATTTTTTGTTTATATCTACAATATTAACATCTTAACTTAGTTTTAGGTTTTAACTATACACCCATCCCTAAGACAACATGGTTGTCATTTACTGATTTAATGAACTTCATGTTTTACAGTTTTTCAATAGGATTTTAAATAAAACTCTAAATGGTGAAATAAATAAAGGCGATAGTTAAAATGTAATTAAAATAATCTGCAATATTGATCCCTTTACAATAAATAGGAAAATTTTAATATAAAAAGTCATATCCGCACTGGATTTACTTCCACAAAATAATTTTATAGAAGAAGTAAGTGAAATTTTAATTTCCTCTGCTCTTATTAGAGATATAAATAATCTAAACAGATTTCCAAAACAACCTCAAAAAATATCACATAAAACGTTTGTGGATTTTTCAAAAAATCAGTTATCGGATTAAAATAAAACTTCACTATAGTTTATAGCTAAATGTATCTGATAACTGTATTAGGAATTATAAAAAATCAGAAAAGTAGAAAGTTATAGTAAAAAATATGTCAAATGTTATGACCCCCAATGTATGTACATACGAACTTTCGCTTAATAGATACACTGATGCAAAATTCTACAAACGCATTTAGCTTTTTCTCTATTTTTATTTTATCTTTGTCATTCTAATCGAAAAGAAGTCAAGTTAAAGTTTTTTGATAAGAGTCAAATCAAATGTTTGGCCCTTTTTTGTAATTCTTCTATAAACGCAGTCATCAAATATTATAATTTTTCTAATTTAAGCGATAAATTTCTGACCGATCAAGGAAATATCCAAATTATTTTTTTCATGGTCATGGATGTTCCAATAAAAAAATTGGTCGAAAAATTAAATGTTCAAAAAAGAGGGGTTTTATTGATTCCAGATTAAAGCGTTGAAAATTGCCCTGCATCTGAAGAATGTAAGAAAATATCCAAAATATTAGATTTTTGGATTTTGATCTAGCACAGTCCACATATATTAGAATTTTGCAAACACATCTAATCATGTTATTTAGAGGCTTTAAGGGGTGAAAATTTTTTTCAAATTTAAAGAGAAATAAAATTTTGGTATGCGAATAAAAATTGAAAAAGTGAAAATTGGATCCCATAGGAGAGCTCCTATGGTGTCCAAACTTTTAAAGTTATAATGCAACGAACAGTCTTAGTATTTTTTTATTATAAATATAAGAGTTATGTTTGGTAACAAAATATCGCTTATTATTTTTGGCGAAAATGAAATTTTCAATGACTGAAACTTAACTGAAGTTGAATTTTATCAACGTAGGGGTTTGGCTTATTAGTGTACAAATTTCCTTCTATATATTCCCAGAAAAGGAAATCCAACGAATTCATAGCGATGATCTATTAACATTCTTATGACTTAAGATAACGCGGTCTCGTAAATTTTCCTTAATTAATTTGCTACTTGTGTATGCAAAACTTTGAACTACTAGACTTTTGTCTGGGCTATAGAGTAGATATTTATTTTTAGCTATTGATTAGATCTATGATCTAGATAAAAGTCTGATGTATGACTTTTGTCTAGGTCATGGAGAACACTATCTTTTTTCTGAATAAAATTTTAGTAGAATATTAACTCGACTTTTTCTGTAATATAGACCTGACAATTCTCTGAATTATAGACATGATCAAATGCATAATCTCAATTTCAGGGCGGAACTTTTAAATCGCGAAGTTTCAATTTGCCAAAATTGAAAAGTTCGGCTTATTAATGAATCCTAAGTGTTGTGATAATAACTTTTCTCTTCACAGATGATAATCTCCCTCAAGTAAAAATTTTCATTAGTTTTACTTGCGAGATGTTCAATTGTAAGCAAAGCTGTAAATCGCATCTTACAAAAAATGGCTTTATTTCCCTATTAAACCTTTTGATATGACTCTTGTTCTTTAACCTCCACATTGTCAGTGTGTCAACGTGACCGTTTTCAATACTTTAAAGATTCAATCCCGTTAATATAAAATTTAAAAGTCTGTGTTTCTTAAGTTTTGTTTTTTTTTTGTTTTTTTCTTTGGTAACAAATTTTTTCAATATTTAATTTTTTCTTTTATTATTTCACTAACCTAATATCTTTATAACAAATATGTTTGCTTCATTATCGATGGACTATCGCTAACAAATTAACGTGTTAATGATAGATCGTATAACAATTTACATACGGGACTAGGATAAGGAAGGATTTTCGTGGGGATACTGTAATTAACAAATTCTAATATATTTTTGTTGTAACATTAACGGAAGGATTGAAATTATTGGGGTGTTTTTGTTGTAACGTATAAACTATTTAACAGTTAAAATAACTTAAGCTTCAGGGGCAACGGGCAAATGAGCACCTTGGGGTTGGAACCGTTTTCATCGGCAACATAGTTGACGGTGTAGTTTGACCATCATCAGCAACAAAGGAGAAAGAACCCTTAACAACAATAGCTTCTTCATCAGTACCAATGTTTTTCAATTGACCTTGGGCTTCAGCTTCAACACCATCGCTGGCTGTAGCAAACTGTAATTGAGAGAATAGTTTCAAATTAGCAAAGTTTAACCTTAGAATGGATATTGTAAGTTGTGTAAGACTAAAAATACTTACGCATATTGGAAAGATTCGG
>PYHX02000413.1:5554141-5589992 GCA_004302925.2 Cochliomyia hominivorax
TCGATTATTTCGTTAACCAGAGCAGTTAGAGCCTAAATAAGCTTAATTTGTAATCACTTTTTCAAAATTTATAAAATTTATAAAATTTTATAAAACTCGATTATTTCGTTAACCAGAGCAGTTAGAGCCTAAATAAGCTTAATTTGTAATCACTTTTAAAAAAATTTATAAATTTTTTAAAAACTCGATTATTTCGTTAACCAGAGCAGTTAGAGCCTAAATAAGCTTAATTTGTAATCACTTTTTCAAAATTTAAAAAATTTTATAAAATTTTAAAACTCGATTATTTCGTTAACCAGAGCAGTTAGAGCCTAAATAAGCTTAATTTGTAATCACTTTTAAAAAATTTATAAATTTTTTTTAAAAACTCGATTATTTCGTTAACCAGAGCAGTTAGAGCCTAAATAAGCTTAATTTGTAATCACTTTTTCAAAATTTTTAAAATTTTATAAAACTCGATTATTTCGTTAACCAGAGCAGTTAGAGCCTAAATAAGCTTAATTTGTAATCACTTTTTCAAAATTTAAAAAAAATTTTAAAAAAACTCGATTATTTCGTTAACCAGAGCAGTTAGAGCCTAAATAAGCTTAATTTGTAATCACTTTTTCAAAATTTAAAAAAATTTTTAAAATTTTATTAAAAACTCGATTATTTCGTTAACCAGAGCAGTTAGAGCCTAAATAAGCTTAATTTGTAATCACTTTTTCAAAATTTAAAAAATTTTAAAATTTTATAAAATTTATTAAACTCGATTATTTCGTTAACCAGAGCAGTTAGAGCCTAAATAAGCTTAATTTGTAATCACTTTTTCAAAATTTATAAAATTTTATAAAACTCGATTATTTCGTTAACCAGAGCAGTTAGAGCCTAAATAAGCTTAATTTGTAATCACTTTTTCAAAATTTTTAAAAATTTTAAAATTTTATAAAAACTCGATTATTTCGTTAACCAGAGCAGTTAGAGCCTAAATAAGCTTAATTTGTAATCACTTTTTCAAAATTTTAAAATTTTTAAAATTTTATTAAAACTCGATTATTTCGTTAACCAGAGCAGTTAGAGCCTAAATAAGCTTAATTTGTAATCACTTTTTCAAAATTTAAAAAAATTTATAAAATTTTATTAAAACTCGATTATTTCGTTAACCAGAGCAGTTAGAGCCTAAATAAGCTTAATTTGTAATCACTTTTTCAAAATTAAAAAATTTATAAAATTTTATAAAAACTCGATTATTTCGTTAACCAGAGCAGTTAGAGCCTAAATAAGCTTAATTTGTAATCACTTTTTCAAAATTTAAAAAATTTTAAAATTTATAAAAACTCGATTATTTCGTTAACCAGAGCAGTTAGAGCCTAAATAAGCTTAATTTGTAATCACTTTTTCAAAATTTAAAAAATTTTATAAATTTTATTAAACTCGATTATTTCGTTAACCAGAGCAGTTAGAGCCTAAATAAGCTTAATTTGTAATCACTTTTCAAAATTTAAAAAATTTTATAAAATTTTATTAAAACTCGATTATTTCGTTAACTAGAGCAGTTAGAGCCTAAATAAGCTTAATTTTGTAATCACTTTTTCAAAATTTAAAAAAATTTTATAAATTTATTAACTCGATTATTTCGTTAACTCAGAGCAGTTAGAGCTAAATAAGCTTAATTTGTAATCACTTTTTTCAAAATTTAAAAAATTTTATAAAATTTTATTAAAACTCGATTATTTCGTTAACCAGAGCAGTTAGAGCCTAAATAAGCTTAATTTGTAATCACTTTTTCAAAATTTAAAAAATTTATAAAATTTTATAAAAACTCGATTATTTCGTTAACCAGAGCAGTTAGAGCCTAAATAAGCTTAATTTGTAATCACTTTTTCAAAATTTAAAAAATTTTATAAAATTTTATTAAAACTCGATTATTTCGTTAACCAGAGCAGTTAGAGCCTAAATAAGCTTAATTTGTAATCACTTTTTCAAAATTTAAAAAATTTTATAAAAATTTTATTAAAACTCGATTATTTCGTTAACCAGAGCAGTTAGAGCCTAAATAAGCTTTAATTTGTAATCACTTTTTTCAAAATTTAAAATTTAAATTTTATTTTATAAACTCGATTATTTCGTTAACCAGAGCAGTTAGAGCTAAATAAGCTTAATTTGTAATCACTTTTTCAAAATTTAAAAAATTTTATAAAAATTTATAAAAACTCGATTATTTCGTTAACCAGAGCAGTTGAGCCTAAATAAGCTTAATTTGTAATCACTTTTTCAAAATTAAAAAATTTTTATAAAAACTCGATTATTTTCGTTAACCAGAGCAGTTAGAGCCTAAATAAGCTTAATTTGTAATCACTTTTTCAAAATTTATAAAATTTTATAAAAACTCGATTATTTCGTTAACCAGAGCAGTTAGAGCCTAAATAAGCTTAATTTGTAATCACTTTTTCAAAATTAAAAAATTTTATAAAAACTCGATTATTTCGTTAACCAGAGCAGCTAGAGCCTAATAAGCTTAATTTGTAATCACTTTTTCAAAATTAAAAAAATTATAAATTTATAAAAACTCGATTATTTCGTTAACCAGAGCAGTTAGAGCCTAAATAAGCTTAATTGTAATCACTTTTTCAAAATTTAAAAAATTTTATTAAAATTTATAAAACTCGATTATTTCGTTAACCAGAGCAGTTAGAGCCTAAATAAGCTTAATTTGTAATCACTTTTTCAAAATTAAAAAATTATAAATTTATAAAACTCGATTATTTCGTTAACCAGAGCAGTTAGAGCCTAAATAAGCTTAATTTGTAATCACTTTTCAATTAAAAATTTTTAAATTTTATAAATTTTATTAAAACTCGATTATTTCGTTAACCAGAAGCAGTTAGAGCCTAAATAGCCTTAATTTGTAATCACTTTTTCAAAATTTATAAAATTTTATAAAACTCGATTATTTCGTTAACCAGAGCAGTCTAAAGCCTAAATAAGCTAATTTGTAATCACTTTTTCAAAATTTATAAAATTTTATTAAAACTCGATTATTTCGTTAACCAGAGCAGTTAGAGCCTAAATAAGCTTAATTTGTAATCACTTTTTCAAAATTTATAAAATTTTATAAAACTCGATTATTTCGTTAACCAGAGCAGTTAGAGCCCTAAATAAGCTTAATTTGTAATCACTTTTTCAAAATTTATAAAAATTTTTATAAAACTCGATTTTTCGTTAACCAGAGCAGTTAGAGCCTAAATAAGCTTAATTTGTAATCACTTTTTCAAAATTTAAAAATTTTATAAAATTTTATAAAAACTCGATTATTTCGTTAACCAGAGCAGTTAGAGCCTAAATAAGCTTAATTTGTAATCACTTTTTCAAAATTTTAAAATTTTTAAAATTTTATAAAAACTCGATTATTTCGTTAACCAGAGCAGTTAGAGCCTAAATAAGCTTAATTTGTAATCACTTTTTCAAATTAAAAAATTTATAAAATTTTATAAAAACTCGATTATTTCGTTAACCAGAGCAGTTAGAGCCTAAATAAGCTTAATTTGTAATCACTTTTTCAAAAATTTAAAAAATTTTATAAAAACTCGATTAATTTCGTTAACCAGAGCAGTTAGAGCCTAAATAAGCTTAATTTGTAATCACTTTTTCCAAAATTTAAAAAAATTTATAATTTATAAAAACTCGATTATTTCGTTAACCAGAGCAGTTAGAGCCTAAATAAGCTTAATTTGTAATCACTTTTTCAAAATTTATAAAATTTTATTAAAAACTCGATTATTTCGTTAACCAGAGCAAGTTAGAGCCTAAATAAGCTTAACTTGTAAATCACTTTTTCAAAATTTAAAAAATTTTAAAATTTTATAAAATTTTATTAAAACTCGATTATTTCGTTAACCAGAGCAGTTAGAGCCTAAATAAGCTTAATTTGTAATCACTTTTTCAAAATTTATAAAATTTTATTAAAAACCTGATTCTTTCGTTAACCAGAGCAGTTAGAGCCTAAATAAGCTTAATTTGTAATCACTTTTTCCAAATTTAATAAAATTTTATTAAAACTCGATTATTCGTAACCAGAGCAGTTAGAGCCTAAATAAGCTTAACTTGTAATCACTTTTTCCAAAATTTAAAAAAATTTTTAAAATTTTAATAAAACTCGATTATTTCGTTAACCAGAGCAGTTAGAGCCTAAATAAGCTTAATTTGTAATCACTTTTTCAAATTTAAAAAAATTTTATAATTTAAAACTCGATTTTTCGTTAACCAGAGCAGTTAGAGCCTAAATAAGCTTAACTTGTAATCACTATTTCAAAATTTAAAAAAATTTTAATTTATAAATTTTTAAAAACTCGATTATTTCGTAACCAGAGCAGTTAGAGCCTAAATAAGCTTAATTTGTAATCACTTTTTCAAAATTTATAAAATTTTATTAAAACTCGATTATTTCGTTAACCAGAGCAGTTAGAGCCTAAATAAGCTTAACTTGTAATCACTTTTTCAAAATTAAAATTTAAAATTTTATTTTAAAACTCGATTATTTCGTTAACCAGAGCATTAGAGCCTAAATAAGCTTAATTTGTAATCACTTTTTCAAAATTTATAAAATTTTATTAAAAACTCGATTTTTTCGTTAACCAGAGCAGTTAGAGCCTAAATAAGCTTAATTTGTAATCACTTTTTTCCAAAATTTATAAAATTTTATTAAAACTCGATTATTACGTTAACCAGAGCAGTTAGAGCCTAATAAGCTTAACTTGTAATCACTTTTTCAAAATTTAAAAAAATTTTAATTTATTAAACTCGATTATTTCGTTAACCAGAGCAGTTAGAGCCTAAATAAGCTTAATTTGTAATCACTTTTTCAAAATTTAAAAAAATTTTATAAATTTATTAAAACTCGATTATTTCGTTAACCAGAGCAGTTAGAGCCTAAATAAGCTTAATTGTAATCACTATTTCAAATTTAAAAAATTTAAATTTATAAAATTTTATAAAACTCGATTATTTCGTTAACCAGAGCAGTTAGAGCCTAAATAAGCTTAATTTGTAATCACTTTTCAAAATTTAAAAAATTTATAAAATTTTATAAAAACTCGATTATTTCGTTAACCAGAGCAGTTAGAGCCTAAATAAGCTTAATTTGTAATCACTTTTTCAAAATTTATAAAATTTTATTAAAACTCGATTATTTCGTTAACCAGAGCAGTTAGAGCCTAAATAAGCTTAATTTGTAATCACTTTTTCAAAATTTAAAAAAATTTTATAAAATTTATAAAACTCGATTTTTACGTTAACCAGAGCAGTTAGAGCCTAAATAAGCTTAATTTGTAATCACTTTTCAAAATTTATAAAATTTTATTAAAAACTCGATTATTTCGTTAACCAGAGCAGTTAGAGCCTAAATAAGCTTAATTTGTAATCACTTTTTCAAAATTTAAAAAAAATTTATAAAATTTTATAAAAACTCGATTATTTCGTTAACCAGAGCAGTTAGAGCCTAAATAAGCTTAATTTGTAATCACTTTTTCAAAATTAAAAAATTTTATAAAAACTCGATTATTTCGTTAACCAGAGCAGTTAGAGCCTAAATAAGCTTAATTTGTAATCACTTTTTCAAAATTTTAAAATTTTATTAAAACTCGATTATTTCGTTAACCAGAGCAGTTAGAGCCTAAATAAGCTTAATTTGTAATCACTTTTTCAAAATTTATAAAATTTTATAAAAACTCGATTATTTCGTTAACCAGAGCATTAGAGCCTAAATAAGCTTAATTTGTAATCACTTTTTCAAAATTTATAAAATTTTATAAAACTCGATTATTTCGTTAACCAGAGCAGTTAGAGCCTAAATAAGCTTAATTTGTAATCACTTTTTCAAAATTTAAAAAAATTTTATAAAATTTTATAAAAACTCGATTATTTCGTTAACCAGAGCAGTTAGAGCCTAAATAAGCTTAATTTGTAATCACTTTTTCAAAATTTTAAAAATTT
Organism: Cochliomyia hominivorax; assembly: GCA_004302925.2. Lineage (NCBI taxonomy): Eukaryota > Metazoa > Arthropoda > Insecta > Diptera > Calliphoridae > Cochliomyia > Cochliomyia hominivorax. Next base: position 5,560,112 of record PYHX02000413.1, read on the forward strand.
TATTAAAACTCGATTATTTCGTTAACCAGAGCAGTTAGAGCCTAAATAAGCTTAATTTGTAATCACTTAATTTCAAAAATTTATAAAATTTTATAAAAACTCGATTATTTCGTTAACCAGAGCAGTTAGAGCCTAAATAAGCTTAATTTGTAATCACTTTTTCAAAATTTATAAAATTTTATAAAAACTCGATTATTTCGTTAACCAGAGCAGTTAGAGCCTAAATAAGCTTAATTTGTAATCACTTTTTCAAAATTTAAAAAATTAATTTATAAAAACTCGATTATTTCGTTAACCAGAGCAGTTAGAGCCTAAATAAGCTTAATTTGTAATCACTTTTTCAAAATTAAAAAAATTTTATAAAATTTTATTAAAAACTCGATTATTTCGTTAACTAGAGCAGTTAGAGCCTAAATAAGCTTAATTTGTAATCACTTTTTCAAAATTTAAAAAATTTTATAAAATTTTATTAAAACTCGATTATTTCGTTAACCAGAGCAGTTAGAGCCTAAATAAGCTTAATTTGTAATCACTTTTTCAAAATTTTTAAAATTTTATTAAAACTCGATTATTTCGTTAACCAGAGCAGTTAGAGCCTAAATAAGCTTAATTTGTAATCACTTTTTCCAAAATTTAAAAAAATTTTATAAAATTTTATAAAACTCGATTATTTCGTTAACCAGAGCAGTTAGAGCCTAAATAAGCTTAATTTGTAATCACTTTTTCAAAATTTATAAAATTTTATAAAAACTCGATTATTTCGTTAACCAGAGCAGTTAGAGCCTAATAAGCTTAATTTGTAATCACTTTTTCAAAATTTAAAAAAATTTTATAAAATTTTATAAAAACTCGATTATTTCGTTAACCAGAGCAGTTAGAGCCTAAATAAGCTTAATTTGTAATCACTTTTTCAAAATTTATAAAATTTTATAAAAACTCGATTATTTCGTTAACCAGAGCAGTTAGAGCCTAAATAAGCTTAATTTGTAATCACTTTTTCAAAATTTATAAAATTTTATAAAAACTCGATTATTTCGTTAACCAGAGCAGTTAGAAGCCTAAATAAGCTTAATTTGTAATCACTTTTTCAAAATTTATAAAAATTTTATAAAAACTCGATTATTTCGTTAACCAGAGCAGTTAGAGCCTAAATAAGCTTAATTTGTAATCACTTTTTCAAAATTTATAAAATTTTATTAAAACTCGATTATTTCGTTAACCAGAGCAGTTAGAGCCTAAATAAGCTTAATTTGTAATCACTTTTTCAAAATTTATAAAATTTTATTAAAACTCGATTATTTCGTTAACCAGAGCAGTTAGAGCCTAAATAAGCTTAATTTGTAATCACTTTTCAAAAATTTAAAAAATTTTATAAAAACTCGATTATTTCGTTAACCAGAGCAGTTAGAGCCTAAATAAGCTTAATTTGTAATCACTTTTTCAAAATTTATAAAATTTTATAAAACTCGATTATTTCGTTAACCAGAGCAGTTAGAGCCTAAATAAGCTTAATTTGTAATCACTTTTTCAAAATTTAAAATTTAAAATTTTATAAAAACTCGATTATTTCGTTAACCAGAGCAGTTAGAGCCTAAATAAGCTTAATTTGTAATCACTTTTTCAAAATTTAAAAAATTTATAAATTTTATAAAACTCGATTATTTCGTTAACCAGAGCAGTTAGAGCCTAAATAAGCTTAATTTGTAATCACTTTTTCAAAATTTATAAAATTTTATAAAAACTCGATTATTTCGTTAACCAGAGCAGTTAGAGCCTAAATAAGCTTAATTTGTAATCACTTTTTCAAAATTTAAAAAATTTATAAAATTTTATAAAACTCGATTATTTCGTTAACCAGAGCAGTTAGAGCCTAAATAAGCTTAATTTGTAATCACTTTTCAAAATTTAAAAAAATTTTATAAATTTATAAAAACTCGATTATTTCGTTAACCAGAGCAGTTAGAGCCTAAATAAGCTTAATTTGTAATCACTTTTTCAAAATTTATAAAATTTTATTAAAAACTCGATTATTTCGTTAACCAGAGCAGTTAGAGCCTAAATAAGCTTAATTTGTAATCACTTTTTTCAAAATTTAAAAATTTTATAAAATTTTATAAAACTCGATTATTTCGTTAACCAGAGCAGTTAGAGCCTAAATAAGCTTAATTTGTAATCACTTTTTCAAAATTTATAAAATTTTATTAAAACTCGATTATTTCGTTAACCAGAGCAGTTAGAGCCTAAATAAGCTTAATTTGTAATCACTTTTTCAAAATTTATAAAATTTTATAAAAACTCGATTATTTCGTTAACCAGAGCAGTTAGAGCCTAAATAAGCTTAATTTGTAATCACTTTTTCAAAATTAAAAAATTTTATAAAAACTCGATTATTTCGTTAACCAGAGCAGTTAGAGCCTAAATAAGCTTAATTTGTAATCACTTTTTCAAAATTTATAAAATTTTATTAAAACTCGATTATTTCGTTAACCAGAGCAGTTAGAGCCTAAATAAGCTTAATTTGTAATCACTTTTTCAAAATTTAAAAAATTTTAAATTTATAAAACTCGATTATTTCGTTAACCAGAGCAGTTAGAGCCTAAATAAGCTTAATTTGTAATCACTTTTTCAAAATTTAAAAAATTTTATAAAAACTCGATTATTTCGTTAACCAGAGCAGTTAGAGCCTAAATAAGCTTAATTTGTAATCACTTTTTCAAAATTTAAAAAATTTTATAAAAAACTCGATTATTTCGTTAACCAGAGCAGTTAGAGCCTAAATAAGCTTAATTTGTAATCACTTTTTCAAAATTTAAAATTTAAAAATTTTATAAAAACTCGATTATTTCGTTAACCAGAGCAGTTAGAGCCTAAATAAGCTTAATTTGTAATCACTTTTTCAAAATTTAATTAAAATTTTATTAAAACTCGATTATTTCGTTAACCAGAGCAGTTAGAGCCTAAATAAGCTTAATTTGTAATCACTTTTTCAAAATTAAAAAATTTTATAAAATTTATAAAAACTCGATTATTTCGTTAACCAGAGCAGTTAGAGCCTAAATAAGCTTAATTTGTAATCACTTTTTCAAAATTTATAAAAATTTTTTTAAAAACTCGATTATTTCGTTAACCAGAGCAGTTAGAGCCTTAATAAGCTTAATTTGTAATCACTTTTTCAAAAATTTATAAAATTTTATAAAAACTCGATTATTTCGTTAACCAGAGCAGTTAGAGCCTAAATAAGCTTAATTTGTAATCACTTTTTCAAAATTTATAAAATTTATAAAATTTTATAAAACTCGATTATTTCGTTAACCAGAGCAGTTAGAGCCTAAATAAGCTTAATTTGTAATCACTTTTTCAAAATTTATAAAAATTTTATAAAACTCGATTATTTCGTTAACCAGAGCAGTTAGAGCCTAATAAGCTTAATTTGTAATCACTTTTTCAAAATTTATAAAATTTTATAAAAACTCGATTATTTCGTTAACCAGAGCAGTTAGAGCCTAAATAAGCTTAATTTGTAATCACTTTTTCAAAATTTATAAAATTTTATAAAACTCGATTATTTCGTTAACCAGAGCAGTTAGAGCCTAAATAAGCTTAATTTGTAATCACTTTTTCAAAATTTATAAAATTTTATAAAAACTCGATTATTTCGTTAACCAGAGCAGTTAGAGCCTAAATAAGCTTAATTTGTAATCACTTTTTCAAAATTTAAAAATTATAAAATTTTATAAAAACTCGATTATTTCGTTAACCAGAGCAGTTAGAGCCTAAATAAGCTTAATTTGTAATCACTTTTTCAAAATTTATAAAATTTTATAAAAACTCGATTATTTCGTTAACCAGAGCAGTTAGAGCCTAAATAAGCTTAATTTGTAATCACTTTTTCAAAATTTATAAAATTTTATAAAAACTCGATTATTTCGTTAACCAGAGCAGTTAGAGCCTAAATAAGCTTAATTTGTAATCACTTTTTCAAAATTTAAATAAAAATTTTATAAAAACTCGATTATTTCGTTAACCAGAGCAGTTAGAGCCTAAATAAGCTTAATTTGTAATCACTTTTTCAAAATTTATAAAATTTTATTAAAACTCGATTATTTCGTTAACCAGAGCAGTTAGAGCCTAAATAAGCTTAATTTGTAATCACTTTTTCAAAATTTATAAAATTTTATTAAAACTCGATTATTTCGTTAACCAGAGCAGTTAGAGCCTAAATAAGCTTAATTTGTAATCACTTTTTCAAAATTTAAAAAATTTTATAAAAACTCGATTATTTCGTTAACCAGAGCAGTTAGAGCCTAAATAAGCTTAATTTGTAATCACTTTTTCAAAATTTAATAAAATTTTATTAAAACTCGATTATTTCGTTAACCAGAGCAGTTAGAGCCTAAATAAGCTTAATTTGTAATCACTTTTTCAAAATTTAAATTTATAAAATTTTATTAAAACTCGATTATTTCGTTAACCAGAGCAGTTAGAGCCTAAATAAGCTTAATTTGTAATCACTTTTTCAAAATTTAAAAAATTTTAATTTATAAAACTCGATTATTTCGTTAACCAGAGCAGTTAGAGCCTAAATAAGCTTAATTTGTAATCACTTTTTCAAAATTTATAAAATTTTATAAAAACTCGATTATTTCGTTAACCAGAGCAGTTAGAGCCTAAATAAGCTTAATTTGTAATCACTTTTTCAAAATTTAAAAAATTTTAAATTTATAAAACTCGATTATTTCGTTAACCAGAGCAGTTAGAGCCTAAATAAGCTTAATTTGTAATCACTTTTTCAAAATTTATAAAATTTTATTAAAACTCGATTATTTCGTTAACCAGAGCAGTTAGAGCCTAAATAAGCTTAATTTGTAATCACTTTTTCAAAATTTAAAAAATTTATAAAATTTTATAAAAACTCGATTATTTCGTTAACCAGAGCAGTTAGAGCCTAAATAAGCTTAATTTGTAATCACTTTTTCAAAATTTAAAAAATTTTAAAATTTTATAAAACTCGATTATTTCGTTAACCAGAGCAGTTAGAGCCTAAATAAGCTTAATTTGTAATCACTTTTTCAAAATTTAAAAAATTTATAAATTTTATTAAAACTCGATTATTTCGTTAACCAGAGCAGTTAGAGCCTAAATAAGCTTAATTTGTAATCACTTTTTCAAAATTTATAAAATTTTATTAAAAACTCGATTATTTCGTTAACCAGAGCAGTTAGAGCCTAAATAAGCTTAATTTGTAATCACTTTTTCAAAATTTATAAAATTTTATTAAAACTCGATTATTTCGTTAACCAGAGCAGTTAGAGCCTAAATAAGCTTAATTTGTAATCACTTTTTCAAAATTTATAAAATTTTATAAAAACTCGATTATTTCGTTAACCAGAGCAGTTAGAGCCTAAATAAGCTTAATTTGTAATCACTTTTTCAAAATTTAAAATTTATAAAATTTTATTAAAACTCGATTATTTCGTTAACCAGAGCAGTTAGAGCCTAAATAAGCTTAATTTGTAATCACTTTTCAAAATTTATAAAATTTTATTAAAAACTCGATTATTTCGTTAACCAGAGCAGTTAGAGCCTAAATAAGCTTAATTTGTAATCACTTTTTCAAAATTTATAAAATTTTATTAAAAACTCGATTATTTCGTTAACCAGAGCAGTTAGAGCCTAAATAAGCTTAATTTGTAATCACTTTTTCAAAATTTAAAAAATTTATAAAATTTTATAAAACTCGATTATTTCGTTAACCAGAGCAGTTAGAGCCTAAATAAGCTTAATTTGTAATCACTTTTTCAAAAATTTATAAAATTTTATTAAAAACTCGATTATTTCGTTAACCAGAGCAGTTAGAGCCTAAATAAGCTTAATTTGTAATCACTTTTTCAAATTAAAATTTATAAAATTTTATTAAAAACTCGATTATTTCGTTAACCAGAGCAGTTAGAGCCTAAATAAGCTTAATTTGTAATCACTTTTTCAAAATTTATAAAATTTTATTAAAACTCGATTATTTCGTTAACCAGAGCAGTTAGAGCCTAAATAAGCTTAATTTGTAATCACTTTTTCAAAATTTAAAATTAAAATTTTATAAAAACTCGATTATTTCGTTAACCAGAGCAGTTAGAGCCTAAATAAGCTTAATTTGTAATCACTTTTTCAAAATTTATAAAATTTTATTAAAACTCGATTATTTCGTTAACCAGAGCAGTTAGAGCCTAAATAAGCTTAATTTGTAATCACTTTTTCAAAATTTATAAAATTTTATAAAACTCGATTATTTCGTTAACCAGAGCAGTTAGAGCCTAAATAAGCTTAATTTGTAATCACTTTTTCAAAATTTATAAAATTTTATTAAAACTCGATTATTTCGTTAACCAGAGCAGTTAGAGCCTAAATAAGCTTAATTTGTAATCACTTTTTCAAATTTAAAAAATTTTATAAAATTTTATAAAAACTCGATTATTTCGTTAACCAGAGCAGTTAGAGCCTAAATAAGCTTAATTTGTAATCACTTTTTCAAAATTTATAAAATTTTATTAAAACTCGATTATTTCGTTAACCAGAGCAGTTAGAGCCTAAATAAGCTTAATTTGTAATCACTTTTTCAATTTAAAAATTTATAAAATTTTATAAAAACTCGATTATTTCGTTAACCAGAGCAGTTAGAGCCTAAATAAGCTTAATTTGTAATCACTTTTTCAAAATTTATAAAAATTTTATTAAAAACTCGATTATTTCGTTAACCAGAGCAGTTAGAGCCTAAATAAGCTTAATTTGTAATCACTTTTTCAAAATTTAAAAAATTTATAAAATTTTATAAAACTCGATTATTTCGTTAACCAGAGCAGTTAGAGCCTAAATAAGCTTAATTTGTAATCACTTTTTCAAAATTTATAAAATTTTATTAAAACTCGATTATTTCGTTAACCAGAGCAGTTAGAGCCTAAATAAGCTTAATTTGTAATCACTTTTTCAAAATTTATAAAATTTTATTAAAACTCGATTATTTCGTTAACCAGAGCAGTTAGAGCCTAAATAAGCTTAATTTGTAATCACTTTTTCAAAATTTATAAAATTTTATTAAAACTCGATTATTTCGTTAACCAGAGCAGTTAGAGCCTAAATAAGCTTAATTTGTAATCACTTTTTCAAAATTTAATAAAATTTTATTAAAACTCGATTATTTCGTTAACCAGAGCAGTTAGAGCCTAAATAAGCTTAATTTGTAATCACTTTTTCAAAATTTATAAAATTTTATTAAAACTCGATTATTTCGTTAACCAGAGCAGTTAGAGCCTAAATAAGCTTAATTTGTAATCACTTTTTCAAAATTAAAATAAAATTTTATAAAAACTCGATTATTTCGTTAACCAGAGCAGTTAGAGCCTAAATAAGCTTAATTTGTAATCACTTTTTCAAAATTTAAATTAAAATTTTATAAAAACTCGATTATTTCGTTAACCAGAGCAGTTAGAGCCTAAATAAGCTTAATTTGTAATCACTTTTTCAAAATTATAAAATTTTATTAAAACTCGATTATTTCGTTAACCAGAGCAGTTAGAGCCTAAATAAGCTTAATTTGTAATCACTTTTTCAAATTAACAAAATTTTATAAAAACTCGATTATTTCGTTAACCAGAGCAGTTAGAGCCTAAATAAGCTTAATTTGTAATCACTTTTTCAAAATTTAATAAAATTTTATAAAAACTCGATTATTTCGTTAACCAGAGCAGTTAGAGCCTAAATAAGCTTAATTTGTAATCACTTTTTCAAAATTTATAAAATTTTATTAAAACTCGATTATTTCGTTAACCAGAGCAGTTAGAGCCTAAATAAGCTTAATTTGTAATCACTTTTTCAAAATTTAAAAAATTTTATAAAAACTCGATTATTTCGTTAACCAGAGCAGTTAGAGCCTAAATAAGCTTAATTTGTAATCACTTTTTCAAAAATTTATAAAATTTTATAAAAACTCGATTATTTCGTTAACCAGAGCAGTTAGAGCCTAAATAAGCTTAATTTGTAATCACTTTTTCAAAATTTATAAAATTTTATTAAAACTCGATTATTTCGTTAACCAGAGCAGTTAGAGCCTAAATAAGCTTAATTTGTAATCACTTTTTCAAAATTTATAAAATTTTAAAATTTTATAAAAACTCGATTTTTTCGTTAACCAGAGCAGTTAGAGCCTAAATAAGCTTAATTTGTAATCACTTTTTCAAAATTTAAAATAAAAATTTTATAAAACTCGATTATTTCGTTAACCAGAGCAGTTAGAGCCTAAATAAGCTTAATTTGTAATCACTTTTTCAAAATTTAAAAAATTTTATAAAAACTCGATTATTTCGTTAACCAGAGCAGTTAGAGCCTAAATGAGCTTAATTTGTAATCACTTTTTCAAAATTTAAAAAATTTTATAAAACTCGATTATTTCGTTAACCCGAGCAGTTAGAGCCTAAATAAGCTTAATTTGTAATCACTTTTTCAAAATTTATAAAAATTTTATAAAAACTCGATTATTTCGTTAACCAGAGCAGTTAGAGCCTAAATAAGCTTAATTTGTAATCACCTTTTCCATATTTATAAAATTTTATAAAAACTCGATTATTTCGTTAACCCGAAGCAGTTAGAGCCTAAATGAGTTTAATTTGTAATCACTTTTTTAAAATTAATAAAATTTTATAAAAACTCGATTACTTCGTTAACCAGGGCAGCTAGAGATGCCACCTTTTCCATGTGTGGTGCTTTTTAATATTATTTTCGTCGTCTTTGTGTTATGAAAAATTTCATTTTTTATTTTTTTTTAATTTCTGTAATTAAAAGTTTATGATTTCTTGGAGTAATTTTTTTTTTGAATTTGTAGAATAATTAAAATATTTTCTATGAATACAAATGATTTTTTTGTAATTTTATAAAGCTTTGATAAGAATATATATGTGCGTGTGTGAGTGTTGAGGATTTTATGACATGTCATATGTATGTTGACATATTTAAAATCATAAATTATTATTAAAGTCTTAAATTACATATTTGTTTTTATTTTTTATTTTTTGTCATTACAGACATAAATAATTGAATGAATGGATATTTAATAAAAAATCATAATAACAACAACAATAATATTAATAATAAAAACATAAATATAATTCATTACACATTTTATGTGTGTATGTTTGTGTGTGTGTCTGTTTATTTATATATTTTTATACACAAAAATAAATAAATAAATAAATTTAAAAGATATGAAAAATTATTTTTTGAATGTATAAATTTTATATTTGAAAACTGCAGATAAACGCACACATACAATTACATATTTTCTCTCTCACACACGCTCTCTGGTTGTCTCTCTCTCTATGCTATAAATAAAAGTATTTTAATTTAATAACATTTTATCATTATTACATGTAATTTTAAAATGTTTGATTTGGAAAAGTACCATAATGAATATAAAATGAATTGAAATTTTAAATAAAATAATTTCATAATTTTATATCCGTTTCTAAATGTTATTAAATTGTAGATGATCTATATACATATGTGAGTGTGTGTGTGTATGTGAATATATTTACAAAATATCTAATATACTAAACTATTTAGACAAACAGACCCAATTTTGGGATGACGGTATATTAAGTTTATCAATGTGAATGTAAGAAAGAAAAGATAAATTTAGGGCTCCATCGAACAATGAATGCGACCGAAGGAGGAAGAATGCAAATCTCCTTAAAATCTTCCAGATTAAAATAACTGATAACTCTTAAATTTTTATAAAAAACTACAGTGCATTTGAAGTCTATGCACACTGTGCACAAATCGATATTTTGGAAATAATTCTGCAACTTTTGAACCATTAGATGAAATCTTGTTTGTGAGTTAATCTGAAGGATTGGAAACCTCGGCAAAAACCATTTGTGAAATATATATAAAAAGGCCTTGTAAATGTTCACAAAGGAAATACTCCTTCATGTCTTTTAAGTTGTTTCAGGGATATTTAAGCCGAAATAAATTTTAACCCATTTTTATCCCTGGACATACTGTAAGACCCAAAATTTGTTAAATATGTGTAAGATTCCCAATAAAGTTCTAAAAAAATTTTGGTGAATCAAACAAAATGGTGGCAACATTTATTTACCTATAAAACCATTTCTTTTGTAAAGCTTGTTCGCAACATACAGTTCACAGTTTTGAAGATATATTAATGAGTTATGGCTCAAGGATGATGCTTATTGATATTGATTGTGTTTGGTCCGCTATTACATGCAGGCCCCATACAAATGATCTTAAGGAATTTTAAGGTCATGAAATTCTTAAATAACAAACGATTTTTATCAAATCAGAAATGAGTCTTATTATATTCTTGAAAATCATATATCGCACTTATACGTGGACATTGTAGAAATGTTTTCGACTAAGAATCACTTTCTGTGTCTATTTAACAATGTCCTTCCGTCCATCTTGCTGGCTGACTGGTTCTCCATGTAAACCTTGTGAACAATATGCAGATTGCAATTTTAGAGATACCTTGGCACATGTCATTATTTTGGCCTAAGGACGATGCCATTTAAAATTAGTGGTAATCGGCCTGTTATTTCTCATAGGTTCCATACAACCCCCCTTAAAAATATCAGTTTGAAGAGCTTAAATCTCACATATACGTTGTTATTGTGATAAAAATTGATCAACTTAAAATCTTTATACGAAATTTTATGAAGTCGGGGCATAGTTTTCTCTTGCTCCCATAATATGCCCACAACAAATCTTACATAACAATCTAGTGTAAAAATTAGAAAATATATTTATACGAGGCTCGGTCATTATATTAGATAGCTACCATTAATAACCAACAATGTGGTGTAGGGTATCAAATAGTCTGGCTTGACCAATGATCATACGATATTGAATAAAAATTTCCAAAAAGTCACTAATTGTTCATATATGTGAAATAAGACTTTATTTATCAAATAAAGAAAGTTCTTTGAAAATTCGCCTTAACCGACATTTTCCCATAAACACAGATAAACTGAATAAATATTTTTTTTTATAACATTTTCATGTGTTTTTATTTCAATTTACTTCCTTTTCCCCTCTTGATTTTCAGTTCCTTTTTCAGTTGTTGGCAATGATTCACATCTAATTCATAAATGTTATGATTTCGTAATACTAATAATGAATTCAAATATGTGAGTGTATGTGTCAGCATACTAAGGAGTGAAATCAAAAAATTATTAAATACATGATAATAAAAATGAAAACATTAAATTCACAATTTTAAATTTATTATTTCAATGAAATAGTTATTACAATTTTGCAAAAAAAAGTAGTAAAGTTTTGAATCTTATTCGAAAAACCTTAAATGCCTGTCCTCACTTTGATCAAATAGTTAGTCCATCTCCATTTAAACCTACCGCCATTTTTGTTCTCTTCAATTATCCTTTAACAAAAACTCAGTATCTCTCTACTGGACTAAGCTCTGGGCAATTTCAAATAATTGCCTTTCTAAATACAAATACCACATTATTGTTGTTGTTTACCATAGTGACAAGATGCCTAAAATCAAGCCAAAATAAGACATTTTTGTCAACATTCCAATATATATATAAACCGGGCTGCTTTCCTGCCAGATGTGTTGGGAGCTCTCTTGAAAATGCTTTCTATTTGTTTGGAAATATCATATGTACCATTTCTTTCACCTGAACCAGGTTTTTCTATAAACGGACAGTTCTCCCGATTTAATAACATTGGAAACAGTTCTATGACAGACTTTCGATAACATAATAACATAATTAAATGTTTTACAAAGGTAACTTGATCAAAATAATATCAAATAATACTTGAGTTAAAAGTTTAAATAAAACACGTGTCTTAAGAATTTTTCGATCTCACTCCTTGGTATGTGTATATATGTAAAATTATCCTTACAGTACTGTAAATACCTAAAATAAAACTAAAAACTGAAACATTTTTTTTACTCTTTTTGGAAAAATGATGAAACAAATCAATTAAAATTTCCTTCAAATTAATCAAATATTTCCTAGAAGTTCCTTTGAAGGATATTTAACAAACTGTAGGAATTAACTTCCATATATCTAAAGCTTTCTATACATACATGCATATATATATATATGTATTAATATATGTCTACTTGTGTAAATAATCATTTTATTTCTTTTCACATTTCATTTGGAATATACATGTGTATGTGTGTGTGTGTGTGTATTTTTTATGGCAATGCGGTAAATTTTAAGTAAATTATGAAATATTTTACAAAATATTTATATAGACAGTCTATTTGTAACACATATTTATTATAAAATAATATACATGTGTGAGTGTGTGTGTGTATATATAAAATTTTCTTTGTAAATCTCTTTCTAAAAAATAGAAGAAAAATAAGTCGAATTTACAATACCTTCCACTATAAAAGTAAATACATTAAGTTTCGTACATATATACTCACACATACACCCACAAACGTATGCAATACACGGAACACTTAATGTGTCATCAAATTAATTATATTTGTGACTATAACTTTTTTTCTTTTGAAGCGATTTTGATGGTTTTTGGAATAAGAATGAGGTATATATAGTTTTATATTTTCGTGAAATCTTATTCTAATTTATGGATTTATAATTTATATTTTGAAGAAAGTTTTTTGCTTGAACTGAGAGGTTGCCTCAGATATCGATCTATATCTTTTAACATACTCAATCGATTTTGCTGTTTTAATAGGAAACTTCTTAGGACTACAAGAAATACTCAGGCCATATTTCAATGAACTCTGTCAATTATTGTGGATGTGAACATGTTAAAAACAGATAGACAGACCTACTTAATGTTACACATGGAATGACTAAATTAATATACCCACTTCATCACTTATGGTGGTGGAGGGTATAAAAACGTAAAATTCTATTACCAAGTTTTTATATCATCATAAATTTTAAAAAAGAGGAAAAAGAGGAAAAAAGGCAAAAAGGAGAATAATAGAAAGAAACTTACCTTAATTCTTTTACAGGAAATTAGAAATGTAATTTATATTAAATATTCTATTTTAATGGCAATTTTAAGGAAATTTCATTGATATCATTACAATTTTATAGTTTCCGTGATCATGTTTTTTTTTAATTCACATTTTCAAGAAATTTCTATAAAACGTAAAAAGAAAATATCTTATCTGGAAAATAATGAAAATTGTTAAGTTAATGATTTATTAATGTTATAAATTAATAGTTTTTGTTAATTAATAATTAATAATTGTATACAGTACATATATATATATTTTATTTATTAAGATCAACCAACATCAAATAAAGGAAGATTAAATGTAATTAATTTCAAAATGTTTTCTAAAGACATAAAATAATTTCAATTTCTTCTATTATGTAATACAAAGTGAAAAAATTACAAATGTGATTAAATCTAAAAGATATATAACATATAGTTTTGATATCCCCTACAATATTCCAGCAGCAAAGGGAATTTCATGTGAAATATTAAATGTTAATAAATTTGTAACTTCTGAATTACTGTTCTGATTTCAATAAAATTTCTCACAATAATGGCAGAGTTGTAGTCGAGTTTTAAGTTTGGACTTAATCTGCGTAAGCTGTGCCACAGATTCCCAAAATTGGACGCTTCTAGTCAAAACAATATTTAAAGCGATACGGATTCCTTGTATATGAACCGATTCTGTGATCGAGTGAATTTTGCTTTTAACTTATATATTCTTAAAAAATTTTGACCTTTTTGTTCTGAAATCGAAATAAGTCAAAACTATAAAGAACTAAAAAAAATAAAAGAAACACACAGATATAAAGCCGAACTTGGAACCTCTATAACATCCAAACTCCCAAAGTTACAATGGTACGCTCCTCTGCTACATTATGTTAAATTTGAAGCAAATGCATCCAGCTGAACAAAAGTTATAGATTTATTTTCAATTGTGCAATGCTGCACAGTGCTCAGTAGCGCACAGTGCTCGGTAGCGCACAGTGTTCAAATCGTTTTTTGAAAATAATTATATTTTTGAACTGAACCGAAATTTTATAACATTTTCATTGTTAGAGGTGAGAAATTTTCGAATAGATTTGAAAAACTATCGGCTCCTATCTGGAGAGAGTAGCAGCCTAAAGTTGGCCACATCGTTTTCTTAAAACTTCGGCAATGATTCACTTATAACTTGTAATAAGGAAAGTTTTGAATATACTCTGATGCAAAATATATAAAATGGACAGAGAAGTGGAAAATTGTAATTTTCTCATACTCTAATTGGTACAATTTGAGATCAAGCGATGTTAGGACGTCAATAAGTAAAAGTTCTGCGGTGGTAATGTTATGGTTTAGGAAGCATTTTCTGCAATTGGCAAAGCTAAAATTTGTTTTGTTCCAACAAAAATAAATAACACAATTTATAACGAATTACTATCAGGTGATTTTTCACTCTTTTTTGGGATGAAGAAAGATTCCAATAATTAAATTCTTCGACACTTGCTTCAAAGCAATCGAAATCATGAAAAATGAAAACAGCATTCCATTGTAAGAGGGCAGGGGATACATTATACGTGTTTATTTAAATAATGCCCAAAACGAGGGCATAATGGCGTTAACAAAGCTTAAACTAAAAATAAGGCAAGTTTTGGGAAGGAATTGATTTCGATCTTCTTAAAAAAATATTGTAATTAATTCCTGATAAACCTAAATGCATTAAATGGCTGTAAAACTCTAAAATTAATACAAAAACCAGTAAGAATTATATTTTCGCCTATGTCGAATCTGCAATACCCTCCACCACAAATGCTAAAGAAATAAATACATTATGCTTCACTCACAACTTTTATAATTTTTTTCTATAATTTTTTTTCTACTGAACCAATTTTAATAATTTAATTTTTGACAAAATTTTATTCTTATTTATCGATTTATAATTGATAACTTTACAAAAGTTCTTCGCTTAAATTAAAAGGTTGTCTTTATAACTCTTAACTTACTGAACCGATTTTGCCGGTTTTAAATGGGAAACTTCTAAGGGGAATGACAAATTTCATTGAGTTCTGTCAATTATTGCGTATGTAAGACAAATTAACAGACAGACAAACGCACATAGCTAAATCGATTCAGATTTTAATTTGATGCAAGAATATATTCTTTATGGAGTCTTAGAGAATTCCATCTTAGCTTTACACATGGAATGACAACGTTAACATACCCTCTTCAGTTGTGGTGGTGGAGAGAAAAAAATTTAATTGAAATACTGATGAAGTTTTTAGTTCACAATATTTTCAATAAAATTTTACTTGATTTAATGAAAATATTATTTACCCACTAAATATATTCTAATTCCTTAAAAAAGGTTTTGTGCGTTTATATAAATATGCACTAGTATTTATTAAAATTTATTTAAATATGGATTAAGTTTTTTATTTTTAGAACTTTTCTAATGAAATTAAACTTTTTTAATTGGTCAAACTTGAATAGAGCTTGTGAGAAGATCCTTATGCCTAATTCATCTGAATTTACTTTATGTGCATTCTTATTAAGATTTCCTGATAAAGAAATAAGAATTATACAGTTCAGAACAAAAAAAGTGGTTATATCACTAACGGATTCATATGGTAAGTAAATTTATTTTAAAAAATTTTATAGAATATCTGGCATATATTTAAAGGAAATAACAGAACTAATATTAAGGATTAAAAATTACTTCGGCCCTAATAACTCTTAATCTAAAAAATAACTCATACATTAAGAAAAGATTTTAAAGGACAATTAAAATACAAAATGTATTTTGTCTTAATTCATAAATAATTTTTTTTTTGCGAATTTTTAAAAAATCACCATATCTGAGGTGATCAACTTTGGAGGATCACTGACTAAGCCCCTAACAAGACTGGGGCTTGAACCCCTCAAATGCCAGCTCAATCTCATGTTATCATCAACGTATCTCTATTAAGACAAATTATGTGCTGGATTTTCAAAGAGAATTCTTTTTACTTTCATATTTCATTCTTTTCTCCGAAATCATTTTATTTTTCAGTCATCAGATCCTTTAATGTCTAATACTCCTAAAATGTCTTCTAAAACATCATTTGAATAAAATAGATTGCAATACAAGTAACATATTGCGACTTATTATAATTTATATAAACTATAAAAAAAGGTTATAATAATATTATAATTTATATTCTGCAGCATCAACTTAATTCTAGAAATAAATTAATTAAAAAAAATATTGTTTATTAATACCTCACACTTACACATACTTATATGAATAAATTTTAAATGCAGTACCTAATAACTAACAGTATACATATACATATATATGTACGTATGTATGTAAGTATTTGCAACATCTGTGGTTCCCCTTTTTAGTATTTACACATACATTCATATGTATACTTAAATATTTGTTTACAACATGTTTTAATATTTGTTTTAATATTTATTTATTTATTATTATTTTTCCATTCACATTTGATTATACCCTTCACCATCACAAGCGATGAAAGGGGCATATTAACTTTGCCATTCTGTGTGTAATGCTAAAACCTAAAAATGTTTTTATATTCTTGCATCAAATCCATCCGTCTGTTGTTGGCACACTCACATCTACAATAGTTGACAAAGATCAATGAAATTTGGCCTGAGTATTTGCTAAAGTAGCAAAAAGTAAAATCGGTTCAGAATATTAAAAGAGGCAACCTCTAAGTTCAAGCGAGATCTCTTTATAGTTGTTAATTATAAATCGACAAATTAGAATGTTTTTTTATCATAATATTAGGTTCTACTTCATTATCATTCCAAAAATTATCAAAATCGGTTTAGTATAAAAAAGTTATAGCCAAAAGTATAACTAATTTTATGACTCGTTAAGTGTTCCAGTGCACAGTTTTTCAAATAAAAAATGAAATGAAAACTGTAACTTCCGAACGTTCAACCTGCTTTTAATGAAATTTTGAATGCTGATGGTAGAAGACCAGGTGAGTTTAAGTTTTGAATTTGGACTTTGTGGACAAAATGGCGGTCGATCTACAGGGTCCCAAAGTTTTCGCCGATTTTAACTTTCCTAAAATGTAAGTTTTTTAAATTCAACATTTTTTCACAATTCTCCAATTTCTGGTTTAATTTCTCAAATCGCAAAGCGGGAATTTTAAAAGAGTTTTGGTTTCTTCAAAGCCTTATATGTTCTAAAATTTTAATTTCTGATATCGGGTAGAAATATATTGCAAAAATGTGAGAAAACCCATTTTTAGACATTTTCGAAAGAAAGGTTTTATTTGAAGATCAAAATTGAATAATTTGAAAAAAAAACCCTGTTTAACAAGTTTAGGGCATTTTTCCGCAAAAGAATGTACAACAATTTTTATTATTGCCAATAATGTTATACATTTCTTAAAATTTTGCATAATTTCTGATATATTGATATATAATTTGTCTAATTTCATCTTTCCATGTGTCATAAATAATGATCGAAACGTTACAGGTCTTAATAAATCTTGTTAAAATATATTTTTCTAACTGGTTCTTCATGATGATTCACTTTTTGTTTTTATGAAGGTTATAACTATACAAAAAATTGGACCGTTACAGATTTATTTCCATTACATTTTTCATTTGAAACACTGTGCAGTGTTGTATTTAAGAAAATTTGGTAAAAATTTGTTGACGTATACTTAATATAACTATTTAATATAACTCATACGTATTTATGTTCAAAAATTTATGAATTTTAAAGAAATAATTTCTTAAAATTTGATAAATTATAAAATTATGTTTAAAAAAATAATCAGAATTTTAAATAAAAATTTTACGAATAAATCTGGATTAAAAGTTCTTAATTAAATTCATAAATAAGAAAAACATGTTTGAGGTTAGATTGAAGATTTTTTTAATTAATAAAATATTGTAATAATTATTATTAATATTTTTTTTCCAAATGTTATAAATAAATTGTTATCAAATGTTGTTGAAAAGTTCTAAAATTGTGAAAAATAAATTTGAGGTTATGTTGAAAATTACGCTTAAATAACAAATTAATTTGAGAAATAAAAACTCATAACGTTTATATATTATATACATTTGTGAGTGTAAGGGTGAGTGTGCATGTATGAAACACGCATTTGTGGTGGAGGGTATTGAAGATTCGACATAGCCGTATATAACATACTCACTTGTTTTATTTTGTTTCATTTTATTTATAAGTATTTTACTGTAATTATAAATTAATTTCAAAATAATGACTTTCGTTATGTAAATATCGATGTATCGATGTGTTGCGCTTTTCTCACTGTTTTCAATTATTTTTATTTGAATTTCATATTTATGAATTTGAATTTTTGTAAATATAAACAAACAAACAAACAAACAAACAAATCAATGGTAAAATATATAATCAACAAACTGTTATAATCGAATTAAAATAGTTTTTTTTTTATACATCAAACTATAATTGTGAATAAGGGTCATTCTGTATGCGTTCAAATAGTAATATAAGGTGTGAGATCAAAAAATTCTAAACAAACAAATCTGACATTCTGTCTTGATCTTTTTATTTAATTAAAAATATTATTAAAATTTATAAAATTTTGAACCTTTGAACCTTTCTGTCACTTTTCTTGAATAGGTAATCCATCTTTATTTTACATTTATCACACTTTTAGGCATCTTTTTGTAAGCTCAATATTTTTTCTCTGGCCTAAGTTCCAAGGTATTGTTTGCCATAGTGACAGAAAGTTAAGTTAGATCAAAAATAAATGGACAGGAAGATGCAAAAAATCTGCCAGAACACACGTTTCGATATCCATTATGAAACAAGAATATATTTTTGGAAAACCTAATTTCAATTTCCCTGCTCTATTTTTATCCTTTACATTTTTAGCAGCGTTCTCTTTTGGAAAATTTTGCGATTTGTATGTTTTTAAACCTGAATCAGCTTTAACTTTTAATACCAAATAATCCGAGCACCGCGATTACTGGGTTTTTCTCCTACCAGATGTGTTGGGAACTCTTGTAAACAGTTTACAAAGGTAACTTGATAAAAAAAAATTATCAAATAATACTTTTGTTGAAAGTTTTAATGAAAGATGTTTGTTGAGAATTTTTCGAACTCAATTCTTATGGTTGAAGAGAGAGAAGGTTTTGATGAAATTTTCACAGAATAAACCCAATATACCAAAAAGTTATATGGACTATGAAAAAATCTCTTAGGAAGGTACCCACCCCCTTTCAAAGCAAATACTGATTAATATTTAAAGATCTTTAACAGAAAGAGTTCTCAAATTTTCTCAAGAAACTGTTTTTATGGGACAAAACACAGGACGGTCAGGCCCAGGGGAAATTGTTCCCTGGTCCTGTCACAAGGCAAATATTGAGTATCGAATATCTTAACAAATTCTATAGCGAAAATTTTCAAATTTACTCTCAATTACTTTTTTTGTAGCATTTTTTCGAGATCTAGGACTGGGGAAATTTTTTGTACAACGAAAATTCCAGTTTAATATGAATGAAATTCAAGCTGACAATAAACTGACTCATCAATCACTGTTGGAATATTTCAAGGAAAACAAGGACATTTTTTTACCGTTAATAAAATTTAACACCTTTACAGCTGAGTTTAAATCAGGTAGTAGTGATTGACCACTCAATGTGGGCCATCTTGAGTATGTTGAATTTAAAAAAAATCGATAAAAATTAATTTATAATAAAACAATATAAATTTTCAATTTAATTTATATTCAAGTCAAAATAAATTTGTAGCCCATTTTAGCCTTTTTTAATATAAAGATTAATTCTCTAACATATACTATCTTTGACTAGAATATATAAGGTTATACTTCGATATTGGGTGAGAGATTATAAACATCTACGAAATGTCACTTTTGTCGTTGATATATAACGCACTTTTCCCCAATTCTACAAACTTTTTCATTGTATTTACTAACTTTTTTGGTTCAGTGTATGAGCACCTCGAAGCATTCCCAAAGACTGCTGGGAATACACAAATAAATACATACACAAATACATTTTCATTTTTTATTTATAAATAAAATGTTAAATGCAAATCGTAAATCATCATTTAACAAATAATTTATGTGAAATTTATTGCATAATTTTAGTTTGAGATTTTATTTTACTAAAATACAACTTTATATTGTTGTTGTTGTTCTTGTGTTACATATTTTTTTTACAAATTAATGAATTTTATATGAGTTTGAAACTTTTTAAATGTTTTACGGTGAAATGAACATTAAAAACAAAATTGTTCAACTTAATTTCTGGATAAATCAGGGAACCTTTTTATCTTTTGAAATTTGAAATAACTGAAAAATATTTTTTATTTGAAAACAAAAGAACGGTTTTATATAATGGCAACTCTGGACAAGGGCAGTAAAATTTCGTTATTTGAAAGATTCAGAGCAAACAAAATTCGGTAAAATTTTGTAGACGTATACTTAATATAACTATTTAATATAACTCATACGTATTTATGTTCAAAAATTTATGGATTTTAATATTAATTTAAATTTTATAAATTTTGTTAGAGAAAAATAATCAGAATTTTAAATAAAAATTAAAAAATAAATCTGGATTAAAAGTTCTTAATTAAATTCGTAACTAAGAAAAACATATTTGAGGTTAGATTGAAGATTTTTTAATTAACGAAATATTGTAATAATTATTATTAATACCTTTTTTCCAAATGTTATAAATAAATTATTATCAAAAGTTGTTAATAAGTTTCAAATTGTGAAAAAATAAATTTGAGGTTATGTTGAAAATTACGCTTAAATAATAAAATATTTTGAGAATTAAAACTCATAAACAATTGTAAAGCCTTTTTTAATAAAATGACATTAAAAAATCTCAATATTAAGAACATTTTGCAATATGCAGTTGCAACAAAAAAAACACATTTCTTAATCCGGGTTCTATAAACACAAAAATTGACATCAAGGAATGTTGACAAATAAGGCTGCTTCCATTCATAAGATTTTTAAATGTGTCTATTTATATTTGGTCTGACCTGGCATCTTATCACCGAGGTAAAAAACGCAAAAAGAGGCAAATCCTTAATTGAACTTGTGCGGTAGAGTATTGAGCTCCTGCTAAAAGAGAATTGAAGAGCACAAAAAAGTGTTGGAAGAGTGTGGTAATTTAAAACGGAGATGGGCTATAAAAACCTGAATGGAAAGGTTCCCGCAGAAAGCTCCACATTTCATCAGAAGTGATGAATAATTTCAATCAAATATAAAAACTTAAATATCATTTAGTATTTTCGTTTTTATTACCATATATGTATGTTAAGAATTTTTCGATCTCAATTCGTAATATAGAATCTAATAATAAATCATTTGAAATTTTTTATCACCCCTCATCACTTGTATTATACCATTTTTGAATCTCCTATTACAAAAAAATTGCCATAAAAACTTCATTAAACTTAAAAATTTTTAATAAACTTCACTCTTTTAACTCAAGTTATTCAACAATAATTTCCTTTTGGAAAAACTTTTAAATCAAAATAATTTTAAAGTTCTTTTCCACGTTGCTATGATTTCATAACACACCAAAAGGAATTTCACTCCTTTCTTTCGTTGTTTAACTAATAAGAGTAAAATAAAGTGATAATAAGTAAAAATGCTTAATTCGGTTATGCCGAATCTTCAATACCCACTACGACAAATGCGAGTGAAATAAATAAATATATTTCACATATACACAGTGTACATTCACACACTCTTACATATACACTCATAACACCAACAATATTTAACAGTTTTTCCTGAACATAACACGGGAACACTTAATGAGTGATAAAATGTTTCTTTGCTTAATCGTAGAGATTGCTTCAGATATCGGTCTATATCTTTCAATATACCCAACCAATTTTACTGTTTTAAAATAGAAAACTTTTCAGGACTGCAACAAATACTGAGACCAAATTTTATTGAGCTCTGCTAAGTATTATGGACGTAAAAGTCTCAACAACAGACAGACAGACATATCTTAATCGACTCAGAGATATTATGGGGTCTGAGATGATTCCTTCTTAGCGTTACACATGGAATAACAAAGTTAATATACCACTTATGGTGGAGGAGCGTGTAAAAAGGGAAGCTAAAAGAAAAACTCTATTTTAATTCATCTCACAAATGACTATTAAAATTAAGGTGCTGCTAATTAAAGTTTTTCACATAACTTTTAGACAAAAAAAACGTTATTTAAATAGATTAAACACATTTGAAGGCAAAAAAAACTAATTTTGATAAATAATTAAATAATCTGTGAATTACAGAGGAATTATGTATGTATGAGTATGTATATGTGTGTAACATAGTGGTTGTAAAATTTATATGCAAAAAAAATACTAATAACTTTAATGTGACATAAGCAGATTTTAATTTAAATAATCAATGTAAAAAAATCTGTTATATAAAACCAGTTAAACATGTATAATAATAACGACACTAAAACACATACAAAGCTAACTTTCATATTAGGGTAAACGGCTCAATTTTGAATAACCAGTTATTATTGGTTTTGATAAGTCGGATTCGATTTTTTGAAAAGCATATATTTCGTGTATCGAAGAAATGGGGTTCTTCTCCTCAAATAGCTGGTTTGTTTATAAAAGTGTGCTTTTTAAGAACTTAAGAAGAAATTTTCAAAGTTTTTATATACTTTAAGTACTGGAGACTCTCCCATGGATGAGACATTAATTAATTATTCCACCAAAATTGATATGAATCTTAAGATCTAAACAATAATGATTCTGCAAATACTATTTTAAATCGATCTGGAAATTTGAAATCCAACTCAGTACTTTGTTAACAGACTTGAAGAACGTTTTCAACGACAAGTTGTTCAAAATCAAAGAGAAAAAGGTGAGAATCTGTAATACCTCTACACCACATGTATTTAAGTATAAAGTTTCTAAAACAATAAGATAAACACAGACCCTTGAACACACCTTACACTTTGCATACTAATAACAACATACTTTTTGATATAAAGCAAAATTACGTAATCACGAAAAATGTTCAGGTTTTTGACTATAACTTTTTTTCTACTCATCCGATTTAGATGATTTTTGGAATAATAATATGGTGTATTTAGTTCTACATTATAGTTAACTTTTATTTTTATCTGATAATAGATTATCTCAGATATCGGTCAATAAATTCTTTTTTAACAAGACCAATTTTGCTGTTTTCAAATAGCAAATTGATTCGGACAATGACAAACAATCTGGCCAAATTTGTATGTATTCAGATGAATACTGAGGCAGTGAAAACGTTTTTAACAAACAGACAGACTCGACTAAATCGGCTCAGATTATGATATGATGCAAGAATATGTATATTTAATAGAGTCTTAGTTGATTACTTCTTGGCGTTATACATGGAATGTTATATTATGAAGGTTAATGTCGCACCACTAGTGGTGATAGAGGTTATAAAACTCCAAAGCATTTAAACTGCCTTTAATTTCCATGGGATTATTTTAATTTAAATAATCAGAATTTTTAAAGAAAACGTATTTAAGCGTTTTTTAAAAGTTTATTTGCTTCAGAATGTACATAAATGAACTGTCTTTTTAGAAAATAAAACTTGTTTCTTATTATTTCAAAAACCGGTTATAATTAAAAACCCGGTCGAAACTTTTCGAAGAAACCGTAACCCGGTTTTTAGAAAATGTCGAAGAATCGATCATCCTACTACTTACACCTGCTTAAATACTTATATAATTTTCCAAAAAAAAAAATACAATTAAAATATTTATAAACAATTTTTCAATGTTTAATAATTTTTTTTAATTTTGTAATAATTTATTAAAATTTATTTTGAAATAAATAATTAATTTTTATTTAAAAATTTATTTGGGAATCTAAAGTTTTAAATTTATTTAACTTTTATTTTTATAAAAAATTTTTAAATATTTTTTTTAATAATAAAAGTTGTTTCTCCTCGATTTGTAATAAGTAAATGTTGCATCACAAATAATTGCCAATCTTGGCTAAGAAAATGTCTAAAGACATTTTTATTTGTCAATTTTATTATTTTCTTTTCTTTTTTTGTAAGAATTCTATTTAAGTTATAAACCGCAGTGGTGGTAATTTATTGAAGAATTTGAAACTTTATTTTTTACACAGGGAGAAATTAGAGTATTATAACTAAATTTCATGCCTTTTTAACTGAAACATGAAAGAAGTACAAATACAGGTATATAACTGTGCCGAATCTTTAATACCCTCCACTGTGTAGTGCACACATAAGGAGTGAGATAGAAAAATTATTATTTAAATTTTTATTACGTTTAATATCAAACAAATTAATTAACAATATATTCTGACTAATATAAGTGACCAGAAAAAGTTCATACCAAAATTATTAAATATTTTCAATAAAACCCAACTTGACCCTACAAAAAGTTCAAAGGTCTGCCGTCAAATTCTTTCCAATGTTATTAAAGATTACAGAAAGAATTTCTTCGTTAATAAAAAAAAACCTGATTCAGGAATGGTCCACATAATGTTTCTCAAAGCAAAAAGGAATATTTGGTCTGAAAGGTTAATGCTAATAAAGGTTTCAAAACATACAAGGCTCTAAATATTCCTGACAGCGGCAAAAAATCAGAACATGAAAAATTAAATAAATTTAAAAATATTTGCAGCATAACGGATGACAAAACGTACATTCTTAACAACTTCCTAATCAAAAATTTTAAAATGTTAATGCTCGAGGGAACGTTGAAAAAACTTTAGGACTCAAAAGCGGTAAAAAAGCTCGCCTGCGCCGTTCACTCAATCAGCTTCGACTGTAACGACTGTAATTGGTATGAACAGTAGCTAGAAACTAGTTTTAACAATGATCTGTATAAATTGTACAAAATTATATATTCAAACCTAAAGCTGTACTCCTAACCAGTAACCAATACCACTAAACTCTGATTTTTACCGAATTCTACAGTCGTAAATGCCAATTGATGTCTATTAAAGCCGAGTAACCATAATAAGCATAGTTGAAGAAAAAATATAATTTTAAAACCGACCCGATTTAATGTTGGTATTAAATCTTTCGTAGTAAACTTCTTCGTATTTTAAATTAATAATAAATAAGGAAAAGGATTATTTTAACCCTCAAACTTATTACTTAAGGTTTGGAGATTCGTAGTAGATACTAGCAACCACTGAGTGTTCAATATTTATGATTTAAGTAAAATATTGCGCATAAAAACAAAAAAAAATAATTTTCTTTTTAATTAAGTCAAGAAATTATTTCGTAATCAGCAGATATACTATCCAATGATTTAAATGTTTTTTTTTAATTATCTTTATTCTTTACCTTTGTATTTCTTAATAATATATACACGAGTAAAATTTGTGCATAAGATTTAAATTTTGTAGAAAAATAAAACGTTTATAATAATTGTTTTTCTCAAATTTAACAAAAAACTGGCAGCTGTTCCCTCTTGATTATTAATCTTAAAGTATGTAAAATTAAATAAAATTCAAAATTTGAAAAAATACACGCTATTCTCACTTTTTTTAAATGAAAATTTGCATATTTTTGAAAATTGCATTAAATTTAAGAAATCATTCCTGTATTATCATTTTAGTTTTTTCTTTTCGCTACAAATCAATGGACATGCTTAAAATTAAAAAAAGAACAAGTAAAAGCTATAGGCGGTCAAGCCTGACTATTTAATACCCTACACCTCATTGTTGGTTACTAATGGTAGCTATCTAATGATCAACCCTCGTATAAATATATTTTCTAATTTGTACTTAAGAGCTGTATATTATGTTAATAATATATATGTTGGATTTGTGCGATTTTTCTGTGGGTCCTAATACTGGAGCTAGAGGAAATTATGAACCGACCCTCGTAAAATTTCTTGCATCATTTTTTGCCTTATTTATATTTATTTAACGTTTTTATGAGATTTAAGCCCTTCAAAGTGGTATTTTTAAGGGGGGTTGTATGGGACATATGAGAAATAACGGACCGATCATCACCAAATTCAATAGACATCGTCCTTGGGCCAATATAGCAACACTTGTCAAGTTTCATCAAGATATCTCTAAAATTGCGACCCGCAATTATTCACAAGATTTATATGAACAACCAGACGGACGGACGGAAATCGTTAAATCGACTTGAAAAGTGATGCTGAGTTGATCGGTATACTTAAACGTGAGGGGTGCACCTATGGTGGTGTAGGGTATAAAAACGAAAGAAATCATTTAAAGAAATCAAACTCTGGTCTTATGAATGTGGCGCCCTCTAAGCTAAATATTTCAATGTTTTATATATATTATGATTTTAGAGCCCTCCGATGGAGTCTGTCATAACTCAGAAAAGAATTTGGACTTATATTTTTCATTTAAGATGTCATCAACTATAATTAAACCAAATTTCAGTTCATTCTGAATACTTTAGTTTTTTTTTATCAATGAAACGATAACACAGAAGCAACCTATTATGGTGTAGGGTATAAATATTTTACCTGTCACTGCAAAACTTTTTATTGTGTATTTCTTCTCAGTGTATGTAATAAAAGGGCAAAATATATTGTTGCAGTTTATAAATATTTGACAGTTAAAATATTACCTTGTTACTCGTAGAAGAAGTACGAAAAAATATGTACATGCAACTTGCCACATAAAACTAATGCAACACAACTACTTTAACAGTTACTATTTCTTAACAGACTTCTTTATTACAACAATAATAACAACAAAAACAATAATAACAACAACAAATAAGAAAAATAAAACTTATTAGCATTTTTATAAATTTCTTATAATTTCTTACTTTTATATTATTTACAAAAACAAATAAACAAACGAATAAACAACAAATAAAAATAATGCAAAAATCTGCATTATCAATATGTGTGTGTTTGTTTGTTTGTTTTATTATAAAACTCAAACTTATAAGCCATAATAAACTTTAACAAAAATATTTTTGGATTTATGGTAAAAAGTCTAAAAACTGGAACAAAAATAACAAGTACTTAAGAATATAAAGAAGCCCAATGGTCCAAAGCCTATAATTTGTACTCTTTATAGGAAAAACAAATAAATATGAAACTCTTAGAACTTTTGAATTCCATTTTATACCCTCCATAAGCATAAGCGGCGAAGAGGGTATATTAACTTTGTCATTCCGTGTGTAACTCGAAAAAGTTATCATCTGAGAACCCATAATGTAAATATATTTCTGCATTAAATCAAAATCTGAGTCGATTTAGCTATTTTCATCTGTATGTGTGTATGTATGTATGTATGTATGTATGTATGTATGTATGTATGTATGTAGGTATGTATTTATGTGTGTATGTATGAATGTATGTATGTATGTATGTGTGTATGTATGAATGTGTGTATGTATGAATGTATGAATGTATGTATGAATGTATGTATGTCTGCTTGTATGTCTGCTTGTATGTCAGTTTGTCGGTCCGTCTCTCTGTGTGTCTGTCTTTTTATCCGTCCGTCCGGGTCTGTCTGCTTATATGTCAGTTTGTCGATCCATCTGTCTGCCTGTATGTTTGTGTGTCTGTCTTTCTGTCAGTCCATGTCTGTTTGTTTGTCTATCTGTATGCCAGTTTGTCTGTCTATTTGTCAGTAGTATATCTGACTTTCTGTCCGTCCGTCTGTTTGTCTATCTATTTGTTTGCTGTCTGTCTGTCTGTCTAACTGTCTCTGTCAAAAATTAACAGAGCTCAATGAAATTTTGCCTATATATTTGTTATACTTCTCAAAAGTTTTCTATTTAAAATCAGCAAATTCGGTTCCGTATATAAAAAGATATAGACCGATATCAGGGGCAACCTCTAAATTTCTTAAAATTGTCAATAAATAAATTAAATGAAATATTTCCGTAATATTAAGTTATATAACTTCATTATCATTCCAGAAATTAGCAAAATCGGTCAAGTAGAAAAAAATTATAGCTAAAAAAATAACTAACTTTATGACTCATGTTCCTGTATAATATTCAAGAAAAACTTTTATTTTATTGCGTTTATGACTGCATGTGTGAGTGTGTATTTATGAAACATAACGTATTTACTTCAAACACATTTGTGGCAGAGGGTGTTTTAAGATTCGTCATAGCCAAATACAATATTCTTACTCCTTTATGATTTATTTAATATAAAAGAAAAATGGAGCATAAAGGGAAATAAATACAAACAAAAGTGGGAATTGTTTATTTAAAAGAAAGAAATAAATTTTATTATTATGGGGACAAATTTATTCAAAATACAAAATAAATTACAAATAATAGTTTTTTTTCGACTTTTTCAAAAATTGCAGTAAATATTTCAATAGAAACTAAAATACAAAGTAAAACTCAAAAAGAGAGAGAGAGAGAAAGAGCAAGAAAGAGAGTGAAAAACACCAATTTATTTTATTATTTATTTGATTTCCGCTTCCGGTAATGTTTGTAAAATCACAAAAACTTTGTTATTTATTTTACGTAATTTGTAATTTTATAAAACACAAAACTTCTTATGCCAACTCAAATAACATTTGATGATGAAAGGGTGGGGTTTGGGCGATAGATATGTGAATTTATGTTATTTTTTTTTTTTTTTTTGGAATTTTATTTCGCCTGAACACAAACTTCAATACTTGTTATGAAACAACTTATTTAGTTACTCTTATTAAAAAATAGGATTTTGCATAAAAATTTCTAACGGTTTTTTATACCCTTCACCACTACAAGTGGTATAAGGGAGTATATTAAGTTTGTCATTTGGTTTGTAATACCGAATAGGAATCATTTAGGGTAATTAATACATGTACTTCAACAAAGTTAAAATCTGAGTTTCATTTTCCTAATTCAATAAAATTTTAAATCACAGTTTTTTTATAATTCTGTAACTTCCATATTGTTTTTGTTGAATTTTCAGTCAAGTTATAACTTTTTATACACGTATTTGGTATCTTCTTATAGATGTATTTGCCAAATAAGGTGCTCCCAATACATCTGGTAGGAAAGCAGCCCAGTTCTTGGATAACGAAGCAGATTTTTTGCAACTTCCTGGTCTACAATTTGATACTCGAGGTTATATTGAAGAAAGTTAAAGGAACTAAAAGCAATTAACATTTGCAAAAATTTTCCTTGTGTGCAGTATGTAATTGCGGCAAAAGAAGCGAATCATATGTGTCATAAACTCTATAAATACCAACTTATTTTTGGTCTGACTTGTCATTTTGCCTCTATGGTAAATAATCCCTTGAGTGGTACAAAAACAATAATGTAATATTTCGGCCAAGAATGACAAATCCTCCAAACTGCCCGTAGCTTAGGCCAGTGAAGTGTTATTGGGCTCTTTTAAAAAAAAATAATTGAATAGCAGACAAATGGTATCCAAAATTGTGGTAGATTTTAAACAGTGATGAACTACCTATGTAAGCAAACACTATAAAAAATTAATGGAAGAATTTCCGAAAAGTTTCTAAATTTCATCACTACTGATTTAAACTATAATTTTTTTAAATAAAAATAAAAAAAAACCTGTAAATTAGAGGTTTCGTTTTTATTAACATAAATGTATGTTAAAATTTTTTTCGATCTCTCCTTACCTACATTTTTGTCTTAAGTTCTTAAAAAATCTAAAATCAAATAGTCAGCCTGAATAACTTTGAAGGATCACCGACTTCGCCCCTAACACAGGGGCATTTTAACTCCTTCAGATCAACTCCAAAGTCTCTCATTCCTAATCATGTGAAATTTTATTAAGATATCGCTAACGGTAACAAAACTATTTTCAAAAAAGTCATATAAAAATGAAGAGGAAATGGAATTCGATTTAAATTTTTTTTAATGAGGACCAATTCACGTGGTCCAAAATAAGA
>PYHX02000413.1:5590092-5627452 GCA_004302925.2 Cochliomyia hominivorax
TCACTTTTTCAAAATTTATAAAATTTTATTAAAACTCGATTATTTCGTTAACACAGAGCAGTTAGAGCCTAAATAAGCTTAATTTGTAATCACTTTTTCAAAATTTATAAAATTTTATTTAAAACTCGATTATTTCGTTAACCAGAGCAGTTAGAGCCTAAATAAGCTTAATTTGTAATCACTTTTTCAAAATTATAAAAAAATTTAAAAAAAACTCGATTATTTCGTTAACCAGAGCAGTTAGAGCCTAAATAAGCTTAATTTGTAATCACTTTTTCAAAATTTATAAAATTTTATTAAAACTCGATTATTTCGTTAACCAGAGCAGTTAGAGCCTAAATAAGATTAACTTGTAATCACTTTTTCAAATTTAAAACAAATTTTTAAACTTTTAATAAAATTTTTTTATTAAACTCGATTTTTCGTTAACACAGAGCAGTTAGAGCCTAAATAAGCTTAATTTGTAATCACTTTTTCAAAATTTTAATAAAATTTTATTAAAACTCGATTATTTCGTTAACGCAGAGCAGTTAGAGCCTAAATAAGCTTAATTTGTTAATCACTTTTTTCAAAATTTAAATTTAAAATCGATTATTTCGTTAACCAGAGCAGTTAGAGCCTAAATAAGCTTAATTTGTAATCACTTTTTCAAAATTTATTAAAATTTTTTAAACTCGATTATTTCGTTAACCAGAGCAGTTAGAGCCTAAATAAGCTTAACTTGTAATCACTTTTCAAATTAAAAAAAATTTTAAAATTTTATAAATTTTAAAAACTCGATTATTTCGTTAACCAGAGCAGTTAGAGCCTAAATAAGCTTAATTTGTAATCACTTTTCAAATTAAAATTTATAAAATTTTATTAAAACTCGATTATTTCGTTAACCAGAGCAGTTAGAGCCTAAATAAGCTTAATTTGTAATCACTTTTCAAATTTAAAAAATTTTATAAAATTTTATAAAACTCGATTATTACGTTAACCAGAGCAGTTAGAGCCTAAATAAGCTTAACTTGTAATCACTTTTTCAAAATTTATTAAAATTTTATTAAAACTCGATTATTTCGTTAACCAGAGCAGTTAGAGCCTAAATAAGCTTAATTTGTAATCACTTTTTCAAAATTTAAAAAATTTTATAAAATTTTATAAAAACTCGATTATTTCGTTAACCAGAGCAGTTAGAGCATAAATAAGCTTAATTTGTAATCACTTTTTCAAAAATTTAAAAAATTTTATAAAAACTCGATTATTTCGTTAACCAGAGCAGTTAGAGCCTAAATAAGCTTAATTTGTAATCACTTTTTCAAAATTTATAAAATTTTATAAAACTCGATTATTTCGTTAACCAGAGCAGTTAGAGCCTAAATAAGCTTAATTTGTAATCACTTTTTCAAAATTTAAAAATTTTTAAAATTTTATTAAAACTCGATTTTTTCATTAACCCGAGCAGCTAGAGCCTAAATAAGCTTAATTTGTAATCACTTTTTCAAAAATTATAAAATTTTATTAAAACTCGATTATTTCGTTAACCAGAGCAGTTAGAGCCTAAATAAGCTTAATTTGTAATCACTTTTTCAAAATCTAAAAAAAAATTTATAAAATTTTATAAAAACTCGATTATTTCGTTAACCAGAGCAGTAAGAGCCTAAATAAACTTAATTTGTAATCAATTTTTCAAAATTTAAAAAATTTTAAAAAATTTTATAAAAACTCGATTATTTCGTTAACCAGAGCAGCTAGAGCCTAAATAAGCTTAATTTGTAATCACTTTTTCAAAATTTAACAAAATTTTATTAAAACTCGATTATTTCGTTAACCAGAGCAGTTAGAGCCTAAATAAGCTTAATTTGTAATCACTTTTTCAAAATTGAAAAAATTTTAAAATTTTATAAAAACTCGATTATTTCGTTAACCAGAGCAGTTAGAGCCTAAATAAGCTTAATTTGTAATCACTTTTCAAAAATTTATAAAATTTTTTAAAAACTCGATTATTTCGTTAACCAGAGCAGTTAGAGCCTAAATAAGCTTAATTTGTAATCACTTTTTCAAAATTTATAAAATTTTATAAAAAACTCGATTATTTCGTTAACCAGAGCAGTTAGAGCCTAAATAAGCTTAATTTGTAATCACTTTTTCAAAATTTATAAAAATTTAAAATTTTATAAAAACTCGATTATTTCGTTAACCAGAGCAGTTAGAGCCTAAATAAGCTTAATTTGTAATCACTTTTTCAAAATTTATAAAATTTTATAAAAACTCGATTATTTCGTTAACCAGAGCAGTTAGAGCCTAAATAAGCTTAATTTGTAATCACTTTTTCAAAATTTATAAAATTTTATAAAAACTCGATTTTTTCGTTAACCAGAGCAGTTAGAGCCTAAATAAGCTTAATTTGTAATCACTTTTTCAAAATTTATAAAATTTTATAAAAACTCGATTATTTCGTTAACCAGAGCAGTTAGAGCCTAAATAAGCTTAATTTGTAATCACTTTTTCAAAATTTATAAAATTTTATAAAAACTCGATTATTTCGTTAACCAGAGCAGTTAGAGCCTAAATAAGCTTAATTTGTAATCACTTTTTCAAAATTTAAAAAATTTATAAAATTTTATAAAAACTCGATTATTTCGTTAACCAGAGCAGTTAGAGCCTAAATAAGCTTAATTTGTAATCACTTTTTCAAAAAATTTATAAAATTTTATAAAAACTCGATTATTTCGTTAACCAGAGCAGTTAGAGCCTAAATAAGCTTAATTTGTAATCACTTTTTCAAAAATTTATAAAATTTTATAAAAACTCGATTATTTCGTTAACCAGAGCAGTTAGAGCCTAAATAAGCTTAATTTGTAATCACTTTTTCAAAATTTAAAAAATTTTATAAAAACTCGATTATTTCGTTAACCAGAGCAGTTAGAGCCTAAATAAGCTTAATTTGTAATCACTTTTTCAAAATTTATAAAATTTTATTAAAAACTCGATTATTTCGTTAACCAGAGCAGTTAGAGCCTAAATAAGCTTAATTTGTAATCACTTTTTCAAAATTTATAAAATTTTATTAAAAACTCGATTATTTCGTTAACCAGAGCAGTTAGAGCCTAAATAAGCTTAATTTGTAATCACTTTTTCAAAATTTAAAAAATTTTATAAAAACTCGATTATTTCGTTAACCAGAGCAGTTAGAGCCTAAATAAGCTTAATTTGTAATCACTTTTTCAAAATTTATAAAATTTTATTAAAACTCGATTATTTCGTTAACCAGAGCAGTTAGAGCCTAAATAAGCTTAATTTGTAATCACTTTTTCAAAATTTAAAAAATTTATAAAATTTTATTAAAACTCGATTATTTCGTTAACCAGAGCAGTTAGAGCCTAAATAAGCTTAATTTGTAATCACTTTTTCAAAATTTAAAATTTATAAAATTTTATTAAAACTCGATTATTTCGTTAACCAGAGCAGTTAGAGCCTAAATAAGCTTAATTTGTAATCACTTTTTCAAAAATTTATAAAATTTTATAAAACTCGATTATTTCGTTAACCAGAGCAGTTAGAGCCTAAATAAGCTTAATTTGTAATCACTTTTTCAAAATTTAAAAATTTATAAAATTTTATTAAAACTCGATTATTTCGTTAACCAGAGCAGTTAGAGCCTAAATAAGCTTAATTTGTAATCACTTTTTCAAAATTTATAAAATTTTATTAAAACTCGATTATTTCGTTAACCAGAGCAGTTAGAGCCTAAATAAGCTTAATTTGTAATCACTTTTTCAAAATTTAAAAATTTATAAATTTTATAAAAACTCGATTATTTCGTTAACCAGAGCAGTTAGAGCCTAAATAAGCTTAATTTGTAATCACTTTTTCAAAATTTAAAAAATTTTATAAAAACTCGATTATTTCGTTAACCAGAGCAGTTAGAGCCTAAATAAGCTTAATTTGTAATCACTTTTTCAAAATTTAAAAAATTTATAAATTTTATTAAAACTCGATTATTTCGTTAACCAGAGCAGTTAGAGCCTAAATAAGCTTAATTTGTAATCACTTTTTCAAAATTTATAAAATTTTATTAAAACTCGATTATTTCGTTAACCAGAGCAGTTAGAGCCTAAATAAGCTTAATTTGTAATCACTTTTTCAAAATTTATAAAATTTTATAAAAACTCGATTATTTCGTTAACCAGAGCAGTTAGAGCCTAAATAAGCTTAATTTGTAATCACTTTTTCAAAATTTATAAAATTTTATAAAAACTCGATTATTTCGTTAACCAGAGCAGTTAGAGCCTAAATAAGCTTAATTTGTAATCACTTTTTCAAAATTTATAAAATTTTATTAAAACTCGATTATTTCGTTAACCAGAGCAGTTAGAGCCTAAATAAGCTTAATTTGTAATCACTTTTTCAAAATTTATAAAATTTTATAAAAACTCGATTATTTCGTTAACCAGAGCAGTTAGAGCCTAAATAAGCTTAATTTGTAATCACTTTTTCAAAATTTATAAAATTTTATTAAAACTCGATTATTTCGTTAACCAGAGCAGTTAGAGCCTAAATAAGCTTAATTTGTAATCACTTTTTCAAAATTTAAAAAATTTTATAAAATTTTATAAAAACTCGATTATTTCGTTAACCAGAGCAGTTAGAGCCTAAATAAGCTTAATTTGTAATCACTTTTTCAAAATTTATAAAATTTTATTAAAACTCGATTATTTCGTTAACCAGAGCAGTTAGAGCCTAAATAAGCTTAATTTGTAATCACTTTTTCAAATTTAAAAAATTTATAAAATTTTATAAAACTCGATTATTTCGTTAACCAGAGCAGTTAGAGCCTAAATAAGCTTAATTTGTAATCACTTTTTCAAAATTTATAAAATTTTATTAAAACTCGATTATTTCGTTAACCAGAGCAGTTAGAGCCTAAATAAGCTTAATTTGTAATCACTTTTTCAAAATTTATAAAATTTTATAAAAACTCGATTATTTCGTTAACCAGAGCAGTTAGAGCCTAAATAAGCTTAATTTGTAATCACTTTTTCAAAATTTATAAAATTTTATTAAAACTCGATTATTTCGTTAACCAGAGCAGTTAGAGCCTAAATAAGCTTAATTTGTAATCACTTTTTCAAAATTTATAAAATTTTATAAAAACTCGATTATTTCGTTAACCAGAGCAGTTAGAGCCTAAATAAGCTTAATTTGTAATCACTTTTTCAAAATTTATAAAATTTTATTAAAACTCGATTATTTCGTTAACCAGAGCAGTTAGAGCCTAAATAAGCTTAATTTGTAATCACTTTTTCAAAATTTAAAAATTTTATAAATTTTATAAAACTCGATTATTCGTTAACCAGAGCAGTTAGAGCCTAAATAAGCTTAATTTGTAATCACTTTTTCAAAATTTATAAAATTTTATTAAAACTCGATTATTTCGTTAACCAGAGCAGTTAGAGCCTAAATAAGCTTAATTTGTAATCACTTTTTCAAATTTAAAAATTTTATAAAATTTTATAAAAACTCGATTATTTCGTTAACCAGAGCAGTTAGAGCCTAAATAAGCTTAATTTGTAATCACTTTTTCAAAATTTAAAAAATTTTATAAAAACTCGATTATTTCGTTAACCAGAGCAGTTAGAGCCTAAATAAGCTTAATTTGTAATCACTTTTTCAAAATTTAAAAAATTTATAAAATTTTATTAAAACTCGATTATTTCGTTAACCAGAGCAGTTAGAGCCTAAATAAGCTTAATTTGTAATCACTTTTTCAAAATTTATAAAATTTTATTAAAACTCGATTATTTCGTTAACCAGAGCAGTTAGAGCCTAAATAAGCTTAATTTGTAATCACTTTTTCGAAATTTATAAAATTTTATTAAAACTCGATTATTTCGTTAACCAGAGCAGTTAGAGCCTAAATAAGCTTAATTTGTAATCACTTTTTCAAAATTGAAAAAAATTTAAAAATTTTATAAAAACTCGATTATTTCGTTAACCAGAGCAGTTAGAGCCTAAATAAGCTTAATTTGTAATCAATTTTTCAAAATTTAAAAAATTTTTAAAAATTTTATTAAAACTCGATTTTTTCATTAACCCGAGCAGCTAGAGCCTAAATAAGCTTAATTTGTAATCACTTTTTCAAAAATTATAAAATTTTATTAAAACTCGATTATTTCGTTAACCAGAGCAGTTAGAGCCTAAATAAGCTTAATTTGTAATCACTTTTTCAAAATCTAAAAAAAAATTTATAAAATTTTATAAAAACTCGATTATTTCGTTAACCAGAGCAGTAAGAGCCTAAATAAACTTAATTTGTAATCAATTTTTCAAAATTTAAAAAATTTTAAAAAATTTTATAAAAACTCGATTATTTCGTTAACCAGAGCAGCTAGAGCCTAAATAAGCTTAATTTGTAATCACTTTTTCAAAATTAACAAAATTTTATTAAAACTCGATTATTTCGTTAACCAGAGCAGTTAGAGCCTAAATAAGCTTAATTTGTAATCACTTTTTCAAAATTGAAAAAATTTTCTAAAATTTTATAAAAACTCGATTATTTCGTTAACCAGAACAGTTAGAGCCTAAATAAGCTTAACTTGTAATCACTTTTTAAAAATTTATAAAATTTTTTTAAAAACTCGATTATTTCGTTAACCAGAGCAGTTAGAGCCTTAATAAGCTTAATTTGTAATCACTTTTTCAAAATTTATAAAATTTTATAAAAACTCGATTATTTCGTTAACCAGAGCAGTTAGAGCCTAAATAAGCTTAATTTGTAATCATTTTTTCAAAATTTATAAAAATTTATAAAATTTTATAAAAACTCGATTATTTCGTTAACCAGAGCAGTTAGAGCCTAAATAAGCTTAATTTGTAATCACTTTTTCAAAATTTATAAAATTTTATAAAAACTCGATTATTTCGTTAACCAGAGCAGTTAGAGCCTTAATAAGCTTAATTTGTAATCACTTTTTCAAAATTTATAAAATTTTATAAAAACTCGATTTTTTCATTAACCAGAGCAGTTAGAGCCTAAATAAGCTTAATTTGTAATCACTTTTTCAAAATTTATAAAATTTTATAAAAACTCGATTATTTCGTTAACCAGAGCAGTTAGAGCCTAAATAAGCTTAATTTGTAATCACTTTTTCAAAATTTATAAAATTTTATAAAAACTCGATTTTTTCATTAACCAGAGCAGTTAGAGCCTAAATAAGCTTAATTTGTAATCACTTTTTCAAAATTTATAAAATTTTATAAAAACTCGATTATTTCGTTAACCAGAGCAGTTAGAGCCTTAATAAGCTTAATTTGTAATCACTTTTTCAAAATTTATAAAATTTTATAAAAACTCGATTATTTCGTTAACCAGAGCAGTTAGAGCCTAAATAAGCTTAATTTGTAATCATTTTTTCAAAATTTATAAAAATTTATAAAATTTTATAAAAACTCGATTATTTCGTTAACCAGAGCAGTTAGAGCCTAAATAAGCTTAATTTGTAATCACTTTTTCAAAATTTATAAAATTTTATAAAAACTCGATTATTTCGTTAACCAGAGCAGTTAGAGCCTAAATGAGCTTAATTTGTAATCACTTTTTCAAAATTTATAAAATTTTATAAAAACTCGAGAGATGCCACCTGTTTCCATACGTGGTGCTTTTTAAAATTATTTTCATCATTTTTAATTTAGTGTCATTTGAGTTATGAAAATTTTATTTTTTATTTTATTTTTTAATTTCTGTAATTAAAAGTTTATGATTTCTTGGAGTATTTTTTGTGAATTTGTAGAATAATTAAAATAATTTCTATGAATACAAATGAATTTTTTGTAATTTTATAAAACTTTGATAAGAATATATATGCGTGTGTGAGTGTTGAGGATTTTATGACATGTCATATGTATGTTGACATATTTAAAATCATAAATTATTATTAAAGTCTTAAATTACATATTTGTTTTTATTTTTTATTTTTTGTTATTACAGACATAAATAATTGAATGAATGGATATTTAATAAAAAATCATAATAACAACAACAATAATATTAATAATAAAAACATAAATATAATTCATTATACATTTTATGTGTTTATATATGTGTGTGTGTCTGTTTATTTGTATATTTTTATACACAAAAAAATAAATAAATAAATTTAAAAGATATGAAAAATTATTTTTTGAATGTATAAATTTTATATTTGAAAACTGCAGATAAACGCACACATACAATTACATATTTTCTCTCTCACACACGCTCTCTGGTTATCTCTCTCTCTCTCACTATGCTATAAATAAAAGTATTTTAATTTAATAACATTTTATCATTATTACACGTAATTTTAAAATGTTTGATTTGGAAAAGTACCATAATGAATA
The DNA here is from genome assembly GCA_004302925.2 of Cochliomyia hominivorax. Taxonomy (NCBI): domain Eukaryota; kingdom Metazoa; phylum Arthropoda; class Insecta; order Diptera; family Calliphoridae; genus Cochliomyia; species Cochliomyia hominivorax. Next base: position 5,598,457 of record PYHX02000413.1, read on the forward strand.
TAAAATGAATTGAAATTTTAAATAAAATAATTTCATAATTTTATATCCGTTTCTAAATGTTATTAAATTGTATATGATCTATATACATATGTGAGTCTGTGTGTGTGTGTATGTGAATATATTTACAAAATATCTAATATACTAAACTATTTAGACAAACAGACCCAATTTTGGGATGACGGTATATTAAGTTTATCAATGTGAATGTAAGAAAGAAAAGATAAAGTCTAAGGCTCCATCGAACAATGAATGCGGCCGAAGGAGGAAGAATGCAAATCTCCTTAAAATCTTCCAGATTAGATAAAAATTTAAGAGTTATCAGTTTAACTCTTAAATTTTTATAAAAACTACAGTGCATTTGAAATGTATGCACACTGTGCACAAACCGATTTTTTGGAAATAATTCTGCAACTTTTGAACCATTAGATGAAATCTTAATCAAAAATAGTCACATAGTAAGTTGTTTTTGAGTTAATCTGAAGGATGACCCTCCAAATTTGGAAACCTCAGCAAAAATCCATTTATGAAATATATATAAATAATGAAATACTCCTACATGTTTTGGCTATTATCTTTTAAGTTGTTTCAGGGATATTTAAGCCGAAATAAATTTTAACCCATTTTTATCCCTGGACATACTTTAAGCCCCAAAATTTTTTAAATATGTGTCAGATTCCCAATAAAATTCTAAAAAATATTGGTGAATCCCTTAAAAAGTTGTATTTATTTGAATTAGGAACATTAAAAGACATTTTTTACAAAATGGTGGCAACATTTAATTACCTATAAAACCATTTCTTTTGTAAAGCTTGTTCGCCAAATACAGTTCACAGTTTTGAAGATATATTAATGAGTTATGGCTCAAGGATGATGCTTATTGATATTGATTGTGTTTGGTCCGCTATTTCATGCAGGCCCCATACAAATGACCTTAAGGAATTTTAAGGTCATGAAATTCTTAAATAACAAACGTTTTTGATCAAATCAGAAATAAGTCTTTTTATGTTCTACAACTGTGTGTCAAATTATACAAAAATCGGTTAATAATTTTTTGAAAATCATATATCACACTTATACGTGGATATTGTAGACATATTTTCGACTAAGAATCGCTTTCTGAGTCTATTTAACAATGTCCGTCCGTTCATCTTGCTAGCTGACTGGCTCTCCATGTAAACCTTGTGAACAATATGCAGATTGCAAATTTAGAGATACCTTGGCACATGTCATTATTTTGGCCTAAGGACGATGCCCTTTGAAATTGGTGGTAATCGGTCTGTTATTTCTTATAGGTTCCATACAACCTCCCTTAAAAATATCATTTTGAAGGGCTTAAATCTCACATATACGTTGTTATTGTGATAAAAATTGATCAACTTAAAATCTTTATACGAAATTTTATGAGATCGGGACATAGTTTTCTCTTGCTCCCACAATATGCCCACAACAAATCTTACATAACAATCTAGTGTAAAAATTAGAAAATATATTTATACGAGGCTCGGCCATTATATTAGATAGCTACCATTAATAACCCACAATGTGATGTAGGGTATCAAATAGTCAGGCTTGACCGACGATCATACGATATTGAATAAAAATTTCCAAAAAGTCAATAATTGTTCTAATATGTGAAATAAGACTTTATTTATCAAATACAGAAAGTTCTTTGAAAATTCGCCTTAACCGACATTTTCCCATAAACACAGATAAACCGAATAAATAATTTTTTTTAACATTTTCATGTGTTTTTATTTCAATTTACTTCCTTTTCCCCTCTTGATTTTTAGTTCCTTTTTCAGTTGTTGGCAATGATTCACATCTAATTCATAAATGTTATGATTTCGTAATACTAATAATGAATACAAATATGTGAGTGTGTGTGTGTCAGCATACTAAGGAGTGAAATCAAAAAATTATTAAAATACATGATAATAAAAATGAAAACATTAAATTCACAATTTTAAATTTATTATTTCAATGAAATAGTTATTACAATTTTGCAACAAAAAAAGTAGTAAAGTTTTGAATCTTATTCGAAAAACCTTAAATGCCTGTCCTCACTTTGATCAAATAGTTAGTCCATCTCCATTTAAACCTACCGCCATTTTTGTGCTCTTCAATTATCCTTTAACAAAAACCCAATATCTCTCTCTACTGGACTAAGCTCCGGGCAGTTTGGAAGACTGCCCTTTCTAAATACAAATACCACATTATTGTTGTTGTTTACCATAGTGACAAGATGCCTAAAGTATGCCAAAAATAAGGCATTTTTACCTTGATAAAAATTTCGATTTTTATAGATTCCGTTATAACAAATGTTTGGCTATTTTTGTCGCAACAGCATATTGCTTGTCATGCCAATAAATTGTTTCTAAATTTTTTACTTCTTTTAGGTTCTTAACTTTTCTTCAACATTCCCTCAAGCACCAGCAACATAAATTTTTTACCAGAAATTCGTCAGAACAAAGGTTTCGCCGTTTATTATTCAGCTGTAATATTTTTTAGAAAACTTTACTTCAAATTCCGTGAGCAGCATTCCTGTCAGAATCGTTTGCGACTCGTATGTTTTTAAATCTTCTTTTGGTTCGAAAAGTACCAAATAGCTAATCGAGCTGTTTTCCTATCAGATGTGTTGGGAGCACTCTTGAAAATGCTTTCTATTTGTTTGGAAACATCATATGTACCATTTCTTCCATCTGAACCAGGTTTTTCTATAAACGGACAGTTCTTCCGATTTAATAACAGACCTTGGATGACATAATAACTGACTTGTTTTACAAAAGTAACTTGATTAAAAAAAATCAAATAATACTTAAGTTAAAAGTTTAAATAAAACACGTGTCTTAAGAATTTTTCGATCTCACTCCTTGGTATGTATATATATGTAAAATTATCCTTACAGTACTGTAAATACCTAAAATAAAACTAAAAACTGAAACATTTTTTACTATTTTTGGAAAAATTATGAAAGAAATCAATTAAAATTTCCTTCAAATTAATCAAATATTTCCTAGAAGTTCCTTTGAAGGATATTTAACAAACTGTAGGAATTAACTTCCATATATCTAAAGCTTTCTATACATACATGCATATATATGTAAAAATATATGTCTACTTGTGTAAATAATCATTTTATTTCTTTTCACATTTCATTTGGAATATACATGTGTATGTGTGTGTGTGTGTATTTTTTATGGCAATGCGGTAAATTTTAAGTAAATTATGAAATATTTTACAAAATATTTATATAGACAGTCTATTTGTAACATATATTTATTATAAAATAATATACATGTGTGAGTGTGTGTGTGTATATATAAAATTTTCTTTGTAAATCTCTTTCTAAAAAATAGAAGAAAAAATAAGTCGAATTTACAATACCTTCCACTATAAAAGTAAATACGTTAAATTTCGTACATATATACTCACACATACACCCACAAACGTATGCAATACATGGAACACTTAATGAGTCATCAAATTAATTATATTTTTGGTTATAACTTTTTTTCTTTTGAACCGATTTTGATGGTTTTTGGAATAAGAATGAGGTATATATAATTTAATATTTTCGTGAAATCTTATTCTAATTAATGGATTTATAATTTACATTTTGAAGAAAGTTTTTTGCTTGAACTAAGAGGTTGCCTCAGATATCGATCTATATCTTTTAACATACTCAACCGATTTTGCTGTTTTTAAATAGGAAACTTCTCAGGACTACAAGAAATACTCAGGCCATATTTCAATGAACTCTGTCAATTATTGAGGATGTGAACATGCCAAAAACAGATAGACAGACAGACAGACAGACAGACAGACAGACAGACAGATAGAAAGACAGACGGATATAGCTAAATTGACTCAGATTTTCATTTAATGCAAGATTTTCCTACTTAATGTTACACACGGAATGACTAAATTAATATACCCACTTCATCACTTGTGGTGGTGGAGGGTATAAAAACGTAAAATTCTATTACCAAGTTTTTATATCATCATAAATATTAAAAAAGAGGAAAAAAGGCAAAAAGGAGAATAACAGAAAGAAACTTACCTTAATTCTTTTACAGGAAATTAGAAATGTAATTTATATTAAATATTCTATTTTAATGGCAATTTTAAGGAAATTTCATTGATATCATTACAATTTTATAGTTTCCGTGATCAAGTTTTTTTTTTAATTCACATTTTCAAGAAATTTCCATAAAACGTAAAAAGAAAATATCTTATCTGGAAAATAATGAGAATTGTTAAGTTAATGATTTATTAATGTTATAAATTAATAGTTTTTGTTAATTAATATTTAATAATTGTATATAGTACATATATATATTTTTTATTTATTAGGATCAACCAGCATCAAATAAAGGAAGATTAAATGTAATTAATTTCAAAATGTTCAAAATAAAGACATAAAATTACTTCAATTTCTTCTATTATGTAATACAAAGTGAAAAAAATTACAAATGTAATTAAATCTAAAAGATATATAACATATAGTTTTGATATCCCCTACATCATTCCAACAGGAAAGAGAATTTCATGTGAAAGATTAAATGTTAATAAATTTGTAACTTCTGAATTATTGTTCTGGTTTCAATGAAATTTCTCACAATGATGGCAGAGTTGTAGTCGAGTTTTAAGTTTGAACTTAATCTGCGTAAGCTGCGCCACAGAATCCCAAAATTGGACGCTTCTGGTCAAAAGAATATTTAAAGCGATACGGATTCCTTGTATATGAAACGATTAAGTGAACAAGTGAATTTTGTTTTAACTTATATATTCTTAAAAAATTTTGACCTTTATGTTCTGAAATCGAAATAAATCAAAACTATAAAGAACTAAAATCTTTGAAATTGCGTTAAAAATAAAAGAAAGAAGCAAATCTATCCGGCTGAACAAAAGTTATAGATTTATTTTCAATTGTGCAATGCTGCACAGTGCTCAGTAGCGCACAGTGTTCAAATCGTTTTTTGAAAATAATTATATTTTTGAACTGAACCGAAATTTTATAACATTTTTCATTGTTAGAGGTGAGAAATTTTCGAATAGATTTGAAAAACTATCGGCTCCTATCTGGAGAGAGTGGCCACCTCGTATAAGTTGGTTTTCTTAAAACTTCGGCAATGATTCACTTATAAGGAATCTTTGCCGAAGTTTTAAGAATAAGGAAATATATAAAATGGACAGAGAAGTGGAAAATTGTAATTTTCTCATACTCTAATTGGTACAATTTGAGATCAAGCGATGTTAGGACGTCAATAAGTAAAAGTTCTGCGGTGGTAATGTTATGGTTTAGGAAGCATTTTCTGCAATTGGCAAAGTTAAAATTTGTTTTGTTCCAACAAAAATAAATAACACAATTTATAACAAATTACTATCAGGTGATTTTTCACTCTTTTTTGGGATGGAAAAAGATTCCAATAATTAAATTCTTCGACACTTGTTTCAAAGCAATCGAAATCATGAAAAAATGAAAACAACATTCCATTGTAAGAGGGCAGGGGATAAATTATACCTGTTTATTTAAATAATGCCCAAAACGAGGGCATAATGGCGTTAACAAAGCTTAAACTAAAAATAAGGCAAGTTTTGGGAAGGAATTGATTTCGATCTTCTTAAAAAAATATTGTAATTAATTCCTGATAAACCTAAATGCATTAAATGGCTGTAAAACTCTAAAATTAATACAAAAACCAGTAAGAATTCTATTTTCGCCTATGTCGAATCTGCAATACCCTCCACCACAAATGCCTTAGAAATAAATAAATTATGCTTCGTACAATACCTACATACACACTTACATATACACTCACAACTTTTATAACTTTTTTTTCTCTAATTTTTTTTCTACTGAACCGATTTTAATAATTTCTGTTGTAAATATTTCTTGATATTTTGACAAAATTTCATTCTTATTTATCGATTTATAATTGATAACTTTACAAAAGTTCTTCGCTTAAATTAAGAGGTTGTCTCTATAATTCTTAACATACTGAACCGATTTTGCTGGTTTTAAATGGGAAACTTCTAAGGGGAATGAAAAATTTAATTGAATTTTGTCAATTATTTCGTATGTAAGACTGATTAACAAACAGACAAACGGACATAGCTAAATCCATTCAGATTTTGATTTGATGCAACAATATATTATTTATGGAGTCTTAGATGATTCCGTCTTAGCGTTACACATGGAATGAGAACGTTAACATACTCTCTTCAGTTGTGGTGGTGGAGAGAAAAGAAATTAATTGAAATACGGATGAAGTTTTTAGTTCACAATATTTTCAATAAAATTTTAGTTGATTTAATGAAAATATTATTTACCCACTAAATATATTCTAATTCCTTAAAAAAAGTTTTGTGCATTTATATAAATATGCACTAGTATTTATTAAAATTTATTTAAATATGGATTAAGTTTTTTATTTTTAGAACTTTTCTAATGAAATTAAACTTTTTTAATTAGTCAAACTTGAATAGGGCTTGTGAGAAGATCCTTATCCCTAATTCATCCAAATTTACTTTGGTGCATTCTTATTAAAATGTTCTGATAAAGAAATAAGAATTATACAGTTCAGAACAAAAAAAGTGGTTTTATCACTGTTTTGGAGAAATTCTCAATATTTTAAAAGGATTCATATGGAAAGTAAATTTATTTTAAAAAATTTTTATAGAATATCTGGCATATATTTAAAGGAAATAACAGAACTAACATTAAGGATTAAAAATTACTTCGGCCCTAATAACTCTAAATCTAAAAAATAACTCACACATTAAGAAAATATTTTAAAGGACAATTAACATACAAAATTTATTTTGTCCTGATTCATAAATAAATTTGTTTGTGAATTTTTTAAAAATCACCATATCTGAGGTGATCAACTTTGGGGTGGGGCTTGAACCCCTCAAATGCCAGCTCAATCTCATGTTATCATCAACGTATCTCTATTAAGACAAATTATGTGCTGGATTTTCAAAGAGAATTCTTTTTACTTTCATATATTTCATATCTTTTCTCCGAAACTATTTTATTTTTCAGTCATCAGATCCTTTAATGTCTAATACTCTTAAAATGTCTTCTAAAACATCATTTGAATAAAATAGATTGCAATACAAGTAACATATTGCGACTTATTATAATTTATAAAAAAAGGTTATAATAATATTATAATTTATATTCTGCAGCACCAACTTAATTCTAGAAATAAATTAATTAAAAAAAAAATATTGTTTATTAATACCTCACACTTACACATACTTATATGAATAAATTTTAAATGCAGTACATAATAACTAACAGTATACATATACATATATATGTACGTATGTATGTAAGTATTTGCAACATCTGTGGTTCCCCTTTTTAGTATTTACACATACATTCATATGTATAGTTAAATATTTGTTTACAACATGTTTTAATATTTGTTTTAATGTTTATTTATTTATTATTATTTTTCCATTCACATTTGATTATACCCTTCACCATCACAAGCGATAAAGTGGGCATATTAAATTTGTCATTCCTCTGTCTGTTCGTTTCTATGTCCGTCTGTCTATTTTTGGCACACTTACATCCACAATAGTTGATATAGATTAATGAAATTTGGCCTGAGCATTTACTAAAGTCCTGAAAAGTTTCTTATTTAAAACCAGCAAAATCGGTTCAGAGTATTAAAAGAGGCAACCTCTAAGTTCAAGCTAGATCTCTTTATAGTTGTTAATTATAAATCGACAAATGTTTTTTATCATAATATTAGGTTATACTTCATTATCATTCCAAAAATTATCAAAATCGGTTTAGTATAAAAAAGTTATAGCCAAAAGTATAACTAATTTTATGACTCGTTAAGTCTTCCAGTGCACAGTTTTTCAAATAAAAAATGAAATGAAAACTGTAACTTTGCCAAAAAAAACCCTATTTAACAAGTTTAGGGCATTTTTCCACAAAAGAATGTACAACGATTTTTATTATTGCCAATAATGTTATACATTTCTTAAAATTTAGCATAATTTCTAATATATTGGTATATAATTTGTCTAACTTCATCTTTCCATGTGTCATAAATAATGATCGAAACGTTACAGGTCTTAATAAATCTTGTTAAAATATATTTTTCTAACTGGTTCTTCATGATGATTCACTTTTTGTTTTTATGAAGGTTATAGCTTTACAAAAAATCGGACCGTTACAGATTTATTTCCATTACATTTTTCATTTGAAATACTGTGCAGTGTTGTATTTAAGAAAATTTGGTAAAAATTTGTAGACGTATACTTAATATAACTATTTAATATAACTCATACGTATTTATGTTCAAAAATTATGAGTTTTAAAGAATTAATTTCTTAAAATTTGATAAATTATAAAATTATGTCTAAAAAATAATCAAAATTTTTAAATAAAAATTTTACAAATAAATCTGGATCAAAAATTCTTAATTAAATTCATAATTAAGAAAAACATGTTTGAGGTTAGATTGAAAAGTTCTAAAATTGTGAAAAATAAATTTGAGGTTATGTTGAAAATAACGCTTAAATAACAAATTAATTTGAGAAATAAAACTCATAACGTTTATATATTATATACATTTGTGAGTGTATGGGTGAGTGTGCATGTATGAAACGCGCATTTGTGGTAGAGGGTATTGAAGATTCGACATAGCCGTATATAACATTCTCACTTGTTTTGTTTGGTTTCATTTTATTTATAAGTATTTTACTGTAATTATAAATTAATTTCAAAATAATGACTTTCGCTATGTAAATATCGATGTGTCGATGTGTTGCGCTTTTCTCACTGTTTTCAATTATTTTTATTTGAATTTCATATTTATGAATTTGAATTTTGTATTTAATTGTATCAGCTCGTTTATCATATTTTATTAATAATTTTGTATATATAAATGTATAAATATTTATATGTGTATGTTTTATATGTTTATGGCATAAATGTGTGAGCACCTCTTTTATTGAATAAATGAATTAAATTAAAAATGTTATATAAATTCATTATTAAACACTGATTATTTATATATTAAAAACGAAAACATCAGCTATAAAATAATTCAGAAATAAATATAAACAAACAAACAAACAAACAAATCAATGGTAAAATATACAATCAACAAACTGTTATAATCGAATTAATGTAAACAAAAATAGTTTTTTTTTATACATCAAACTATAATAGTGAATAAGGGTCATTCTGTATGCGTTCCAATAGTAATATAAGGTGTGAGATCAAAAAATTCTAAACAAACATATGTGATAATAAAAACGGAACCATTTAAACATTCTGTCTTGATTTTTTATTTGATTAAAAATATCATTGAAATTAATAAAATTTTTAACCTTTGAACCTTTCTGTCACTTTACTTGAATAGGTAATCCATCTTTACTTTATATTTACCACACTTTTAGGCATCTTTTTGTAAGCTCAATATTTTTTCTCTGGCCTAAGTTCCAAGGTATTGTTTGCCATAGTGACAGAAAGTTAAGTTAGATCAAAAATAAATGGACAGGAAGATGCGAAAAATCTGCCAGAACACACGTTTCGATATCCATTATGAAACAAGAATATATTTTTGGAAAACCTGATTTCAATTTCCCTGCTCTATTTTTATCCTTTACATTTTTAGCAGCGTTCTCTTTAGAAAAATTTTGCGATTTGTATGTTTTTAAACCTGAATCAGCTTTAACTTTTAATACCAAATAATCCGAGCACCGCGATTACTGGGTTTTTCTCCTACCAGATGTGTTGGGAACTCTTGTAAACAGTTTACAAAGGTAACTTGATAAAAAAAATTGTCAAATAATACTTTTGTTGAAAGTATTAATGAAAGGCGTTTGTTGAGAATTTTTCAAACTTAATCCTTATGGTTGAAGAGAGAGAAGGTTGTGATGAAATTTTCACAAAATAAACCCAATATACCAAAAAGTTATATGGACTATGAAAAAATCTCTTAGGAAAGTACCCACCCCCTTTCAAAGCAAATACTAATTAATATTTAAAGATCTTTAACAGCAAGAGTTCTCAAATTTGGTCACAAATACTTTCTCAAGAAACTGTTTTATTGGACAAAACACAGGACGGACAGGCCCAGGGGAAATGGTCCCCTGATCCTGTTACAAGGCAAATATTGAGTATCGAATATCTTAACAAATTCTACAGCGAAAATTTTCAAATTTACTCTCAATTACTTTTTTGTAGCATTTTTTCGAGATCTAGGACTGAGGAAAATTTTTGTACAACGAAAATTCCAGTTTAATATGAATGAAATTCAAACAGACAATAAACTGAGTCATCAATCACTGTTGGAATATTTCAAGGACATTTTTTTACCGTTAATAAAATTTAACACCTTTATAGCTGAGTTTAAATCAGGTAGTAGTGATTAGCAACTCAATGTGGGCCATTTCGAGTATGTTGAATTAAAAAAAATGATAAAAATTAATTTGTAATAATAAACAATATAAATTTTGAATTTAATTTATACTCAAGTCGAAATAAATTTGTAGCCCATTTAAGCCTTTTTTAATATAAAGATTACTTCTCTAACATATACTATCTTTGACTAGAATATTTAAGGTTATACTTCTATATTGGGTGAGAGATAATAAACATCTACGAAATATCACTATTGTCGTTGATATATATCTGAACCTTTTTTGGTTCAGTGTATGAGCACCTCGAAGCATTCCCCAAAGACTGCTGGAAATACACAAATAAATACATACACAAATACATTTTCATTTTTAATTTATAAATAAAATGTTAAACGCAAATCGTAAATCATCATTTAACAAATAATTTATGTGAAATTTATTGCATAATTTTAGTTTGAGATTTTATTTTACTAAAATACAACTTTATATTGTTGTTGTTGTTCTTGTGTTACATATTTTTTTTACAAATTAATGAATTTTATATGAGTTTTAAACTTTTTAAATGTTTTACGGTGAAATGAACATTAAAAACAAAATTGTTCAACTTAATTTCTGGATAAATCAGGGAACCTTTTTATCTTTTGAAATTTGAAATAACTGAAAAATATTTTTTATTTGAAAAAAAAGAACGGTTTTATAAAATGGCAACACTGGAAAAGGGCAGTAAAATTTCGTTATTTGAAACACTCAGAGCAAACAAACTTCGGTAAAATTTTGTAGACGTATACTTAATATAACTATTTAATATAACTCATACGTATTTATGTTCAAAAATTTATGGGTTTTAAAGAATTAAATTCTTAAAATTTGATAAATTATAAAATTATGTTTAAAAAAAAGTAATCAGAATTTTTAAATAAAAAATTAAAAAATAAATCTGGATTAAAAGTTCTTAATTAAATTCATAACTAAGAAAAACATGTTTGAGGTTAGATTGAAGATTTTTTTAATCAACAAAATATTGTAATAATTATTATTAATACCTTTTTCTAAATGTTATAAATAAATTGTTATCAAATGTTGTGGAAAAGTTCTGAAATTGTAAAAAATAAATTTGAGGTTATGTTGAAAATAACGCTTAAATAATAAAATATTTTGAGAATTAAAACTCATAAACAATTGTAAAGCCTTTTTTAATAAAATGACATTAAAAAATCTCAATATTAAACATTTTTGCAATATGCAGTTGCGTCAAAAAAAAGCAACACATTTCTTTATCCGGGTTCTATAAATACAAAAATTCACATCAAGGAATGTTGACAAATAAGACTGCTTCCATTCATAAGATTTTTAAATGTGTCTATTTATATTTGGTCTGACCTGGCATCTTATCACCGAGGTAAAAACGCAAAAAGAGGCAAATCCTTTGAACTGTCGGGAGCTTATGCCGGTGTTGAGATATTGAGCTCCTGCTAAAAGATAATTGAAGAGCACAAAAAAAGTGTTGGAGAGTGTAGTAAATTTAAAACGGAGATGGGCTATAAAAACTTAAATGAAGGGTTCACGCAAAAGGCTCCAAATTTCATCAGAAGTGATAATAATTTTAATCAAATATAAAAACTTAAAATTTAGTATTTTCGTTTTTATTACCATATATGTATGTTTAGAATTTTTCGATCTGAATTCGTAATACAGATTAGATTTTGTAAATCATTTGAAATTTTTTATCACCCCTCATCGCTTGTATTATGCCATTTTTTAATCTCATATTACAAAAAAATTGCCATAAAAACTTCATTAAACTTAAAAATTTTATTTTAATAAACTTCACTCTTTTAACTCAAGTTATTCAACAATAATTTCCTTTTGGAAAAAACTTTTAAATCAAAATAATTTTAAAGTTCTTTTCCACGTTGCTATGATTTCATAACACACCAAAAGGAATTTCACTCCTTTCTTTCGTTGTTTAACTAATAAGAGTAAAATAAAGTGATAATAAGTAAAAATGCTTTATTCGGTTATGCCGAATCTTCAATACCCACTACCACAAATGCGAGTGAAATAAATAAAGAAATATATTTCGCACATACACAGTGTACATTCACACACTCTTACATATACACTCATAACACTAACAATATATAACAGTTTTTCCTGAACATAACACGGGAACACTTAATGAATGATAAAATGTTTCTTTGCTTGATCGTAGAAATTGCCTCAGATATCGATCTATATCTTTTAATATACCCAACCAATTTTACTGTTTTAAAATAGAAAACTTTTCAGGACTGCAACAAATATTGAGACCAAATTTTATTGAACTCTGCCAATTGTTGTGGATGTGAACGTGTTAAAAACAAACATACAGACATAACTAAATCGATACAGAGTTTGATTTGATCCAAGAAAATATATACATCAAAGGAACAGAGATGATTCCTTCTTAGCGTTACACATGGAATAACAAAGCTAATATACCACTTATGGTGGAGGAGCGTATAAAAAGGGAAGTTAAAAAAGAAACTCTATTTTAATTCATCTCACAAATGACTATTAAAATTAAGGTGCTGCTAATTAAAGTTTTTCACATAACTTTTAGAAAAAAAAACGTTATTTAAATAGATTAAACATATTTGAAGGCAAAAAACTAATTTTGATAAATAATTAAATAATTTGTAAATTACAGAGGAATTATGTATGTATAAGTATGTATATGTGTGTTATATAGTGGTTGTAAAATTTATATGCAAAAAAATACTAATAACTTTAATGTGACATAAGCAGATTTTAATTTAAATAATCAATGTAAAAAATCTGTTATATAAAACCAGTTAAACATGTATAATAATAACGACACTAATACACATACAAAGCTAACTTTCATATTAGGGTAAACGGCTCAATTTTGAATAACCAGTTACAATCGGTTATTTTGATAAAGTCGGGTTCGAATTTTCTGGAAAGCATATATTTCGTGTATCGAAGAAATGGGGTTCTTCTCCTCAAATAGCTGGTTTGTTTATAAAAGTGTGCTTTTTTTTAGACACTTTGTTTATATACTTAAGTACTGGAGACTCTCCCATGGATAAGACATTAATTAATTATTCCACCAAAATTGATATGAATCTTAAGATCCAAACAGTAATAATTCTGCAAATACTATTTTAGAATCGATCTGGCAAACTTGTAATCCAACTCAGTACTTTGTTAACGGACTTGAAGAACGTTTTCAATGACAAGTTGTTCAAAACCAAAGAGAAAAAAGTAAGAATCTGTAATACCCTACACCACATGTATTTATGTATAAAGTTTCTAAAACAATAAGATAGACACAGACACTTGAACACACCTTATACTTTGCATACTAATAAGCAGAAATTTTTTTATATAAAACAAAATTACGTAATCACGAAAATGTTCAGGTTTTTGACTATAACTTTTTTCTACTCATCCGATTTAGATGATTTTTGGAATAATAATATGGTGTATTTAGTTCTACATTATAGTTAACTTTTATTTTTATCTGATAATAGATTATCTCAGATATCGGTCAATAAATTCTTTTTTAACAAGACCAATTTTGCTGTTTTCAAATAGCAAATTGATTCGGACAATGACAAACAATCTGGCCAAATTTGTATGTATTCAGATGAATACTGAGGCAGTGAAAACGTTTTTAACAAACAGACAGACTCGACTAAATCGGCTCAGATTATGATATGATGCAAGAATATGTATATTTAATAGAGTCTTAGTTGATTACTTCTTGGCGTTATACATGGAATGTTATATTATGAAGGTTAATGTCGCACCACTAGTGGTGATAGAGGTTATAAAACTCCAAAGCATTTAAACTGCCTTTAATTTCCATGGGATTATTTTAATTTAAATAATCAGAATTTTTAAAGAAAACGTATTTAAGCGTTTTTTAAAAGTTTATTTGCTTCAGAATGTACATAAATGAACTGTCTTTTTAGAAAATAAAACTTGTTTCTTATTATTTCAAAAACCGGTTATAATTAAAAACCCGGTCGAAACTTTTCGAAGAAACCGTAACCCGGTTTTTAGAAAATGTCGAAGAATCGATCATCCTACTACTTACACCTGCTTAAATACTTATATAATTTTCCAAAAAAAAATACAATTAAAATATTTATAAACAATTTTTCAATGTTTAATAATTTTTTTTAATTTTGTAATAATTTATTAAAATTTATTTTGAAATAAATAATTAATTTTTATTTAAAAATTTATTTGGGAATCTAAAGTTTTAAATTTATTTAACTTTTATTTTTATAAAAAATTTTTAAATATTTTTTTTAATAATAAAAGTTGTTTCTCCTCGATTTGTAATAAGTAAATGTTGCATCACAAATAATTGCCAATCTTGGCTAAGAAAATGTCTAAAGACATTTTTATTTGTCAATTTTATTATTTTCTTTTCTTTTTTGTAAGAATTCTATTTAAGTTATAAACCGCAGTGGTGGTAATTTATTGAAGAATTTGAAACTTTATTTTTTACACAGGGAGAAATTAGAGTATTATAACTAAATTTCATGCCTTTTTAACTGAAACATGAAAGAAGTACAAATACAGGTATATAACTGTGCCGAATCTTTAATACCCTCCACTGTGTAGTGCACACATAAGGAGTGAGATAGAAAAATTATTATTTAAATTTTTATTACGTTTAATATCAAACAAATTAATTAACAATATATTCTGACTAATATAAGTGACCAGAAAAAGTTCATACCAAAATTATTAAATATTTTCAATAAAACCCAACTTGACCCTACAAAAAGTTCAAAGGTCTGCCGTCAAATTCTTTCCAATGTTATTAAAGATTACAGAAAGAATTTCTTCGTTAATAAAAAAAAACCTGATTCAGGAATGGTCCACATAATGTTTCTCAAAGCAAAAAGGAATATTTGGTCTGAAAATTAAACGCTAATAAATGTTTCAAAACATACAAGGCTCTAAATATTCCTGACAGCGGCAAAAAATCAGAACATGAAAAATTAAATAAATTTAAAAATATTTGCAGCATAACGGAAAAGTTTTTTCTTTTCGCTACAAATCAATGGACATGCTTAAAATTAAAAAAAGAACAAGTAAAAGCTATAGGCGGTCAAGCCTGACTATTTAATACCCTACATCTCATTGTTGGTTACTAATGGTAGCTATCTAATGATCAACCCTCGTATAAATATATTTTCTAATTTGTACTTAAGAGCTGTATATTATGTTAATAATAAATATGTTGGATTTGTGCGATTTTTCTGTTGGTCCTAATACTGGAGCTAGAGGAAATTATGAACCGACCCTCGTAAAATTTCTTGCATCATTTTTTTTGCCTTATTTATATTTATTTAACGTTTTTATGAGATTTAAGCCCTTCAAAGTGGTATGGGACCTATGAGAAATAATGGACCGATCATCACCAAATTCAATAGACATCGTCCTTGGGCCAATATAGTAACACTTGTCAAGTTTCTTCAAGATATCTCTAAAATTGCGACCCGCACTTATTCACAAGAATTATATGAACAACCAGACGGACGGACGGACGGAAGTCGTTAAATCGACTTGAAAAGTGATGCTGAGTTGATCGGCATACTTAAAAGTGAGGGATGCAGTACTTTCTCTGAGCATTACAAACCACCTTTGGTGGTGTAGGGTATAAAAAACTAATCATTTAAAGAAATCAGACTCTGGCCTTATGAATGTGGCGCCCTCTAAGCTAAATAGAAAAGAATTTGGACTTATATTTTTCATTTAAGATGTCAACAACTATTATTAAATCAAATTTCAGTTCATTCTGAATACTTTAGTTTTTTTTATCAATGAAACGATAACACAGAAGCAACCTATTATGGTGTAGGGTATAAATATTTTACCTGTCACTGCAAAACTTTTTATTTTGTATTTCTTCTCAGTGTACGTAATAAAAGGGCAAAATATATTGTTGCAGTTTATAAATATTTGACAGTTAAAATATTACCTTGTTACTCGTAGAAGAAGTACGAAAAAAATATGTACATGCAACTTGCCACATAAAACTAATGCAACACAACTACTTTAACAGTTACTATTTCTTAACAGACTTCTTTATTACAACAAAAAGAACAAAAAAACAAAAAAGAAAAATAAAACTTATTAGCATTTTTATAACTTTCTTATAATTTCTTACTTTTATATTATTTACAAAAACAAATAAACAAACAAATAAACAAACGAATAAACAACAAATAAACATAATGCAAAAATCTGCATTATCAATATGTGTGTGTGTTTGTTTGTTTGTTTTATTATAAAACTCAAACTTATAAGCCATAATAAACTTTAACAAAAATATTTTTGGATTTATGGTAAAAAGTCTATAAACTGGAACAAAATAACAAGTACTTAAGAATATAAAGAAGCCCAATGGTCCAAAGCCTATAATTTGTACTCTTTATAGGAAAAACAAATAAATATGAAACTCTAAGAACTTTTGAATTCCATTTTATACCCTCCACAACCATAAGCGGTGAAGAGGGTATATTAACTTTGTCATTCCGCATGTAACGCTAAGAAGTAATCATCTAAGAAGCCATAATGTAAATATATTCCTGCGTTAAATCAAAATCTGAGTCGATTTAGCTATGTCCGTCTGTATGTGTGTATGTATGTATGTATGTATGTATGTATGTATGTATGTATGTGTTTATGTATGTATGTATGTATGTATGTATGTATGTATGTATGTATGTATGTATGTCTACTTGTATGTCAGTTTGTCGGTCCGTCTGTCTGTGTGTCTGTCTTTCTATCCGTCCGTCCGGGTCTGTCTGTTTGTATGTCAGTTTGTCGGTCCATCTGTCTGCTGTCTGTATGTCTATGTGTCTGTCTGTCTATGTGTCTGTCTGTCTTTCTGTCCGTCCGGATCTGTTGGTATGTCAATTTGTCTGTCTGTCCGTCTATTTGTCAGTAGTATATCTGTCTTTCTGTCCGTCCGTCTGTTTGTCTATCTATTTGTTTGCTGTCTGTCTTTCTAACTGTCTTTGTCAAAAATTAACAGAGTTCAATGAAATTTTGCCTATATATTTGTTATACTCCTCAAAAGTTTCCTATTTAAAATCAGCAAATTCGGTTCCGTATATAAAAAGATATAGACCAATATCAGAGGAAACCTCTAAATTTCTTGAAATTGTCAATTAATAAATTAAATGAAATATTTCCGTTATATTAAGTTATATAACTTCATTACCATTCCAGAAATGAGCAAAATCGGCTCATGTTCCTGTATAATATTCAAGAAAAACTTTTATTTTATTGCATTTATTACGTATTTACTTCAAACGCATTTGTGGTAGAGGGTGTTTAAAATTCGTTATATTCAAATACAATATTCTTACTCCTTTATGATTTATTTAATATAAAAGAAAAATGGAGTATAAAGGGAAATAAATACAAACAAAAGTGGGAATTGTTTATTTAAAAGAAAGAAATAAATTTTATTTATTATGGGGACAAATTTATTCAAAATACAAAATAAATTACAAATAATAGTTTTTTTCAACTTTTTTCAAAAATTGCAGTAAATATTTCAATAGAAACTAAAATACAAAGTAAAACTCACAGAGAGCGAGAGAGCGAGAAAGAGAGTGAAAAACACCAATTTATTTTATTATTTATTTGATTTCCGCTTCCGGTAATGTTTGTAAAATCACAAAAACTTTGTTATTTATTTAACGTAATTTGTAATTTTATAAAAACATAAAACTTCTTATGCAACTCAAATAACATTGGATGATGAAAGGGTGGGGTTTGGGCGATAGATATATGAATTTATGTTAATTTGTTTTTTTTTTTAATTTTATTTCGCCTGAACACAAACTTCAATACTTGTTATGAAACAACTTATTTAGTTACTCTTATTAAAAAAAATTGGATTTTGCATAAAAATTTCTAACGGTTTTTTATACCCTTCATCACAACAAGTGGTATAATACCGAATAGGAATCATTTAGGGTAATTAATATATGTACTTCAACAAAGTTAAAATCTGAGTTTCATTTTCCTAATTCAATAAAATTTTAAATCTCACACTAATTAACAGTTTTTTTATAATTCTGTAACTTCCATATTGTTTTTGTTGAATTTTCAGTCAAGTTTTAAACTTTTTATACACGTATTTGGTATCTTCTGATAGATGTATTTGCCAATAAGGTGCTCCCAATACATCTGGTAGGAAAGCAGCCCAGTTTTCGGACGATTTGGTATGAAAAATTAAAGATAATACAGGTTTAAAAACATTGAAGCCTTAAAAGGTTCCTGACAGGAACACTGTTAAAGGATCTTACTGTATAATGGATGACGAAACAGATTTTTTACAACTTCCTGGTCTACAATTTGATATTGCTGATACTCGAGGTAATATTGAAGAAATTTAAAGACTTGAAAGCAACTGAAGTTGAAATGAAAGAAATTGCGGCAAAATACGCGAATAATTTGTTACATAACCTCTATAAATACCAAATTATTTTTGGTCTGACTTGGCATTTTGCCACTAAGGTAAACAACTCCTTGAGGGGTACAAAAACAATAATGTGGTATTTCGCCAAGAATGACAAATCATCCAAACTGCCCGTAGCTTAGGCCAGTGAAGTGATATTGGGCTCTTTTTAAAAAAATAATTGAATAGCAGACAAATGGTGTCCAAAATTGTGGTAGATTTTAAACGTGTAAGCAAACACTATAAAAACATTAATGGAAGAATTTCCGAAAATTTTCTAAATTTCATCACTACTGATTTAAACTATAATTTTTTTAGATAAAAAAATAAAACTTTAAGTTTAGATGTTTCGTTTTTATTAACATAAATGTATGTTAAACATTTTTCGATCTCACTCCTTACCTACAATTTTTTGTCTTAAGTTCTTAAAAATCTAAAAATCAAATAGTCAGCCTGAATAACTTTAAAGGATCACCGACTTCACCCCTAACCACAGGGGCATTTTAACTCCTTCAGATCAACTCCAAAGTCTCTCATTCCTAATCATGTGAAATTTTATTAAGATATCGCTAGCGGTAACAAAACTATTTTCAAAAAAGTCATATAAAAATGAAGAGGAAATGGAATTCGATTTAAATTTTTTTTTAATGAGGACCAATTCACGTGGTCCCAAAATAAGATACCTCAGGTCACAAAAATATTAAGTCCAGATTTCTTGTGTCTGAACCGATTTTAAAAATGTACATATGTATAACTTCTACTATATTTCCAAAGAATATTGGAGAGTAAATTGGATACTCCCAAAATCCAAGTTTTAGAAACTCTTTTTCCATTACGCAAAGGCCTCTAAAGTTATATTTCAGAAAAAAATATAATTCTAAAAGAATTTAACAACTTTTTTTGGCCAAAAATTTACTAAAAATCAAATTTTTTTTTTTAAAATTTAAGTTAAAAATTTTATTACTTTTGATTCCGTGTAGATATTTTTGAAAAATATTTCAAAAAAAAAAATGAATAAAATTTGAAACCGCTATAACATCTATGCATTAAAGTCGTAAGTAACAATAGATATTAAAATTTGCCTAGGTTTTGAACAGTAATTTTCCTGGTTAATTTGGCTAGTATGTTACTAAAATATCAAGGAATATTTATATATCTGATGTATATAAATGTGTTGTAGTGTATTAATGATTCGATATCCACCATTCTTACTTGATTTTATTTCAAATGATAAGTTAAAGAAGCCACCAACCACCCAATGTGCAATTTTCGTTAGTTTTAATAGAGTTTTGGTACTTTAATTTGTTAACAACTGGAGACTTTGGAAATTAAGTTAAAATAACAATAATCTCTTTTTGCAACTAACAACAAAATAGGAAATCTAATGGAAGAAATCCTGCAGTATTTGGAAAAACAATTGATCAAAAAATTTTTTTAAATTGGGAAGTTTATATTTTTTAAGAAGGAACAAAACGCTTTCATAGTAAATATTTTTATAAGAATTTTAAGAAATTTTTTTTTCTTTTAAAACTGCAGGATTATTTTTACACCATGCAACAACCATAAAACTGGATACTTAACAAGTTGATAACTTTGAAATAAAATAGAATTTTTTTGAAAAGGGTTTCAAAGTTATAGAATTAATTCCAAAAAAATCGATTTGGATATACTTCTTCAATATATCTTAGAAATGTCTTGAAAACTGTTCCGGTTTTGAGATCATGAATAAATCCTGTAAAGATTTGATAAAAAATGATAGTTCAGAAGGCCAAGAACATGATATTATATTCACTGCTCTTTTATAACTCCCTTCAAATGAATACTGAAGAAATACAGATCCCAGTAGTTACCTGCTTCGATTTCAACAGCACGAAAAGTTTACCTTAACTTCGTGGACATTCAGACCCGATTTAGGACAACCAATGACTAAACAACAATTTCAACCAGCAATGTCTCCACTTACGGATATATGTATAATTGTTACACGGTGTTCTATTGTACTACATTGATTGTTACTTCGAGCACTACCTTCATAAAAAAAACAAGGAGCACTTTTACTAACGATTTTAAATAATGTGTAAACCGAAAACTTCTCAGAAAAAAACTCTCATTCCGTTAAAAATAAAATTAACATAAACATTTTCCCATACAATTTTTATGTGTATGACATGCACATATACTTACACAAACTGTCACTTATACACATACATACAGATACAGATTTACATATAGAAACTGCTTAAAATAATGGAACAGGCTTAACAAGTTTTAACAACTTGATTATCCTTAAACACCGTTTCCAAAATATCGAAATAAAATAATGATTAGGAAAAAGGAATCGGTTCAAAATTTAGTAAAAATCTGGAAATAAATTACTAAATATTTTCAACAAAACCTAACTTGGTCCTATAAAGAGTTGACCAAGTATTCAAAGGTCTGCCGTCAAACTGTTTCCAATGGTATGTTAAAATTATTAAACTTTAACGGGAAAACTTGATCGTTTGATAAAAACCTGGTTTAGGCAGGAGAATGGTCCACATGATGTTTCTACAGCCAAAAAAATAGAAATCATTTTCAAAAGAGCTCCCAAGATAACCGGTATGAAAGCAGCTCAGTTAGCTCAGAACTCGGACTATTTGATACGAAAAATTAAAACTAATGCAGATTTAAATACATTCAAGGATCAAGAGGTTCCTGAAAAGAACAGTGCTAAAATTTTGGAGGACAAAAGCAGGGCACGGAAACTGAAGTCAAGTTTTCCATAAAAAACTTTTTTGCTGCATAATGGATAAGATTTTTCTGCCAAGTCAAAAATGTTATATTGCTGGATCTCGAGGGGTTGTTGAAGAAACATTTTAGAACCCTAAAGCTGTAAAATTTTACCAAAAAGTTCTTGATATGGCCGGGAATATACAGTTGTACTAAAAGAAGTCAATCATTTCACATTGTGAAATGTTTATAGAAAAGGTGACTTTCATTCCTAAGAGTTCGGAATGGTCCAATTATTTTAAGACTGACTAAACATTCTGTCACAATGCTAAACAAGCCGTAGAGTGGTAAAAGAACAATAATGTGGTATTTGCACCAAGAGCGGCAAATTATCTAAACTAAAAGTTATTCGATCTCACTCTTTATCTTGGCATTCTTACAGAAATACAGAAAACAAACAAATTTTCCAGGAGGGTGTAAAGTAATTATATTAAAAAAGGTCTCACTTAGTCCAAAAATATGAAACAAATATTTTTTTAACTGTACGAGATATCCGGCATAAGTAGAAAATACTATCGACATGTAAAGTTTTTTTGTCAATTTGAAAAAATAAATCAATTCCAACTTTGGAAGACCATTTACTTTTTGGAGCCACTTTCAAAAAAAGTAATTTTTGCTTTATGAAAAAACAAGTGGCGTATGAGTAATATTTTATATATTAAAATATTAATCATACGTTAAGTAGCATTTACAACACATAATAAAACAAGTAAGAAAATTATAGTCAGTTAAGTTAGAATAATGAACTACCCTCGTTTTATGATTTATGCAGTACATTGAAGTAGTAGTACACAAAAGCATATGAAGTAAATAAACTATATGTTTCATACATACACACACAAACATATACGATATTTAATAGTTTTTCTTAAATACAAAACAGAAACACTAAATGAGTCCTAAAATTAATTATGTATTTTTGTCTAAAACTTTTTTCCACAAAAGCAATTTTAGTAATTTTTGGAATATTGCTTGCACTTAAAGGTTGCCTAGTCAATATCTTTTAACATACTGAACCGATTTTACCAATTTTAAATAGGAAACTTTTCAGGATTATAAGAAATACTCAGATCAAATTGCGTTGAATTCTGTTAGTTATTATGTGATTCAGATTTTAATTTGATGACAATAATAGGAATACATGTGCATTTTGAGGTCTTATATGATTCCTTCTTAGCGTTACACACAGAATGACAAAGTTATTTTACCACTTGTGGTGAGGTGGGTAAATAACAATGCCAACTTATGTGTGAAATCAATGCACTTTAAAGTGGTAATCAGAAGTGGGGATTCTAAGGAGCCATGAAAAATAATAAAACGATCCTCGTATAATTTTATCGTTTTATGATGTTATAATATTTGTTTGAACCAATAAAAACGTTTTATAATTATGACTTTTAAAACCCCATTACGGGGGAATTATTTTCATGACGGGTAAGTGAAATATAATCAGCATCAGTTTTAAAGGGTGTCGTCAGTTTCTGGACCAAAAAATTCATCATGATACTTTTAAAGTATATTTACTTCACAAAGTTTTCCCTCCCCCCTAAAAACTTTTTACATTCGACTTTGCTGAATCTTTAAAAACTCTCCACCACGATCGATTTAGAAATAATTGTGGAGAAATATTGAAAATTCCGCTAGTAGGAGGATACCATCCCATATTTTGCTAATTTAATCTTTGGGGACTTGTATGATTCCTTCTTGGCGTTACAATTGAAATGACAAACATACACACAGTAAAAATCCTTCTTTTGATCCCTTTTTCCCTCTGAATAAAATTTGCCGTTAAAAACTCATTCCATCTGACATCATTAATGCATCTTCTATAAGCAACGTGAATTTTTGTTTAAACTACTTTTTACTTTTAATAAAATCACATTCACTTCTATTTTCGTAAACAGTGTTAATTATTAAATGTTTTTCAATTTATTTTTATGGTTTAAAAGCGATTTGGTGTCTACTTGTTTTTTCCGCTTAAAAGAGTAACTATTTTATTAATGTATTTACGGTTAACTTTTGTAAAAACTAAAAGTTTGAAAAACCTCTGTATTTGTAAAAAAATTTATATTTTACCTGCAACATTAACGAGAACAAAACAACATTGCATTCAATTTAAAATTGCATGGAGGTTTTGTCATTGTCATAAGAAAAACTTTTAATTTAATTTGTTTTTTTCCTCTTTTTTTATTATTTATAAATAAAGTTGTTTATAGAAAATCATCAAAAAAAGAAACACCTTCATAGTCATTTATAAACAACACCTTCCTCAATACGTGAGAGCGTGTATGTGGGTGTGTGTGTATTAAATAAGAGCTCATAATCTTTTAAACCAAAAGAGATACGAATGAATAAGAAAAGAAATTCATTCATGCATAAACAATATTCTCATCTTTCTTTTTCATTATTTTAAATATTCATTTCTTATACAATTTGTTTTTCTGTTTTTTTTTTTTTGTTTGGTTCGGGTACATTGTATCGAAGATTAATTACCCTCCTTCATACATAATTACTTGCGAAGACTCAATGTCAACCACGTATTTTATCTTCATTTTATGGTGGGATTTTATAAATTATTTTTAAATAAACGAGGTCAGTTTAAGAATGAATTAAATAATTTATTAATGTTAAGAAAATCAAAATCCACAAGAAAACGACCTTTATTAAGTTCCTAATCTTAAGTCCATAATGGAATTT
This sequence comes from Cochliomyia hominivorax, assembly GCA_004302925.2. Taxonomy (NCBI): domain Eukaryota; kingdom Metazoa; phylum Arthropoda; class Insecta; order Diptera; family Calliphoridae; genus Cochliomyia; species Cochliomyia hominivorax. The sequence continues at coordinate 5,622,824 of PYHX02000413.1, forward strand.
TGTAACAGAACTTAAAACTTTAATTAAAATTCGGATCAGTGGTGTTCGTAAAGTATATGATTGTCGGGCACAAACAACCTCAATATTTTAGACGAAATTAACTGGGAGCGAATACTCGGATATTGTTTTTGAGCCAACCGATTCAATGTAAAATGACTTGCACACTTTCCCGTGTTTGGTAAATTGTGCTTTGGTTAGAAAATAAATAAATTCAACTGCACATTCTGTCGATCAAAAGTTACAGATTGATTGCCAAATCAATAATACGTGTGAAGTAAATACATTATGTTTCATACAATGTATTAAAGTTATTCTTAAATATAACACAGGAACACTTAATGAATCATAAAAATAGTTACAGTTTTGACTATAACATTTTTTACTGAACCGATTTTGAAAATTTTCGGAATGGTACTGAGGTACATAAAACTTAATATTATTACAAAATGTTGTTCTAATTTATAGATTTATAGTTGAAAATTTTAAGAAAATTTCTTCGTTTAAAGATAGAGGTTACCAAAGATATCGGTCTTTAACTTCTAATATACCGAACCGATTTTGCTGGTTTTAAGAAGAAACTTCTGTGGCCATATTTTATTCGGTTATATATATTGTGCCAACAAAAGACAGACAGTTAGACGTATATATAGCTAAATCGACTCAGGTTTTGTTTTGATGTAAGAATATATATACATTATGGGGTCTTATATAATTCCTTGTTAGTGTTACAGTGTTAATATACTCTCTTCACCACTTGTGGTGGTGAAAGCTATAAAAAATCGTTTCTGCCCCCCTGGAAAAATTATACTAGATCCAACCTATTTTAAGTTGGATCTTTTGCCAAGATATAATATTCTTATATCAATGAAAACGTTAGAGAAGATTTATATTTTTAAAGAAAATTATAACCGAAATGTAATTTGATGTCAAACATTTATAATTTAAAATTTCAATTTATTTCTAATTAAAGTAATTCCAATTTCCCATGCGAAAATACCCTAAATTTCAATCCGTATAAATCATATTTAAAAATTTTACTTTCTTCACTAAAATGATCACCCTGTTATTATAAGGACCGTCCTCAAAAATTGTTTTTGAGTGTTTGAACAATAATTTTAAGATGATTCCAACCGTGATACAATAAAACAAGGTCGTCTTATCAACTAAGCTGATTTTTTACTGACATCGTTTAAGTTGTCAAAATGTTTGTTTACTTATATGAATAAGAACAGGTCTGGAGAAAGTAAATAAAATTTTCAGTTTCCACAAATGTGCTTAATGTTCACTTTTAAGAGAAGAGATGAAATGTTTTCCCCAATTTAGTTCAAAAATAACATTTTATTCACGAATGTTAGTGGAACTCAATATTATAAATATTTATATACAAATCTTAGAAATTAATTGCGACGAAACATGTTCTTCAAAATTAAATTTGCCTGGTATCAGTATCATGTGCTTTTTTGGAAAATGCAAATTAGGTTATGATTACGATAGGAAATGAGATCGAAAAATCAATAAATTTACAGTTTTAATTTTTTATTTTACTGTCACAAGTGATGAAATTATGGACCCATATTATATATAAGTCTTATGATTGGAAGCGACCTTTTTTGTTATATAAACATAACAAAAACTCTTAGGGAGAATAGTCCGAACGATCTGCTTTCCTACCGGATAATTTGAGAGGTCTTTTCAAAATACTTTCTATTTTTTGGCTACCTGATCCAGCTTTCTAACGACGAACAAGCTCTGAATTTGATAAAATATGTAGATTAGAAATGTAATTCGTAAATTTATATTGAAACTATATTTTTTAATTGAGACGTAAATTAAAAGCATTTAGAGAAGTAGACCCATCTCTGGCTACTGTCAGCGTATTTGATAGCAAAATAATGCTTTACACTAACGAAATATTTGTTGTTGTTTTTGTTCGAACGTTTATCATGACTCCAACTTTGCAATTCGAGATCTTAACAAAAAAGTAAACACTTTTGTAAAAATTGGCCAACTTTGAATAGCGTTTGTGGGCAGATCCTTGTTTTATTCGCTTATTCGGATTGACTTGTAGGCTCATCGATAACGCACGTGATCATATAGAAAATTGTAGTCCTCCAAATCACCTTCAAAAGTTACAAATATATCTTGCACACTTTTTGGAATTACTGTGCGTCGAGGTATTACAATCGATATCGAACATATGGTCAATCTTCTTTTTCCACCTTTGAAATACTTCGTTTTTATTGATATCAGATTTTATGGTCAAGCATTTAAAGATCTATCGTCAAACGGTTTTTAACGTTATTAAACAGTACCAGGAGAACTTGTTTGTTGATAGAAAACCTCGTGCAGGTAGAAGGAATGGTCCACATGGTGTTTCTAAAAAAGCTCAGTATGCGGACTACTTGGTACGAAATGCTAAAGCAGGTTTAAAAACATAAAAGGCTCAAAGGCTTCCTAACAGAAACGCTGGAAAAAATTTATAGTTCAAAAACATAGAATGAAAATTGAAGCCAAAAAATTAAATTCTGCTCCATAATGGATGACGAGCCGTAAGTTTTGGCAGACTTTTTGTTGCTTATACTCGAAGGAATTTTGATGAAACGTTTAGGACCCAAAAATATTCAAAATTTCCTAAAAAGTCTTGGTATGACAATAAATCAGCATTTGTGGCCAACGAAGCAAATCATTTGTGACAACGGGTTCTTTAAATACCGAAATTTACATCGAGGAAAGTTTACAAAATGGCTGCAGCCATTTATAAGACTATAATGTGTCCACTTATTTTTCGGCCTACTTTGGCATTCTGTCCCTATGGTAAAAAAGGTCATGAGTGTACAATAACAATAATGTGGTATTTGTACCAAGAGAGGCAAATTCTCCAAACTGCCCGATGCTGAGCCCAATTGAGAGATATTAGGCTCTAATTGAAAGAGAATTGAAGAGCACAAAAAGGGTGTCCAAAAGTCTGGTAGATTTAAAACGGAACAAAATGAGAGAAAGCACTATAAAACGTTAATGGAAGGATTTCCGAAAAAGTTTAAAAATTTTATCTCTAGTGATTAAAACTACACTCTAAAAAATGATGAGTAAGATTTTATATAAAATTACTAAATGTGCGTAAAAATGAGCATAAATTTTTTTTTTTTTTTTTAATATAATTTTTATAGATTTTCCTCTGCAAAAATACACACAAAATATAGTAGTATGAATTGTAATCATTTTCATTTAGAATTACTTATATTGTATGAAAACATTTTTAAATTTTGAATAATAAATTTTTATTTTTTACTTATAAAATGCATTAAAATTTGAAACAAAAATCTATGTGTAATTTTACCGTATTTATAGTAGGAGAACAATTACCAACTATAATTAGAGTAAATTTACATGAAATTATTTAGAGTGTATAAAAATATTGTTTCTGTTTTTTTTTTTATTAACATATATGTATGTTAAGAATATTTTGATTTCAATCCTTTATTATTTAAAACTAAAATAAAAAGCATTTGAAATTGATACAACTAGAAAATAGAAAACCAAGTTTAAAAAGATTGTGATTGCGAAATTACATCCAACGATATAAATCTCCCATAAATGTTAAAATTGGGAATTGCTCCTCTTACTTGTTCCTTTTAATTTTTAATCACAGGAAGCTTTATTTTATTATTTAGTCAGTTTAATATTTTAACAAGTAAATAAATTTTATCATTAAAAATCAAATTTTTCAAAATTTTAGTGTAATTCACAAAAAAAAATACAATAAAATGGGTTTAGTTTTAAGAAAATTGTGTAAGTTTCAAATATATAAAAATTAACGGCCACAAATACTCTCAATCAAACACCTCTGGCATCTCTCTACTCACAAATTCTCTCTTTCAAAAATAACTAATTTTAAGCTGGCAATGCCGTTATTTTAAACAGCTGTATTGTTGTTTTCATTTTCTACATGTTTGTGTATGTGTAAATTGCAAAAATAATTTACCATTAGAAACAATAAATGTAAATTATTTTTTTCTCTTTTTAAAAAAGGAAATTTGTTTATAATATTATTTGTAGTAAAAATGCATCATTTACCACGTAAAGTCGAAGTTTCCATAAGAAGTTTTTATATCTTCAATAGTACTTATGGTCAAAAAGAGGGTCAGGTAAAATTTAATAGCAATTAAAACGCCCCATAAATGAATTCATTGGATTTCTTTTGTATATTTTGTTCTTCCATTAAGGAAAAGAAAAAATCATGTCTATTATCCCAATGACATTGATATAAATGCTAAAATCGTGATGTGGTTTAAGTCAAGCTTTTACAGCCTTTACGGAGTAAGTACTCTAAATAGTAAACAAAACCTTCATCTCTTGTTCTTTAATTCGATATTTTTTTAAGTTCTTTTACTGAAAACCCAGGTGAATGTGAAGTAATTCATACGGAAAAGACCACACAATTACTATATCAACCCGAAGCCAATTTTTGGCTTGTTTTAGTTTTAAATGTACCCAAGGAAATACATTCGAAAGATGGTGTAGAATATGGTGAATATCATAAAAAATGAACTACATGATGCTATTTATAGACGCCTGCTTATACAAAGCTTATTAATGCGTTATTGCCTTAGAGTATGGTGACATTCCAAA
>PYHX02000413.1:6227552-6425543 GCA_004302925.2 Cochliomyia hominivorax
TCGTACCCAGTAATCGATTTTATTCAATCGAATAAAAATATCGAAAAATTAACAAATTTTTAAATTTAAAGAAAAATTTCTTATTTTACACTTTTTTATTTAAATAAAGTGAAACTTTGAAGAAATTACAGTTTTCGATTAATCGGCCACTAAGAATCGTTTGCAAATAATAAAGTTGGCAGTGTAGAATCGATCACAAAATAATCGTTTGTTGTTAAATAGAAATCGATTTCTAATCATAATCGAAATCGATCTCTAATCACTAAGCGCTACTCAATTTTATGTTCCACCTCATGATTGATAATATCAAATACTGAAACAAAAAAATTGTCATTTTAAGCTGAACTGTTGAAATTCAAGTCCAATATCAAGCTCAGGTTTTAGTTCAGTTTTTGTTTCAACATCTAGTCAAGTTCTGGTACAATTTCCGGTAAAATTTCAAGCCCAAATTGAAGTTTACTTTCAAATTGTTTTCAATCAATCATTTCTAATTCTCTTTCTTTTTACAGAGCTTTAAATCCTGATTCTACTTCAGTTGTCCTATATTGGTCACTTGTACAATTCCGAGTCAGTTTCTAGTTTAGTTTCTCCTTCAACTTCCAGTTTAATCACAAATTCAGATTACTTTTCAGTCTCTAACTTAAGTTTTGGTTCTGTTTCTAGTTCGAGATTAAAAATTTGATTGCTATTAAAATTAATTCGTGTACAAACTTTAATGATATCGTGGCATTAACCCAATATCAATTATATATTGTAGATGTCAACGCTGTTAACGCCGTTTTGTGTTAATTTTCTAAATTTAATTATGAAAAACCCCATGACCTCCATAATTTTGTAACTAATTAACCAAAAATAAATACGACTTTTTTTACAATTAAATAATGTGTTTTTGCACAAAATAATTTACATAAGAGTTTTTTTTTTGTACCCTACACCACTATCAATGGTTCGGGTATTATGCGTTTGTGCAGATGTTTGTAACGCACAGAAGAAATAAGACAAATTTAGTTTAACGATCGACTAAGAATCTCATGCTGAGCAAATTTAACGAAGTACGTTTGTTCTTGTAACGTTGTGATGGGTCCAAAGATCGCAGTTTTAGAGATATCAAAGAACCTTATTGAAATTAATGTTTTAATCCATCTTTTGGATATTTTCGTTAGAGAAGATAGTCATCATATATATCTGTGTATCGGAAATTTCATCTACTTTTCAAAAAAGTATATCATTTTTTTATGGTAATAAAATTCCTTTCACATTTTTTTTTGCGAAAAAAGTTCGGTGAAAGTGTTGAATAGATTTTTTTGTTTTGCAAATTATTTTAATGGAATTTTACATATAAAAATAGATTTGTTGCATCATTATTTTCTTGTTTTTTCTTAATCAACAACATTCCCAAAAATCTTTAAAAAATTCCAAAATATGAGATTTTTTTCGTTTTACCCTTTTTTGTAGCGTTATCCGGATTTTGCACCCGGATAACGCCAAAAATTTTACAACACATCAAACTATGAAGAAAACATAAATTTCTTTTTTAATTTCAGCTTTGCGATTTAGGGAATTAAGCCGTAAATTGAAGTGTTATAATAATATCGGTCAAATTTAGGAATCTCTGCTTCCCTTTGAAGTTTTTGAAACTTGCCTTACACAATAGCCTACAAAGTAGTCTCTCAGAAGAATGTAAATAAGGAATAGGTTACTTAAGAAAATTTGTTTGTAACTCAAAAAAAATGAAATTACTTTTTTAACCGAAAATGAATGAAAAATCGCTATTTTTAGAAAAATTGAAATTCAAAGACCCGTAACTCTAGATTCCCCGATATTTTTTAAATTTTTTCTATAAAAATTTTTGTCATTTTGTCATAGAATATCTGAAAAAAATATCGCTTAAAATTTGCATGCGATAAAGCATAAAAACTGCGATAAATTGGATCGAAAAGTAAAATTTGCACAGTGTCCCCATATGAATATAAAATGGAATAATGTGTATGTAATTCGAAGTTAATCCAAAAATGTTCACATAATGAAGCGATGTGTGGGTGAGTTTAAGTTTTAAGTTTGCACATTGTAATCTAACGGGGTCCGCTCCACAGGATGCCAAAATTAGACATCAAAAAAATATTTTCAAACGATCGGGGGATTCCTTACACCAATGAATATAAATGAATCTGTATTATGCAAAACGTCAAGTCTGATTGCATTAAGATTATCACGTGGTGACAAAAGGTGTGGGCGAGTTTAAGTTTGCACATTTTTTTAATCTAACGGGGTCCACACCAAACGATTCCAAATGTGAACAGTTTGAATCATAATAAATTTAATGATTCAAAATTCCTCGAGGAATTCTATTAATGATGATGTACAAACCTCCTCGAATGTGGAAGGTTGTTTTCATAGTTCAAGAGATATTTTACTTCAAATTTAAAGGCTTATAACTTTCGATACCATGAAGATATCTTAAACTTTTTTCTCTCAAAATATAAGGTTTTTTTTTAAAGATCTTTACTAGTGAAAATCAATTATGTGAATATCAAATCTGTTTAGATATAAGGAATCTGGTTTGTTTTAAATATTTTTATGTGTTGTTAACTTTGAAACCCGGGGACTTACACCGTATTAGATTCACAAAGTCGTAGGATTTAATTTTTCTTTGAAACACTGTGCAAAGGTCAATGCATTATTTTTAATGTTTGTGCAATGGTGTAGGGTATTACATAGTCGGTCTTAACTAATTTTAACAGTTTACTTGTTTTGTTTTGTTTTTTATTTAATTCCAAAGTACTAAATTTAATTAACAACTGTTTTATGATTAAATATTTACATGTGACATTCTCTAATTACAGTTATTAGTTTTAAAATAAACTCTTTATTTAATTAACGTCATTTTTTAGAAAAAAACTTACCATAATTATTGACAACACTTAGGAACATATAAATCATAATTTATTTAAACAAATTCTAAATGGAATTATTATTTTTTTGAAAAACAACAAAACAAAACTTAATAACTAATAAAGTTAAAAATTAAAAAAATGGAATTAATTAGATTTTAATAAGAAATTAAGTTAATTAAACATTTAAGTAAACAAAAAAATATGAATTAATAAAAATAATAAATTCGAACGCGATTTAGTTAAATTTTAAATGGATTTTAACGTTTTCACGACATCTTTACCGTTTAATCATGTTTTATGAACTAAAAAACTGTTGAGTTTTTATTTTTATTTTTTGATTTCAAACTCAACAAGACAAAATTGAATGAAATGAAATGAAATGAAAAAAAAGCAAATCAAACTAAACCAAACTATCAAACAGGCAACAACACCACCTTCATGGTTGTCTCGAACATTAAACAAACAGAAAAAAAATACAAAAACAAAAATAATAACAAGTTAAAATGTTATATTCGGTGAAGACCGAATATGTTACAACCTAAACCACATTGTTGATTGCGAATGATAGTTACGAACAAATTATGAACTACCCTCGTATAATTTGATATTCTGATCTAGGATTAAGGATTAGGGGTACATGATTGTGATACTAAAATTTATCTGAAATTTATGGGTTTGGGAGTTATATCGGTTCTAGACGAAATGAAGGACCGATTCTCGTATAATTTCGAAGATCGATTTTTGCTTATATTTATCTTAGTTTGACCAGTTGTTAATACAATACCAACGTATATGTGAGATTTATGTCCTTCAAAGTGATATTAGGAAGGGGTCTTATGTGGGATCTATGAGAAGTAATGGATCGATTCTCGCATAATTTAGCACATCGATTGGCAATAAAATAAGATGTATTAAATTCGCTTTATGTTTAGGACTTTTGTGATCTTGAAACCCCATTCTGGGAGGACATTTGTATGGGAGCTACCCGAAATATTGGGCAAAATTCTCATATATTTCAAAAATTGCGACCTTTAGAATGTTCATAACGTTTACATGGACAACCAGCCATACAGACAGACGGACGGACAGACTGACATCGTAAAATCGACTCAGAAGGTTTTCTATATGTTACAAACATTAGCACAACACACATAACACCTAAACCACCTACATTGGTGTAGGGTATAAATATTGAACAATCGTTAGTTTTCTCATTAAAAAAAATAGCAAAAACAAAAAGCAACAACAAAGTCTTATAAAAAATGTGAAATAAATAAAAAATATATATTTTTTATCCGTTTGAATACGTCAAAAAGTGAATGAAACCTTTTTTCTTCTTTACATTTGTTTTTTATTTTTTTTATTTATTTTTATTTATTGCATACGAGTAAAAGATACAAAACTTACAAATACATTCTCATTTAATTCTTTTTCTTGAATTCTCACACAGATACAACTGTTAATAATATCTCGAGTTATATTTTAATGTTAATTATTATTATTGTTGTTGTTTTTGTTATTATTTTCTTTCTTAATACGATTTTCTTATTAAGAGTTAAGTCCGTAACTATTAGAGTGTAACTATTGGAAGTTTTAATTTGTAACTTGATTTAAGTTTTATTTTCAATTGAATTTTCATCTCGTATTTTCTCATCTTAATTTTGCAAAAACAACTTAAAATCTCAGTTAAAATAATAAAAAAAAACTCTCTAAATATGAAATAAAATTAAATAATTTATTTATCACACCCTATAGCACCCATAGGTGGGTTGAGGTTTTTAAAGTTTGTTAAACATATTTTTCACCAGTCACCAGTTCAGATCTTAGAATTACTAACTGAGTCGATTTAACAATATAGAACATATAGAAAAAATGGTATATTCCGTTCGACTAAGAATTAATTTCTGAGTCAATTTAACGATGTCCTTTCGTCTGTCTTACTGGCTGGCTCTGTCTGTCCACATAACCTTGTAAAATTTCGAAGTTCATGTTGATCGGTCTAATATTTCAATTACAAATGGCTCTCCGTCCGTCTATATAACGTTTATATGACAGTTACAAATGTCGTTCAGGAATGGGCGCTTAAGCTCACATGTTATAAAAAATATTTGGCTAAAAATCTTTCGGTACAAAAATGACCGACGTCTGAAAATTAGATTTAAATGCATAACTTCCTAAAAGAAGTCTTTATCTTAAGAATTGTTCAACCAAAAAAATAATCTATCAATTTCTCTTATAATCATTCCAAAATTTCCTATAGCCCTCATATAACCTCCATTTTTAAAAAATCATTTCAAATAGCACACACTGTTTCATATAATAATGACAAAGATACCAAACCTGGACACCTCGGTTCATCAAAATAATTTAAAACGATATGATGAGTGAATTGTGAATATCTGATCAATCTTGGTGAAGTTTTAATGCTATAACAGGTCCAGATTTATCTGAATTTTTTCAAATAAATTCGATTTTATAAAATTAAACCAATTTTTTAAAGAAATCAAAAGTTATAAACGTTTAAATTTGTATTGTTTTAAAATGTTGATTTTCACCAGATAAGATTTCATCAAATTATAATAACTTTTTCTAAAGGCTGAACGTTTTTCGAAACATCTTATAGTTTAAGAGATATTTAGCTTCAAAAATTTAAAATTTACTTTTTGATCGATCTTTGCAAAAGTTTTATTCTATATCCGACTTTTTTCTAATGTCTTTTATATTATTAAGAGCTTTTATATATTTTATATAGAAAAAATTATATATATCCAAATATCAGAAGTTTAAATTAGAATTTTCTAAAAGTAACGATTTTTCACCGATTTTTGCGAAAAAAGTAATTACACTCTTTTTGAGTTATAAATTGTTTTTCATAAGTTACCTCTACCACAAGCTTTTGTGAGATACAAAAGAAGTTTCAAAAACTTATATTTTATGAGAACCAGTGTTTCCCAAATTCGATTATTTTTCTTTTCATAATAGTTTAATTCTTGATTTCATTTCTGATAGTGTAAATCGGGAATTCTAAAAAAAAGTTATGCTTTTTTCATAGCTTGATGTGTTCTAAAATTGTTGGTAAGAGCAATTTTTGAAGGCCGATATCGTCTTGAAGAGAAAATTAAAGATTTTTGGGAATTTTGAGATTTATGAAAAAAACAGTTTCCATTTAAGATCAGATAAAAAATTGACAAATTTTATGTGGATATAACTCTCATATAAGCCCCACTTCTGAAAGTCATCTTAAACGGCATAAATCTCTCAAAAAATGTTAATGCTTGCACTATGCTGTAGGGCATTTTATAGTCAAACTTAATCGACTTTTTATTTTAATTTACCACAGAAGACAAATTTTTTTGTAAGTGCAAATTTGAATTTAATTATTTGACAGTTTAATTATTTGACGTTTCTATATTTCATATGCATCCCAAAATAACATTATTTTTTCCTCTACCTGTTGCTATTTGTGATTTAGGTGATAAAGATGATTTATAAAAACATTTTAAGTTTTGACAAATGCTGCTCAATATTTAAAAGAATAAACACACACACACACTTGTTATGTAAATATTATTATTTTAAATTTATTTATTTTTTTAATTTATTTATTTTTCTTTAATTGTCAAACTTTATAAACAACTTTATATACATCCCTTTTAATCGGTAGTGAAGATTGAGTGAGGGAACTTAAAAAAAATATATATATTCAATTTTTTTCTACTTTACAGTAATTGATTGTTGTCATAATAAACGTCACATGTTTTCATTTGAAGTGTATTCGTTGAATTGTACAGTGTTGGCTAAATAAATGAGAACTCCTTGAAATAATATAAAATTTGGCATTTTTAATTTAATTTTTTTTTAAATAAAAATTAGTTTTTAATTTAAATATTTCATAAATTATTTCTTAAATTTAACTTTTCAAAAGAAAATATATATTTTACAAAATTTAGAATTAAAGTTTTTTCGTGAAAATAATGATTTCTAGTCTATTTTTTGTAAAATCTTGATATTTTTTATCAAAACTAAAAATTTTTTGTCAAAAATTTGTTCATCGAAATAGAGATTCTTAAAGTTTTTTCCACCAAAATAACATTTTTAGTTTTATAATGATTTTTCTTCAAAATTAAATAAAATATTTTTCACTTTTTTTTTTTTTTTTTTTCAAAATACCATTTTTTATTAAAATTTAGATAATTCGATTTTATTCAAATTATTAATTTGAAATTTCAAATATATTTTTTTAAATAATATTTTTTTGCAAAATTTTATTTTTGTTTAAAATTTAGATTTTTTGACAAAATATTTATTTTTCTAAAAAAATGATTCTGCATCAAAATTAATATTTTTATAAAAATATTTTATTATTTTTTTATTTTTATTTATTATTATTATTATTATTATTATTATTATTATTATTATTTTTATTATTATTTTATTTTATTATTATTTTTTAATTTATCGTTTAAATATTGATTTGAAGCGAAATTTATATCTTTCGTAAAATTTTTATTTTCCAGTATTTTTTTTCTTAAAAATTTAAATTCTTCATTGAAATATTTTTTTCTCGAATTATTAATTTTTCATTGCAATTTTTTTATTAAAGTAAATTATTTGTTAAAATATTGATTTATATCATAATTTAGATTTTTCTTAAAAATATTTATATTTTTATCAAACTATTGATTTTTCACAAAATGCAGATTTTTAAACAAAAAATAAAGACTTTTTGTTAAAATATTAATTTATTTCAAAAATCTGATTTTTTTCTATTAAAATACATTTTTTGTTTCATCATATAAAAATAATGATAAATCTTGAAGAAGAATTAATTTTTTTGTAAAAACATTTTTTCTATTAAATAAAATAATATTTTCTATTAAAATAATTTTTTTAAATTAATTTTTCACCAAAATTCATTTTTTTTTCAAAATTTGTATTTTTTGAAAAAATATACTTTTTTCAAAAAATAAATTTTTCATTAAAATATGTTTTTTATTCAAATAATTTTTTTCTAAAATATTGATTTCGTCAAATTAGCATTTTTTAATATTTTTTTTTTCAAAATGTTGACTTTTAATTAAAAATATTAATTTTTCCTTAAAATAGTAATTTTCTTTTAAAATTTTTGTTTAAATATTTATTTTTCATTAAAATATGATTTTTCTTGAAATATTGATTTTGGGTGAAATTTTGACTTTTTATAAAATTATTTTTTATATCATCCAAATTTCAAATATTTGATTTCTTTATCAAAATTTTAATCGAAATATGTGATTTTCTCAAAATGCAATTTTTTTATCAACATATTTTTAATAAAAATAGAGATTTTTCTTAAAGTTCTGATTTTTTAATTTTGTCAAAAGATTTTTTGTTGAAATATTTGTTTTTATAAAAACAGATTTTTTTTATCAAAATATTATTTTATTATTATTATTTTATTTTTTTATTTTTATTTTTATTTTTTTGTTTTATTTTATTTTTTTTTTTTTTAAATATTGATTTTCGTCGAAATAAGTTTTTTAATCAAAATATAAGATTTTCGCTTCATATTATTTTTAATAAAAATATAAGTTTTAAATCACTATAAATAACATTTTGAGAAATTTCTCAAAATCTTATTTTTTATCAAAATATTTTTTATAAAAATATTTTTTATTAAAATTTTGATTTTTGTCAAAATGTTTATTTTTGTTGAAATATTAATTTTTAATGAATAAAAAATTTAATTTAAAAAAATTTAATTTTTTTCATGAACATTTTTTTTTTTTGTAAAATTTGTTTTTGATTTTGTAAAATTAGCCGTGGAATTTGCCTCCATTTTTGGTAATTATTTGGTAGCTATTCGACCGATTAAACCGGAAAATATCTTTGAAATTAGAAAAAATGGGTCTGTAGGACTCAAGAGCCGAGGACCATTTCAAGTGTCGTCATAGGTCTTGTGTTTTTAAAAAGTTATAATTGTATTTCTGTTTTGATTTTACTACACTGATGGAAATTTTTAAAGTTCTTTATAATAAATTGAAATTAACATTTCAAAATGTTAAATCAATATAAAATCATGTTGTTTAACATGTTTCATTTAAGCGAAAAAATTAATTTTGATATATAGTTGGATCAGTTTCCTTCAATATTTTTTTTAATAAAAAATCATTTCGCTTAATCTCTATAAATTCATCTAGAATTGAAAATTTTGGTTAAAAAAGAAAAGGAAAATCTAAATTTCATTATCCACAATTTTGATCTCTTTTAAAGAGTCATTAAAATTGTTTTCTGCCATTTGTAATGTAATGAAAATAATGTTATTTTTATTCTTCTTATCTAATGGAATTCTCAAAATACAAAAAGAACTATAATACAAAAAAAAAGAAAAAAGAAAAGAAGTGAACTAAACTAAAGTACATTTGTATTATTTCAAATAACTCTTTCTATGTTTTCCTTCTGTTAGAATTCACGATTTTTTGTTCTCTCACATTCTAAACATAGAAAATATTTGAAAATGCTTTAGCAGCACAAGCTTTTGGCACAAGGTCAAAACAACAGTATATTTTTATCATTTTTTTTTTTTCATTCTTTTTTTTTTCAACTAAGTGTTTGACAGTGTGCTACTGTGAACGTTCCACTCACTCGCGCACTCGCTCGTTCACTCACTTGAGCATTTGTTAATGTGCACTGTGTGCCAGAGATGTCAACAGATAGATTCTCATTAGAGACCAAAATTCTTTATTTGGTACTTTTAATTTTAGGACCATATTTAGAAAGTATTTTCCCCTTTTACTCATCTCTATAACTCTGGAAACTTAGTTTTTTTGTTCATGATTCTGGAACTTAAGCAACGAAATTTAAAGTAAATAAATAAATTTTAATTAAAAAAATTCTAATTTTATGCCTGAAGTATTTAACTATTAATGTCTACTTAAAATCGCTATGTACTTTGACTATTAATCACATATTGATGAATTGATGAATTTTTAATTTATTTTGTTTGCATGATTTCAATGTGCTAAAAGTTTTTCAAATCATCAATATTTAAAAATAAATTAAGATTCGTTTTGATTAAATTAGCAAAGACTTATAAAGAGAATTAACAGACTCTGAAAAAATATTATAAAAATTTTAACAGTAAATTAATATTAAACAATGTTAATTCAATATTAAACTATGTTAAATTAACATGTCATTTTTTTTTTGTCATTTTGTTTTTAATAAATATAAAATAAAACCTGATAAATGAATTTAAAATATTTAATAAATGATTTTAATATTTAATAAAAATCGGCACAAGTCATATCAAAATTATAATTCTTGTATAGAGATAATTGATAAAAGGGGGGGGGGGAATGTAAAAGCAACTAAATCAAATAAGATTTGATAATATATTACAGATATGATTTAACTTCAATTATGAAATTTGTAAATTTAAACATTTTTAAATTGAAATTAACATTACACAATATTAAATCAATATGAAAACATGTTGATTTAAAGTGTCAAAATATTTATGTTTTGTTACAAACTGTATTCAGAGTTAAATAAAAATGAAAACATGTTTAAGTAACATTTGATAACAAGAATCCACAACCTCTACTGGACGAAGAATCCACAACCTCTACTGGACGTCGGGCCCATAAATTAAATATAATGAGCTGAGTTGAGAATTTTGGAAAACCGAAACCTGTTGATCATTGCCACAATCATAAAAACATCCATTGTTGGGTCGAACAGACTGAAGTAAATCATGATTTACTATTAAAATTATTTTCACTAACAATATAACTTCATGAACTAAGTGAGAAGTTAATCTATTATTTCAGGAAGTCACTTTGTCGAAATAAGAATTCACTAATCATTGTTGAGAACCTGAAACGTCTGTTCACTTTCCCAACTTTTTGTAAGAAATTAAAAATTTTGATCTGAATTAAATTTGGTACCAACTTCAAACGTTTTTGCGTGTTATCTCATATTTTGACGAGGTTTATTGATCTCCACGAGCTTGTGATCGGACACTAATGGACTTATTAATTTGGTGATAATTTAAAAAAAGATCTAAAGGATGAGATAAAACCAAATTTAAGTCTCAGATTATATAAAATTGGTTTGGATTAATTAGAAAATGTTACAGAAGCTTTAAAGAAAATTAGACAGATATTTGGTTTCACGCACAGTCCAGATTTATTCTCTAACAATCATCATTGGCTTTTGTATTGTGGGAATCCGATTCAATGCATTTTTTCAGTTAAAATTTTCTTTCACCAAATTAAATTGTAAATTCCACACAATTTTACTATGAAAGCAAATCAACATTTTATCATATTAAATTAATATAAAACCAATTTGTTTATGTTCCTGTCAAAATAACAATTAAAACCTATTGAATTAACATCATTTGATGTTAATTTAAAATGGTTTTCATATTGAAATAATTTTATGAACAAAAAATTTCAATCCTCAATAACCATTTTCCGTAGTAGAGAATGCGAAATAATAATTTTCAGATTTGATTAATTGATGTCCATCCGTCTGTCTGGCTATTGTTTTTTTGAACATTCTACAAGTTGATATCTTCGTGAAATCTGGTACAGATGATTTTATGGGCCAATGATGAGACCATTAAAATTGCTAATATTCAAGTTATTCGCATTGAAATCCTTCCAGAATTAAGTTTTAAAAAGTTTCCGTATTAGTCAAAATTACTTTCAATAAGATCGGTCCACAAATTACCTTAGTTCTTATGCAGACCTACTTTCGAAAATCACTTTAAAGTGCGAAATAAGTATTTTGAAAATATTTCATATCTTATTACAAACAGACCGTAACGTACTAAATTTTCTTTTGCATTCAAGTAGAGTGTAGGGTACATATATAGTCGTCTTAACCTAATATCACACTCATACTTGTTAAGCTTTTGTGTATAATAATTTCTATCTGAAATTATTTATAGTTTTTTACATTCTCTCAACGTTTATATTTATAAATAATCTCCAATTGAACAGACAATTGCTATAACTGAATGTTATTATTCTATTGCTATAATCGTTCCTAATCTCTTCTATAATTTAAATGTCATTTTATTTGATTTCCTCTAATAAAATGATAGAAAGTTTATAAATAAAATAATAAGCAAAAGTGCTTTTACGGCTAAATAAAACTGAGTTTTTAAATTTTTTACCATAATGCAAGAATGAAAAGTTATGGATCGGCCCTCATAGAGAAGATTCACTCATGGAATTTTTAAAAATAGTTCAGATATAAGGAATCTGGACTGTTAAAAATATTTGTATGGCCCAAAGTGTCCAACTTTGGAAGCCTATGGAGCATTAGATTCACAAAGTCCAAGCTCAATTATGTGAGATTTAAATTGAGATTTCTGATAAGTAGCCTTGGTCATTGGCCCAAAGTGATAGATTTCTGAAATTACGACCTGTAGTTTAATAACAACGTTTGCTTGTAAAGACAACCGGATGGACAGATGGACGGACATCATTAATTGAACTCAGAAAGGGATTTTGAATCGATCATTACACTTCAAAGTAGTTGGTTTTCTGTATGTTACAAACATCTATACAAATGTATAATATACCAACCAATGAACATGGTGTAGGGTATAATAAAGAATTAACATTTCATCAAATGAAATCAGCAAAATTAAATAAATTATTATTCAAACTCAAATACAAAATTAATCCCTTTAAAAATATTAGTTAGTCATTTTGACTTGTTTACAAAATATTTTTTCTATTGCGATTTCTAAATAAATTTTTAAACTTTTTTTTATTTTTATTTTGTAAATATTTATTTTCTTTAACTCACAATCTAATTGAGGCTTTTAGCCAAAACACTCTAATGAATGAAACTCGTCTGTATATGAATCTATGAATTATATTTATATCTTAAAGATATATTTTTTCTTTTACTTTTATGTGTATGTGTGCATATTTTTGTTCAAGTGTAAATTGTTAAAAGTAGCACATCATAATCTGTTCCATTGTCCAAGTGTTTTTTTGAATACATTTGGTACGACAGTTTAAAAGTTATTTAAGAGGAAAATAATTATTATTTTTTTGTTTATTGTTTATTAAAGAAAACAAGTCTATATGTTTACCATAATTATTTAATTAAGTTTTTGTTCAATATGATTAAATAATAATTACAATTTTACCAGTTAAACAAGTTGTTTCTTGCAAAAAAAAAGTATTTTAGTATTTTTTAACTCTTTCGAATCTTATGTAAACTAGACGTACTCACACACGTTACCCTCCACCACTACAAGTGGTGAAGAGGGTATATTAACTTTGTCATTCATCTTTGACCCCATAATGTGTAGATGTTTTTGCATTAAATCAAAATCTGAATTGATTTAGTTATTTTCGCCTCTCTATTGTTGGCACGTTACAATCACAATAATTGACAGAGCAGCACAATGAAATTTCGCCTAAGTATTTCTTATAGTCCTGAGAAGTCTCCTCTTTAAAACCAGTAAAATCGGTTTAGTATATTAAAAGATAAAGACCGATATCTGAGGTAACCGCTAAGTTCGAGCGAAGAACTTTCGTAAAAGTGCGAATTATAAAACGACAATTTAGTATGAAATTTTGCCATCAAATTAAGTTTTTGGAATGATAATGAAATATATTATCGTTCCAAAAATTATCAAAATCGGTTCAGTGGAAAAAAAGTTATAGCTAAAAATATAACTATGAGTCATTAAGTGTTCATGTGTTACATTCATTAAAAACTTTTACATATTGTATACGTTTGTGTGTATGTGTGAGTGTGTATGTACGAACCATAATGTATTTACTTCACATGCATTTGTGGTGGAGGGTATTAAAGATTCGGCATGGCCGAAAACAGCATTCTTATTTGTTTTATTTAGTTTTGTTTTTATTTAATTATTTAAAATTTAATTTGAAACGCAACTGAACTCTGCTTAATTTAGTTTGACTTTAAATTGTATGTAATGAATACTTTCATACATTCATATGATATCATACATACATAATACATACATACATACATACATACATACATATAATTATTTTGATTAAATTTATTACAAAGTTCATTTTGTTATCATATTTTTTTTTGTAAATAAAGATTATTGGAATTTATTGAAAAAGACTATAAATAATTATCGTTTGAAATAAACCAACTGTAACCTGTGGATTTTATATTTAAAACGTAAATTAAAATTAATAATAATAATAAGTCAGTTAACAAATTAGAATAATGGAACCATTAAATTATTTAACCTTAAACAATTAAGAGGCTCTGAACTCGCTTTTTAGACTCTGTTGCAAATTTTAACCTAAAAAAGTGTTACTAAAAAAATCATAACGATCACTTGTTGTTGTCTTTGAAAAACATATAATTTTCCAGATATCAAAGATCGACTTTTTTTCTGATCTTAATCCGAGTAATACAACTTTCACTTTCGCATTTCACCTCAAATGACAAAAATCTTTTAAATATCATGAAATGTTTTAACTCAATATGTTTAACAAATCATCATGATATTTAAAATAATACGAGGGTCAGTTTATAAATATTCATCATCACATCATGGTGTTTATATAGAGTTTCTCTTTTTCCGGAATTTTTATATTACCGGGAATTTGTGGTTCCCGGAAATTGGCCGTTGGGGAGGGGGGTTTGAAATGGAATATCATAGAGTTATAAAACTAATGTTTTAATACGAGGGTCAGTACATAAATATTCATCATCACATCATGGTGTTTATATAGAGTTTCTCTTTTCCCAGAGTTTTTATTTTTCTTTTTGTTCCCGGGAATTTGTGGTTCCCGGAAATTCGCCGGGGGGGGGGGGTGGGTTGTTTGGAAATGGAATATCATAGATTCTATAAAACTAATGTTTTAATACGAGGGTCAGTTCAAAAATTTTCATGCCAGCATTATGGTGTTTATATAGGGCTTCTCTTTTCCCGGAGTTTTTATATTTCTTTTTGTTCCCGGGAATTTGTGTTTCCCGGAAATTCCCTGGGGAAAAAAATAGAATATCATAAATTCTATAAAACTAATTAATAGTTTTCTATAGAAAGAAATACTAAAGTTGTAGCTAAAACAAATAACAATCCTACATCCGGCTCTGCAACATAACCTCCTTTCATATATGATTCGATATTATGAAAATGCCAGATCGAACATATTATTACCGGATTTATTTTAAATACTTTAAGTAATTGTATGAGTGAGTTCTAGGTAGTATAGACCTAATTTAATGCCGCTAATCAGGAATTGTGGTCTCATATAGGAGCTATAGTAGTATGTGAATTAATTAATGGTCTTAAGGTTTTTTAGCCGAATTAATAATTTTTTTCTTGAAAATGGAGACTTATATATGAGTTACAGTCTTAATAAGCGCCGATATACTTTAATAATTTGATTTTAATGGAACTATTTCAAATATAAAAGTTTTATATGCTTAATAAGGTCCTTTGGGGCTATAAAAAGAATTAGAACTATATATCTCGAAATTTGCGATCTGTACCTTAATCACTACGTTACATAGACAGATAGAAAGCCGAACAGACAAACGATGGATGGACATTGTCAAATTGTCCCAAAAGATGGATCTGAATGGATTCTTATAATTTTAGAATTTTGATATCATAATGACAAGATCATACTTTATAATCGATTTATCATTATGTCGTAAGGGTAAGAAAGTTCTGACAAAGTCCCAAAACAATCAAGTTCCTTTTATCCCCAGCAACTGAAATGTAAAGATTATTAAAGAGAAATTAAATTTTAAATGTTAAAGATGGGGAAACTGTTCCACTGTTTGTATGTACTAAAATTTTTCAAGTGAATCAAGTGATTGATACACAGATATCTTGCCGTTCTTAGAAAGATAACACCGTGTAGCAATTTAATACACCAAGTGTTTTCAGTTTCAAATGATAGATAAGGATCACTACAACAATACATGTCATTTGTCTGCATAATGTAGAATAAAATATATTAAATCTGATCTGATCTCATTTAAAAGAATTTAAAATGAACTTTTTATCTGTAAAATTTTGGTATTTTTAAACATTTTCCTAACACTCAAAGAAAATACATGGTTGTGATAACCATAATTAAAAACACAACCATATAAGTTAACATATAATGGTTAATTTTTATGGTTGTATTTTTAAAATAATATTTATATTTTAAAATAAAGTATGGCTTTTTTCCACAACCATATTATGGTTATGCTACATTTCATAATTTAGACTTGATTTATAACGCTTTCATTTCAAGTCCAAAATTATAGTAAAAACAATAATTGTAAATTTTTTATCAGGAAAAATTGAAAATGATTATATTACAAGTCATTTTGACTGGTTGACTGGGAAACGTTATAGTCTTCTGGGGTTATAAAAATTTAATAGATAATGATTTGAATCTTTAGCCAAACGTCAATTCCAAATGTAAACAGTTTTTTGGAACAAACTTTTCATTTGGTTTGATATATATTTCTTGACTTACATATATAAATTATATATCAATAATAAATAATACAATCTTACACAATAATTTTCTTTATAATTTACTTACGATTTTTTTTCTTAAAATAATTTTCTTTAAATTTTATAAATATTTTTCCACAAAACTAAAATATCGTGAGAGAGAGAGAGAATAATGAAAATGATTATGAATTTGAATAAAAAATATTTTCAATATTTAAGAAAATGTCTCGCAATAATTTTCGTTAAACAAATGTTTTTCATAATTTTTCCCCATAAAACTGAAATTGAAAATGTAAATGACGACACAAATGGAAAAAACAAGAAAAATTAGAACGAACAAGTGAACGAAAGAAGAACGAACGAACCAACCAACGCAATTCTTTGACATTTAAATGGAATAATTTTTTGGTTTTGGCAAAAAAAAAAAATCAACAACTGTAACTGACAGACAAATGGACAATCAAAATTTACGAGATTTGTATGTATGAAATCACAATAAACGCAATTTTAATACCAACAACTACAAATGATCATCATCTTCAGTGTAGCGCGTCAATAATCATGATAATGACGATAATAATGATAATAATCATAATGTTAATGATTTTCAAAACGCACAAATATTTTTGTATGTTAAACGAGAAAGTATGTTATATTCGGCTATGCCGAATCTTCAATACCCTCCACTACAAAATGCGTGTGAAGTAAATACGTTTTATTTCGTACATACACACTCACACATACACACAAATGTATACAATATAAAAAAGTGTCTCTAAAATGTAGCACGGGAGTGCTAAATGAGTCATAAAATTAGTTATATTTTTTCAACTGAACCGATTCTGATAACTTTTAGAATGATAATGAAGTATATATAACTTAATATTATGATAACATTTCATTCTAATTTGAAATTGATAATTTGACAAGTTTTTTGCTTGAACTCAAAGGTTGCCTCAGGTTGTCTTGGTCTATATCTCTTTAATATACTGAACCGATTTTGTTGGTTTTTAATAGGAAACTTCTCAAGACTCTAACAAATAGTCGGGCGAAATTTCATTGAGCTCTGCCAGACAGATGGATATAACTAAATAGACACAGATTTTGATTTGATGCTAGAATACATATACATTATGGGATCTGAGATGATTCCTTCTTAGCGTTACACAGGACATGACCTGTGGTGGTGTAGGGTACAATAAATAAATAAATAATTTTTATTGTTTTTTTTTTTTTTTTTTTTTTTGTTGATGTGAAATAAAAATAATTATGAATTAATAATTATTGATGATGACTGTTGTTGTTTTCATTAGACATACACATATGTATTCATACATACATACATTATACAAATAATGTTCGTTTATTTGCCAGTTATTTTTTTCTCTGCACATTACAGTGACCAACAAAAGCAATATGACATCAAATGAAAATTATTTAAATTTAAAAGAAAATTTATTGAAAACTTTACCCATCACTGGTGCCATACAAATTAAAAATCTTGTCAATGATGTACCCGTACTGTGTATACATGACAAGCCTGTAAATGCCGCCGGAAAGGGGAGGAGAGAGGGCATGACGTAGGTGTTTAAATAAAAAAAAGAATAATAAAATATAATTAAATTGTTTCATAAAATTTATTAAGAAAATAAGAGTCTTTGTAAATGAATTTTATTTGAAATCATCAAATGAATCAAATTGGATTCATTCAAATTCAGAATAAATATTAAAACATGATCTATTTTTTAAATTAAAATAATACAAATAAATAAATAAATATTGAATCTGTGAAAAGATCAAAATTCATCGTTCCATAAAAAAATATTTCAAATAATTCTTTCAAATTACACAAATTTCCCTAAAGAATGTCTGTGATACAAAACGATTTCTTGGTAATAATTCTATAACTTTGGAACTGCTGGAGTTATCTTAATAAAATTTGTTATGATTACAACTTAGATCTTTTCGAGGTAATTTGGAAGATTACAGTGTCCCATCTTGCCAGTAGTAAAAAAGATGGTTTTCTAAAGTTGTTCATCTTTCATATATTTTTTTATTTTTATTCTTTCAGAAGTCTCTTCAAGAATACAGTTATATATAGTAGATACTTTATAGTCTCAGAGATATAAATATATATTTTCTCCTGTTCCTACAAAGAGTTGTTGGAGTTAATTACTCAGTTTTGTTTCAATTTCTTTAAAAATTTTCTGTATTTATAATTCCAGCTTAAGCGCCCTCTATGTGTGATTTAGCTAAGTTTTATAAAGGTGGGGTAACGTTTTAAGTGTTTAAACAAAGTCGTAAAATGAACATTAGACCTATTTGTTTCAGTTCTAAGTAGATTATTGGTCTCATGTATATATAAGTTATTGGATAATGCAGTTTCATATCTATCGCTGCCTACAGCACTGCCCTCTAGGTATGTTGTAATTGTGTATAATTTTACTTATTTTTCAAGAGGTAGGGAGCGATACTAATTAACCAATTCCTGGTGATTCCTTGTAGTCATTCTTACTATTCACCCAAAGTCAAGTTGACTGGGGGGCTGGACATTTGTATCCTACGATTAGATCTAAATTGGCTTTCTTAAGATTCTTGCTTTGAAGACAAGCATTTAAAACCACTATACCACGCAGGGGTGCCGCCTACCAATTAGCTCTAGAGATACGAAGTTCAAATAGATGTTAAAAGCATTTGTCGTTAATCTGAAATTATTATTATTTTTTCAAAAAGTTGCCACGATTTATTCACGAATATAATTGATTTATTGATTTTTGATTTTTTCTTAAAGAAATCTTAAGATAAAGACACATGAAATGGAAATAAATCAGTAAATTGCGAACTAGCTTTTACCCGGTGCGTTTTGCTGCACAAAAATTCTTCTCAGTCTTATATCTCGAAAGAAATTTCAAAAATCACAAATCGACGTGTATTAAAAAATGTAAATGGGTCCAAATTCTCACTGTAGTAGATCTATAGATATTCTTTGTATGGGAGCTACTTCTCCGCTCATCCTATCCGTTTCATATTTTGTTTAGTAAAACAGTTTCTTGAGAAAGTCATTGGATCAGATCTTGAAATATTTTATAATCAATATTTGCTTTGTATAAGAAGTACTCCCTTCCTTGGTCCATAATATTAATTTTTTACAACAATTTAAAGTTATCCTTTCCTCAATTCTTCCAAATTTAACTTAAATATGGTATTTAAATTGAATTATATTAATCAATATAAAGAAATTTTGTCAATTTGAATAATATATTATTCGAATTGATTAATATTTATTCAAATCAAATGCATTTTTATTAACGAAATCAAATAGTCATATTGACAATTTTTCGTCAATTTAAAGAATTCACGAAAAATTAACGAAAATATTCGTTAAGATAAATAAAGGTTTCATTGGCTGATATTCAAACTTCTTTTCTTCAATTCAACACAACATTTTTTGTTATATTTACTATATTTTTTGGTTCAGTTTACTGTGAGACGTTTAAAGAAGTCAGGATCGGAAATCTGAAATAAGGTTCCCAACAAAAAAGTATGTACTGCCGAATGACGAATGATAAAGGCAGCGTGATCATTTCAATTATATAAGTAAAATGTTTAAAAACGTGTTAAGCAAACTTAATAATAAGTTTATATCTGATCTAGAACTCATCTCGTCAAATTTATTTTATATTTACCAGACGTATTTAGATATCTCTAATAGTTTAAGAGTTATAGAATTTTTTCTTAAAGCAATTGTTTTGGATTCATTGTACATCACTAGAATATGGTGACGAAGAAACCGTGTGTATACTTTAGCAAATATGTGTAATTCTGCATTATTAAATTAAATAAAGTACAGTTACCGACTCTAAAAGCATCTTATTATTATTTTTTAACCTCAAATTATTAAAACAAATCCAAAAAATATATATTCACAACTTTTCAAGATCTATCGAATTTATCTACTTCCGCGACACGAGTTGAAATTTAATAACAAAACAAAAATATATTTTTTTTTTCGTTAATCATGTGATGATAATTAATTGGCCATATTATTGTCAAAAGATAAATCGCCAAAAATATGCATTAATACTTAGTGAATGCATGAATGTTATCTAACAGTTCAAAATTTGAGTACAAAGAACAAGTTTTATATTCGAAATATTATGTAACATTTTTTTTTAAATTTTGTAAAATTTTCATTTCATCCTAAACTGGGATTATTCTATAAAATAGGAATTATAAGAAATATTTTTTCGGATTTGTTAATTTGTCAAATAAATGGAAGACGTGATTTGAGACATGTGGAGTTTTATTTGTTATTATTTTTTAGATAACAAATTTTTATAACTTATAATTTTTTATTGCAATTTTATTTTGACTTTATTTATTTTTTCCGAAAATTCACACCATTTTTCAGAATTTTTTTTCAATTATAATACATGTTCTTAAATCTCTCCCGCGCCAACAATTGTGCCTAAGTCGATTTTTAGAACTTTTAGGTAAACTTTAAAAATCTGTTTAATAATTTCTTAATATTGAAAAAAGAAAATTATGAAATTATATCTTAAAAATGGTCTATTTAATTGGAACTGTTATTAAAATATTTTTACATTTTTTCTCTAAATTTCCAAGGGAATTGAAATTTGTGAAATTTGTACGAATATTATAAGCAAAATTTCACAAACTTTTAAAATTGAAACAATAAAGCAGCATGAGTCTTCAATTTTAATAATTTATACATCAAAAGAAAGCTAAGAAAAATCATGCAGACTCACATCTATTGCTATATTTTTTTATTTATTTTATAAAGAAATTGAAATAAATGTAATTTAATTGCACCGTCTTTTTTCACTTAATTTCTTAAAGATCATCCAATTACAATAATATTTCTGAAATCAAATGCTACAATAATCTCTCATATATAATCAACATTTGGCGATTGGCCTTCGAATTTCCGAATTTATATGAAACCGATAAAAATCTTTGTCTTGTCAGAAAGACTCTCCTCAGCAATATTTCTATAATTAAAAAATATATTTGGAGCGCAAGATGTGTTCCTTAAGCCACTTTGGTCCACACTAAATAAAATTGTTTAGATGGAGGAAAATTCTAAAATTCTATTTTATGGTCAGTGTAAAGGATCATTTATAATAATATATTTATTATATTTAACAAAATTTTATAAAAATAAAGAAGACTTTCTTTGTTATTCTATATTTTTGGCAGTGCAAAAGTGTAGGTACCATCTAAAGAGAAAATGAAATAAATTTAAAATACAAAATCTATTTGTATTAAAATGATGTACCTAAAACTTTGTGGTATATCCCTCAAGGTTAAGTACTACGATTTGACATTATACAAATCAGTTGATTTAAAATACTTTATTTTTTAAAATACTTAAATGGGTACATATACTTTTGCAGTACACAAAGAAAAATATAGAGTT
This sequence comes from Cochliomyia hominivorax, assembly GCA_004302925.2. Lineage (NCBI taxonomy): Eukaryota > Metazoa > Arthropoda > Insecta > Diptera > Calliphoridae > Cochliomyia > Cochliomyia hominivorax. The sequence continues at coordinate 6,249,358 of PYHX02000413.1, forward strand.
ACCAGAAAGTTTTCCTACTTGTTATTTTATTTTGTTGAACACCCTTGTATACCTTTATTAGGTTATATTTAAAATTATATTTGTCTAAAAATAATATTCCCAAAGAAAATTGGGAAAGAAGGAGATCACAAAGATCTAAAGAAAAATTGCATTCCTTAACTCTGTTACGAAGCAGTATTTAATTTTTTTTTTACAAGAAATCACAACGATCTGGCTATATATCGGTATGATAAAAAATGTTTTAGAGGGAGATCAAGACAAATTTTTTGAAAATAGAAGCCAATTTTTCAAATTGTCCAAGCTAAAAACCAGTGAAGAGTTCATAGAAATTGTTCCAAAATATTGTACAATTTTTCAATATTAATTGGAAATCTGGCATAAAATTTATTCCACCTATACATATATGTTGAAAAAGATTCCATTCGATTAAAGGTTAAAGGTTAAAGGCTAAAGGTTAGTTATATTAGTGTCTGCCAGATATTATAATACTATATATATATATATATATATATATATATATATATATATATATATATATATATATATATATATATATATATATATATATATATATATATATATATATATATATATATATATATATATATATATATATATATATATATATATATATATATATATATATATATATATATATATATATATATATATATATATATATATATTCCAATACTAAAAGCGAATATTAAATATTTTCAAAATTATTCAAATTTTGTTGTAATTCACTCTCTTTTTTCTAAAACTGTTAACATTCATTCATCAGAAATGAAATCATTAACTAAAATTATTTTCATTAACTAAAATTATTTAACAATTTTTGTCATGATAATAATGCACAGTGGTTTTAATACAACTTTAATAATAATTTAAAAAAAATCGTACTTTCAATATCTTAATAAAATCGAACATGGTTACATGGAATTTAGGGTTTTTTAAGCTCTCAATCATTTTATGATCACAGATTTAATTGTGTTAAATTTTATTAAAATATTTCAAAAGTTTCAAAATTTTTTGAATTATTTGAAAATGATCTAGTTACAAACCACTGTGCAATGATTATTTGTTTTTTTAAGTTTTTTATTTTACGTTAATGAAAATAAAACAAATCAGTCAATAATAAAATTTATTTTTTAAAATGATAAGATAAGATTTTTTTATGTATATTTTGCACTCTCAAAAAGCACGTAGACCAGATCTTGGAAAGATATTGTCAAAGAGCTTGGGAAAATTTTTATAAAAAATATTGAATTTATTTTTTTTTTCTGTTGACAAGATTTTCTTTAAAGGAATTTTAAAAAAAAAATTACCTTCAATATTTGTTTCCTTTGTTTCGTTGTTACTAGAGCTGTTAGCCTCCTCCATTTTTTATGGCAGTTTTTTTTTCTTGAATTTTAAAGGAGCCGTTGTTTTTATAAAAAGAATATTCGTTGTTTCTTTTTGCTTTTTTCTATTAAAATTTTATTTTTTTATTTTATTATTTAAAAAAAAAGTTGTTGTATTTTCATTAAAATTAGCACCCGCATTCAAAAAATATTTCTTTTTTATTAGAAAATTTAAAAATAATTCGTTACTTTTACGTCAATCATGTATTTTATTATTATTATTTTTCTTTTCTAAGAGATTTTTCTTTTAGATTTGTCTATATATTTTTGCACACAACCACACATCATCCATCCACCATCTATAAAATAAATTTTGATGACAATTTTTTTGTTGTCGGTTAAAGAAAAAAATTAATTTTTTTTTTTATAAAAATATATATATTTTGAAAATGTGTTGTTGTTTGTTTGAGAATTTTTTTTCACTTATATTTTTTTTAAATTTTAATTTTCCGTTTCTTCCGTTAAATTTGTTTCTTTTTAAATTTTGTATATTTTTATTTTTTTTTGCTCTTTTTTGAGTTATTTTTAACTAGATGATTTAATTTCATATTATATATATTTTCAATATTTTTTATTTTAAATACTTATATACTTTATAAAATTAAAAAAAAAATTTGTCAACGAAAAAATTTTGAAAAAAAAATAAATTTGGAAAACTATTTTTTTGAAAAAATTTTTTAATAAAAAAAATTGAAAATATATTTAACTTTTTTAATATTTTTTTCTAGAATTATTTTTATTTAACTGTTATTTTCTTTTCTAATAATAAATAGAAAAGGTTGTTAGTCTGATGCTGGTTAAAATGTTTTTGTTTTCCACAATTAAAGCATTTTTCTCAATTGTAACTATATTTTAACTAGCACGTTTAAAAGTAATAATAAAAAAAGGTTCTCATAACTAATTTTTATTATTCAGATAGCTCTACAACAACAACAACACTCATATAAACTTATATTCAGATATTCAAACTGGCACTGGAAAAATACTTATTGTTGTATTTTTAAATTATTTTCAAATTGTATTTCAAACTCACTTCTCTACACATACACACACACACAAAATCTTTAATAATAACTATTAACACCACTTTGAATAAATATTCGTCGTTATAAAGTCGTTTTTTTTTTTTTGAAATCTTAAAAGTCGTTAGAAAAAAAGGTGTTTTGAAATTATTATTATTTTTTTTTTATAAATTTCACTTTTTCCAATTGCCGGTTTAAATATCAATTTTTTGTCACCTTTTTTTCTTATAAAACCATTTTCTCAACTAAAAGCCAATTTCCGATTTGTCTCTAACTCTAGTGATGTTTGTTTTGAAAATCCATCAGCTAATCGGAATTGTCGCTCAATCGAGTTCTACCTTCTGAATGACGAACTAACTGAATATACGAAAATATTATTGTCCACAGAGGAGAAAAAAAAACAGCACACACATTTTGATTTGTTCCGTCACACCTCGTTCGTTTATAGCTCACTTCGGTTCAGTTTGTTATTTTGTCTTATAGTTTCTTCTACTGCCGGCCTCTAAGTCAAAAACACATACTCACACAAACACATACTTATGTATTATAATACACTGAAGTATTTTTGTTTGTTTGTTTGTTTGTATTTTTATTTATTTATTTTTTCCCCGATGTGCCACCATTAAACTTAATAACTTGTGCGTCCGCGAAATGTTAATGTTTGTTGCCTCTGGCATTCATCATGGGGTACTTTAAAATCGTCTGAATGCAAATCAATTTTATAGAAAATTCCTACAAAATACTCATTCACTCACTCGTCCATCGTTTCTATATAAAATCAAATATTTTTTTCAATAAAATTCTTTTTTATTCGATTCTTCAAAATCAACATACACAATGTTGTTTTTGGAATATAAGTTTTTTAAGGTTTTATTTGTATACCCTACACCATAAAAGATGGTAGCGGTATTATGTATTTGTGTTGATGTTTGTAACATGTAGAAAAATATACCGTTCGACTCAGAATCACTTTTTAGTCGATTTAACGATGTCCGTCCATCTGTCTGTCCGTCGGCTGGCGAAATTTGGTACCTATTATTTTGTACCAAGGACGAAGCCTATTGAAATTGGCCATTTTCAGTCCACATAAAAATCCTTCCGGAAAGTGCTCATAAAAGTCCTAAATATAAAGTGATTTTAATGAAGTTTAGCAGAAATATGTCTTATGATATTTTACATGCGTAATTTAGTGTCTAATTATTCGAAGGTCGGTCCATTGGTCTCATAGGTCCCATGAATCTTACATTTTTGTTGTTATTGTAATAACTAGTTATTTGCAAAATTTAACGAGGCATAAATCTCACGTTATTGTTGTAGTAATAACTGGTCAAATTAAGATAAATATAAGCAAAATTTTACGAGGGTCGGTCCATATTTTTTTCTTGATCTTTCCCAGCAAAATTCCCTTAAAAACGCATAAATTTCACATAAATGATGGTATTACGAGAATATACTGCCCTTAAAAGAATAAATAATAAAATTAAATTATACGAGGGTCATTCGTTGTTTTATCGAAACCACTATTTATAAGTAACGAAGTGGTGTAGGGTATTACATGGTCGGATTGAGCGACTATAACATTATTTCTATTGACAATTATTGTTGTAATTGTTGAGCATTGTTTCATGGATTCAATTGTTGTTGTTTTATGCAATTTTATTTCACTTTTTTTGTTGTTACTTGAGAGTATTTTGTTTTTAATTTTAAATGTTCCTCTTTTTTTTTTTTTTTTTGAAATTTAATTTAAATTTTATTGTTTTTTTATTTATTTCTATTATAAATAAATTGTACTTTATTGTACAGTTAATAAACTGCGACACTTATACACTTATAGAAGCCCTTTAATGTCATTTACATATGTATGTGTGTATGCGAAAAGTACAGTGAAACAAATTATTGTAAAATCTAATTAAAGTGTTAATTCCTTTCAATATTTTCAAAGTATTATGAATTTAAAAAATCAGCATAAACAAATTTAAAATAAAGCAAGTTAAAATGTTAAATCCGGCGATGCCGAATTTTTTATACCCTTCACCTTTGCTTATGTGGAACTTTTTGTTTTAAGCAACAGAAAAAAATTGTTATTTTTCTGCACCAAAATGTAGTCCATATATCCCATGGGAAGTTCAAAATATCAAAAAATGCATCTTTGCTTATAACTCGTAAAGTAATGAACCGATTACTGTGATGTTTTCAACTCAAAAATTCTTTTAATTATTTCCGACCTGCTAGTACATAAATTATGTCTCTGGCTTAAATGGAACGCTCAAAAAGCCGAAATCATTATTACACATTGTTAAATTGTTATTGCTTTCAATCCAACAACAAACACAAAGAAAATAATGAATTGTTAATAACTCGGCTATTTATGAAGCGTTTTGAAATTTTAAAAAAAGCAAAATTCGAGAAAAGAATTAGTAATCAATCAGTGCCATAATCAAGTTTATATGTCTTAAAGGGTCAGTTTTTTACAAATATCCGCGACATTTATGAACCAATTTCTCTGGATTTTAGCAGCATAATTCTCGAAAGCATTTTCAATCGTTTGATATACATTTCATATATGTCAGCTATAAATCGGCTTCATAAACTTGATTTCAATCGACAGATTGACGGACGGACTTAGCTAAATCAATTTCTATTTTCATACCAATCTAGTATATATACTTTTGGAGGTCTAAGTCGAAAATTGTGGAAATTATAAACCTAATGGCAAACTTATATATACCCTTCTGACCTAGTCAGGTGAAGGGTTACATACCCTTCTGACCTAGTCAGGTGAAGGGTTATATACCCTTCTGACCTAGTCAGGTGAAGGGTATAAAAAATGTAGTGTGCCTATAGAGTTCATATTCATAGGCTTGAATATCCCTAGATCCCCAGATTTTCGATACTACTTAAATAATGTTTTTGTGGTGAAGAGGGTATATTAATTTTGTCATTTCGTCAACGCTAACTGAGAATCATCTAAGAGCACAAAATGTATATATATTCTTGCATTAAATCAAAATCTGAGTCGATTTAGCTATGCCTAGTATCCGTCTGTATGTTTTTTGGCGTTCTCACATCCACAATTTTAGTGAAAATTGGAATTTTTAGTGAAAATTGGAATTTTTAGTGAAAATTTCAATTTTTAGTGAAAATTTCAATTTTTAGTGAAAATTTCAATTTTTAATGAAAATTTCAATTTTTAGTGAAAATTTCAATTTTTAATGAAAATTTCAATTTTTAGTGAAAATTTCAATTTTTAATGAAAATTTAAATTTTTATTGAAAATTTCAATTTTTAGTGAAAATTTCAATTTTTAATGAAAATTTCAATTTTTTATGAAAATTTCAATTTTTAGTGAAAATTTCAATTTTTTAGTGAAAATTTCAATTTTTTAGTGAAAATTGGATTTTTTAGTGAAAATTTCAATTTTTAGTGAAAATTGAAATTTTTAGTGAAAATTGGATTTTTTAGTGAAAATTGGAATTTTTAGTGAAAATTTCAATTTTTAGTGAAAATTGGAATTTTTAGTGAAAATTTCAATTTTTAGTGAAAATTGGAATTTTTAGTGAAAATTTCAATTTTTAGTGAAAATTGGAATTTTTAGTGAAAATTTCAATTTTTAGTGAAAATTGGAATTTTTAGTGAAAATTTCAATTTTTAGTGAAAATTGGAATTTTTAGTGAAAATTTCAATTTTTAGTGAAAATTGGAATTTTTAGTGAAAATTTCAATTTTTAGTGAAAATTGGAATTTTTAGTGAAAATTTCAATTTTTAGTGAAAATTGGAATTTTTAGTGAAAATTTCAATTTTTAGTGAAAATTTCAATTTTTAGTGAAAATTTCAATTTTAGTGAAATTCAATTTTAGTGAAAATTTCAATTTTTAGTGAAAATTTCAATTTTTAGTGAAAATTTCAATTTTTAGTGAAAATTTCAATTTTTAGTGAAAATTTCAATTTTTAGTGAAAATTTCAATTTTTATGAAAATTTCAATTTTTTATGAAAATTTCAATTTTTTATGAAAATTTCAATTTTTTATGAAAATTTCAATTTTTTATGAAAATTTCAATTTTTTATGAAAATTTCAATTTTTTATGAAAATTTCAAAAATTTTTAGTGAAAATTTCAATTTTAGTGAAAATTCAATTTTTAGTGAAAATTTCAATTTTTAGTGAAGAATTTCAATTTTATGAATTCAATTTTTATGAAAATTTTCAATTTTTAGTGAAAATTGCAATTTTTAGTAGTAAAAACCTATTTTCTTTAAATAACAACAAAAAATCTTTGTTCTAAAGAGAAGAGATATCCCCTACATGTACCCGTATTTTTGTATAGATTTATAACAACCATCTTCTGTCTTCATGTAAATTATTCCTTAAAATTCAAAACCGCAGTTAATCATTATATAGAATCGTATGCGTATGAGCAATATTTGAAAATTTTTAAGTAAAATATCCGCTTATATCAGAGGTGCCCAATATACAGATTTCCTGACTTGCGAAATTAGACTACAAATTCTGCTTACTTCACACACACACACACACACACTATGAACGATTTCTTTTCTCTCATCAATTTGAGCAGAACGATCAATCATTAATTGCAAATTTTTCCTACTTCACTCACACAAGAACAAAATGTATAGTGGTGTGAATGGACACCACGGACTTATATTCTTTATTTGAGCATAATATTATATTTCAAATAAAATTTAATTATTATTTGATATTAAAATAATCAAAAATATTAATTTTTATTATTATTTTTTTCATACAAATAATTCCACTGTATGTATTTAGGTCCATATGCAAATAAAATGCATTTACGTAAATGTATATAAATACATATGTATGTGTGTGTTAATGTCGAATGAGTGCAATAGTTTACATTAACAATAAAGTAATTTATCAACAATAAAGTAAATTAGATACATTTAATGTTCTCTTAAAGGTACAGACACAGATACAGATACAGATAAATAACACAAACGCAAATACAGTTACACAGATTGAGATACATATATACATTTTCAGAAAATATATAGAACGCAAAATTCATGAAAATGTTACATTTTAAAGATATTTTTATCAATTTACATATGGACACATGATTACACAGCCAATCACACAAACACGTTTTATTATATTAAACTCATTTTAATAGAACACAAAGACATTTGAAATCAGCAGGAAAATAATGGATTTAGAATAGAATTGTTGCCAAAAATATATTTTCGAGAAGAAGAAGAAAAAAAAAAGTAGAGAGAAAAACGTCTACGAACTCAAACAACTTATTGACATTTTACTTTGTGGTTAATTTAAATTAAAAATAAAATCAAATTTTCTATAAGTTTTACGATTAAACAATTAAGTATAATATATTTGGCAGCGCCGAATCTAAAATACCCTCCACCACTTACATTATGCAATCAAAATTTACATCAAAACTTATTAATCGTTCATCAGCTTAAACACCGATTACGTTTCTACAAAAACTACAGTGAAATAATATGGCGAGAGTAACATAATTTTGAAATAACCCATCAATATTGGTGCCATATATTGATAACATTAAGATAAATATCTGAATTTCGAAAACATTATTCCGGGAAGTGGGTTTATAAGGATGTGGCCAGATAATTGTTGTATTAGATTTATACCAAAATGACAGTTAAAAAAATATTTGCATAAAAATTCAATAAAATTTTAAGAGTTTTATAAGTTTGAAACCCATTTTCGGAAAGAGGCCTTTAATGAGAGCTTTAACAAAATATGAGCCAATATTCGTCAAATTAGTTGAAGCCAGTTGGAATAATAATTGTGTCAAATCTCCATAGAATTTGTCTATATTTAATTTATATTTTTTGGTAACGAGTCTTATATGGGACCAATAGCTAAATATGGACCGAGATAAGTAAAATTAATAACATGTATTCAAAATAAAATTGATCTATATTTAATATTTCTTTAAGCCTAAAAGCAGCAGGGGACCTTTTGTGGAAGCTATGTGAAATTGAATATGCTTAATTTCAAAAAATTATCTTCAAGGTGTATCAAAATTTTGTATATTTTTATCTATAACTTTTTTTATTGATCCAATTATTTTTTGTACAATGATGAAGTACATATACAGCCGGACATAGTTGAACCGATTTTATGTTACTATATAAACTCTGCCTAAATCCAGTTATTTCTTTGTTGGAAACAAAATGTCTCAGTCCGACATATTAAATAGGAAACTACTTAGATTTTTTGAATACCCTCGATTGATTTTCATATTTATCTGATATTTAGGCCGTTTAAAGTGATTTTCAGAACATGTGATTTTAGGTTATTATGAAACGATTCTCCTAAAATTTGGTGATTATGTTAATCTAAAAATATATGAAATATCATCATTGATTACTAATACTTCTATGGGATTTATGCACTTTGAAATATATTTCGGAAGTGGATCCGTACGGTCATTTGTGAAACGATCTTCTGCAAATTTGGCATATATATTTGGACTAATACATAACGTATTTTTGCAAAAATTTTAAACTCCATTCCGATACTACAAATGTATGTGAAATTTTTGAAATATACACTGGTGCATATTACTATAAACGCACATAACGTTTTTTTACAAATTAGAAAAATTTAACAAGAAAATCTTTAGTGTTCAAATAATATTTTTATTAAATCATTTAAAATATTGTTTACTAAAAAATGGACTTGTACATGAAGTTCAGCCAATCATTAAATTAATTGAAATTTAACTGTGAAAAATAAATCTCTAAGACTTATAGATTCTTCAAAAAATAGAAAAAAAAACCGAAAAATGTTTCAGGTACCTTCAGTTTTTTACTAATATCTGGGCCATTTATGAACCAATTTCTCGGAATTTCATATATGTTGGCTATATTTTGGCTTTATAAACATAATTTTAACCGACACACGGACGGACGGACATAGCTCAATTTCTTTTTTCATACCGACCCAGAATATATACTTTTGGCGGTCTAAGTCGAAAATTGTGGAAATTAAAAATGGAATCACAAACTTATATAAACCCTTCTGACCTAGTCAAGTGAAGGGTATACAAACAAACGTTTATAATATTTTATTTTTGGCAAGCAATTTTCACGTCTTCGTTTATAGAAATATTCCACTTAAAATAACACCAAGAATGATCGCATAAATAAGGCAAATAACGAGACTAAGAACATAAAATTGTTTATTTTAAGAAAGTACCGTTAAGTTTTATCTTGAGAACAACAAATTGAGAATTAAAATTAAAAGCGTTCATAGGAATATGCATCAGTGTATATATGAAAATTTATATACATAAAAAATTTCAATTATTTTACGATAATTTTTTTTTCAATTACTGTTTAGTAGTAAATTTTGAAGAAAGAAAATTCTCAAAAAACTGCTTTTATTATGAAACAATGTTGAATTAACATTTTTTTATCTATGAAGCAAAATCGTAAATGAAAAATGTGAAGTACATTTCCAAAATATGGAATAAAACATTACAACTCCTAGGAAATCAGATGTTACAGTTCAAATTAAATTTCCTTTTTTTTCATATGAAACACTGTGCAACGTTTAGTGTCCATGAATAAACGGACACACAGGTGGACGGAGGCACATCGTAAAATCGATTCCGAAAATATTTCCCAGTGGATCTTTAAATCTAAAAGTTGTTGTATGGTGGTGTAGGGTATAAACATAATTAATCATTGTTGTAATTATTTTTTTAATGTTGTTGTTGTTTATGACAAGGAAATGAAAAATATTTCACAATTAATGTTTAAATGCCTAAAAATATACTTTACTTATTATACATATTAATTATTCATAAAACAAACAAACACACACATATGTACATATATATGTGCATATAAGAATCAGCGAAACAATTATTGATTTCTATCATAATCGTGTTATAATAATATATATATTAGATATAATCTTAATGTGTTATATCTCTGATTTTATTTGTATTTGTTGTTTTTATTATTGCAATTGTTATTTGTTTGTTTGTTTGGTTGTATGGTTGTTTGTTAATAAATATCGTTAACACGTCTGGTAATTAGAGGGTATTTTTATTTACCTTTTAGTTATGAGTGTATATGTGTGAGCATGTGTGTGTGTGTGTGTGTTTGAGGGCCTTGAGTACAATTTGTTTGTAAGTCTCGTGAAACCTCGAAAAGCGTGTTTGTTTTTTTTTTTGTTTTGAGTTTCTTTTACGGAACATTTTGAAATCAGTTATCGATTTATTAATTTCTCATGAGGTCATCGATATTTAAGAATAAAATGAACCATAAGAAATAACGCTTAAGGAAATGAAACTTGAAAATTCAAAAACTAAAGATAAAACAAACAAAAAAAAAACGAAGAACATTGAATGACATTTATGATTATAATATTTCCATTTGATTTGATTTCTGAACAAGGACACAGAGGCACATGGTCATATTCTCATTTTGCTAAACACTTAAATTGTGTCACAAACACACGCACACAAATACACTTACTATGAACACATACAATTTTAAGGAAACATTTTTCAAAGGATTTCTTATGTTAAAACCGCCTTTTTCATTTTACTCACTCCTTTTAATTTATTAAATCTTTTTTTAATTTATAAAAAAAATAATTCTTATTTCGTTAAATGTATTTTTTTAACTTCCGTTTCCTGTTTTATTTGAAATTTAATTTTAATGATGTCAACACTTTTTATTCCCTTAATTAATTAAATTTATTATTATTATTTTTTGTTTAAATTTCTTTATTATTTTTATTGTATTTTGACATCATTTCACTGTAAAAGACTAAAACTATTTAAATTGGGGTTTTCTCTCACTTTATTTACCCGGCATTAAATGATGATGTTGCTTTTGATTTTCAAATGGGTTTTTTTTGTTTTCTTCTCCTAAACCACCGGTAAAATATCCAACTTTTCATTGTAGAGTCATGCGCATTAAACCTAATTGTTGAATAACGCTTTAGAGATGCATTGTAATTGCAAAAATGACTTAAATTAAAGTGCATCTTTTTATTATTTGAAGTGTTAGTCTTTTTTTTTGTCAAGATTATCATCATCATTATTATCATCAACATCATTGTTATCATCATCAATTTCAATGGAATTTATTGTTTCCATTTTATTAAGGCTTTTTATACCCTACACCACCCTAAGTGAATGGGGTATTATGCGTTTGTGTTGATAGTGATAGAGAAAGAATGGTGTTACATTTACTCATTAATTACTCAGATCGACTCAGAATCACTTTCTGAATTGATTTAACGATGTCCGTCCATCCGTCTGTCTGGCCGGTTAACTGTCCATGTAATGAACATTCTATAGATCGCAATTTTTGAGATGTCTTGATTAAATTTGGTGCATATTATAATTTTTGCCCAAGAATAAAGCTGAAATGAAATTAAGGATGTTATGTCCAATATTTCAGGTACCTCCCATTCAAATGTCCTCACGGGATGAGATTTTAAGCTGATAAAAATTCTAAATATAAAGCGATTTTAACAAAATTATGCAAAAATAAGTCTTATAATATTCTTAGACAATATGCCAGATTATGCGAGGGTCGAACCATTACTTCTTTGAGGTGCCATACAAGCCTCCTTACAAATATAACTTTGAAGGGCATAATTTTCGCATATACGTTGATACTGTAATGATAATTGGTCGATGCGCAAAATTATACGAGTCTCGGTCCATAATTTCTTGTCTCTCCTATAAAACTGTCCAGAAAAATTGATTTAAAAACGTATAAATTTTACATAAATCTTAAAGTCACAATAATATACTGCACATTTGAGAATAAATAAGAAAATCAAATTATACGAGGGCTGTTCATTTTCAATTTTTAACCAACAATGTTGTGTGGGGTATTAGATAGTCGGGCTTGATCGACTTTAACGTTTTTAATTGTTTTTTGAAAGTGAGCATGTGGTTCATGTGGTTCACCCTTTCTTAAGGCACTTTTCCTCTTTCGCTCTCTCTTTTTTTTTAACCTCTTACCAGATTACCAGACTTTGTTTATAAATTGTTTTGTTCTTTTTACAAATATTTACATTTTGTTTTTATTCTTTTTTTTCTCTTAAAAGTCTGCATAAATTTTTATGTTGACTGTTGTTATTTCCTCTTAACTGATTCACCCATTTTAATACATGTGTTATGAATATGTTGCATATTCCTTTGCTTACAAGTTCATTATCATTTGGTGGCAGTTGCAAATGTCTGACAATAGAATTTTTATGTTTTGAAAAGAAAAAAAATTTAGTTGAATTTTGTAAAAAGTTCAATTGCAAAGTTCATTTTAAGTTTTGTTACTCAATGCGAATTCACTGAACTAAATTTTTAAATTTAAATTGCGGAACGTTATGCAATGAAATAATATTAATCATACGTAACAGTATCCAATTTTTATAGCGTATATCGCTATAAAAGTGGTGAATAATTCCTTTCGAGTGTAACAGAAATGAAGAATAATTTAAGATGCTGTGTGGTAATTCAGTTCTATTTTAATTCTAGTTCAGTCCTAGTTCCGTTTTTAATTAAGTTCTAGTTCCGTTCACAGATAAAACCATTTTTTTTTTGTTAAACTTTATAATTTTTGAATTTATCTTAACACGAATATATGCAAACGAATTTCGAAAGGTGAAAAGATCTGTCCAAATCTTTATCCAAATTTGTTCATATAAAAAATTAATTTGTTCTCAAATTGCGTGTTTTATATGGATTGAGATTTGTTATTCCTCATGATAAGATTTTAAATTCGCTTTAATAATAAAAACAATGAAAATCGTAAAGCTGCCATTTGATACCTGTTTTTGGGTCAAAAGTCATAAACAAAATGTATAATCGATTCGCGATTTTTCGATTAACGATTTTTATTTTCATTAGTCGATTAATCGTATCCCATAACAAATTTAATCGACAAAAAAAATTCGAAAAAATAATAAATTAAAAAATAAATATTCTTTTTATTTTGCACGTTTTTTTGATTCAAATAAAGCGAAAATTTTAAGTCGATTCCAGTATAAATTTCGCAGTGTAAAACCGTTCACAAAAACAATCCTTTTATACCCCCCACCACTACAAGTTGGAAGAGGGTATATTAACTTTGTTATTTCGTGTGTGACGCTTAAAATGAATTAAATATAAGACCCATAATGTATATATTCTTGCACCAAATCAAATTCTGTCTGTCTGTTGTTGGCAGCCATATATCCGCAATAATTCACAGAGCTAAATGAAATTTGTCCTGAATATTTGATATAGTCCTGAGTAGTTTCCTATTAAAAACCAGCAAAATCGGTTCAGTATGTTAAGAGATATAGACCGATATCTTAGATAACCCCTAAATTAAAGCGAAGAACTTTCGTTAAATTATCAATAATAAATCGACAAATTAGAATAAAATTTGTCCATACATCAAGACAAAATGTACTCCAATAATAAATACTCAATAATAAAATACTTCAATAAATTATCAAAGTCGGTTCAGTAGAAGAAAAGTTTAAGCCAAAAATCTAACAAATTTTTTTTATAAAAAAATTGTTTTTTTAATAAAATATATTTTTAATAAAATATTTAAAAAATATTTTTAATAAATAAAAAACTTTTTACTAAAAAAAACATTTTTACTTAAAATTGATTTTTTTCAATAAAAATTTATTTTTTTTAAGTAACTTAAATTTTTAATTATAGTTTAATTGTTTATTTACATTACAACAAAACAAAATGTTTACAAAAAATTAAATTTTTAGTAAAAAATCAAATTTTGTATTTAAAACTAAAATTTTTACTAAAAATTCAATTTTTACTTAAAGTTCAATTTTTTACTAAAAATTAAATTTTTAACTAAAAATTAAAATTTTTATTAAAAAATTTTAACATTATTTACTAAAAATTTAATTTTGTACCAATTTTTTTTAATTTTTAATTTTTCTATTTACAACAAAATACAATTTTTACTAAAAATTTAATGTTTTTAAAAATAATTTAAAAAATTTAATGCTTTTAAAAATGAAATTTTGGACTAAAAATTAAATTTTGCATTTTAAATATTAAATTTTACCAAAAATTGAATTTTTACTAAAAGTTAAATTTTTAAATTCAATTTTTATTTAAATTTTTAATTTTTATAAAAATTACATTGTTTTAATAGAAATTTAATTTTTTAGTCAAAATTATTATTTTTTTTTTTTTTTTTTTTTTTTTTTTTCAAAAAATTTAATTTTGCTCAACAAATTTAATTTTGTAATTAAAACTCTGAATTTTACTAAAAATTCTATTTTTACTAAAAGTAAATATTTTTAATTCTATTTTAACTAAAAATTTTATTTTTGCAAACAATTTTTTTTAATAAAAATTACATTTTTAGTAGAAATTTTATTATTTTTTTTTAATAAAAATTCATTTTCTTAAAAAAAATTAAATTTTTTACTTTTAATATTCAATTTTTTATTAAAAATAATTTTTACAAAAAAATATTTTCTAAAAAATATTTTTCTTATTTAAAAATCAAAAACTTATTTTTGTTTTACATTTTTTCATTAAAAATGGTTTTCGATCATATTATGTTTAAGCCAAATAAAACACCTGTTAATTGTGTCTAAAATTATGAAACATACTGTTGAAGTGTTTACTAAACACAGCACTAAATAGGAACTAATCAAGAGTGCTGCCATATTTTAAACAAAATAAAGATCATAATTTTTATGTATTAAAATTTAATAAATTTTAATCTTTAATAATTTATTTCCACTAAATTTTTCCTAATTTTTATTAAAAAAATTCAACTTTTTATTATTTAATAAAGGAAACGATAATTTTTATTATTAAAAATAACATAAATATTTCAAACGAAACCATCTGGCAACCTCAGTATGATAATGATCAGGTATTAGATAACTTAATTTTATTGTCTTAATTCTGTTCTCGGCAGTAGGAGTGGAACCTTTGTCCCTATTTTATATATTAGTTTTTGTTTTGAAAAGAGGAGGCAGGATTACAAAAACAAAAAAATATGACTTTACGTTTGGCTGCTAAATCTTTGGGTAAACATTTAACCCGTAAACTGGCAATTGCTCCCCAAAGTGGTGTAGTCACAAGCAGATTTATGTCTCATTACCCTGTGAATGATCACATTTTTAGTTTGGATGAGGAGAAACAAAAACTAAGAGAAACAGCCTTCAATTTCTTTCAAAAAGAATTGGCTCCCTTTGCCAAAGTCATTGATAAGAATGATGATTTCCCGTAAGTTTACTATTGAATAGATAAATTGCGTCTTTACAAGAGTTGAGTTGAGTTGATAAAACGTGCGAAATGTGTGTGTGTATGTGTCTTTTTTAGAGAAATGCGTAATTTCTGGAAGAAAATGGGTGATTTAGGTTTCTTGGGTATAACTGCCGAGCCAGAATATGGTGGTACTGGTGGTTCATATTTGGATCATTGTATCATTATGGAGGAAATCTCTAGGTGGGTTGAAATTATTTCCTTATCATTCTTTTTTAAATATTGAATTGTTGTATTAATTCTTAAAGAGCTGCTGGTGGCATTGCCTTGTCTTATGGTGCCCATTCCAATTTGTGTGTGAATCAGCTTACCAAGAATGGTACTCCCGAACAGAAAGAAAAATATTTGCCCAAATTGTGCAGTGGTGAGCATATTGGTGGTTTGGCCATGTCTGAACCCAATGCTGGTTCCGATGTTGTTTCCATGAAATTAAAAGCTGAACGTAAAGGTGATTATTATGTTTTAAATGGCACCAAATTCTGGATTACCAATGGCTCAGTGGCTGATACCTTGATTGTGTATGCTAAGACTGGCACTAGCCCTGCCGATGGTCATGGTATAACTGCTTTCATTATTGAAACGGCTTCGGAAGGTTTTAGTGTAGCCCAGAAGTTAGATAAATTGGGTATGCGTGGTAGTCCCACTTGTGAATTGGTGTTCCAAGATCTTAAAGTACCTGCCAAGAACATTTTGGGCAAGGAAAACAAAGGTGTTTATGTTTTAATGTCTGGCTTGGACTTTGAACGTCTTGTTTTGGCTGCCGGTCCTGTAGGTCTTATGCAGGCGGCCATTGATACCTCCTTCGAATATGCCCATCAACGTAAACAAAAACAATTGATTGGTGAATTCCAACTTATGCAGGGAAAAATGGCCGATATGTACACCACCTTAAGCGCTTGCCGTTCCTATTTGTATAGTGTGGCCCGTGCCTGTGATGCTGGTCACAACAGTTCCAAAGATTGTGCTGGTGTCATTTTGTATTGTGCTGAGAAGGCCACACAAATTGCTTTGGAAGCCATACAGATTTTGGGAGGCAATGGTTATATCAATGAATATCCCACCGGGCGCATTATGCGTGATGCCAAACTTTATGAAATTGGCGCTGGTACCTCAGAAATAAGACGTTGGCTCATTGGTCGTCAATTGAATTTGGAATATAAGTGAACGTATATGAAATACGATTCCTTGACATTATGCTCATGGTGCCATGACATATTCTATTGCATTTATAGAAATAGACTTTTTTAGATAAAAATATTTTATTATTGTGAGACTTCAACGGATGCATTTATTTTTTGTGTTTTTTATTCTTAGATTTTATAGAAAAATTATACAAAATATAATTTTTTAATTCCAAAGAAACATGTGTGATTTTTTTATGTTCCTGAAGAAGTGATTTTGAGTAGTGGGTTTGTACGGTCTATTGAGGACTCTTCTTTGGTCTGTGAATTGATTCCATACATATTTTTGGTATGGGAGCTACTTTAAATCTTGAACCGAACATGACCAGCTTCACTTGACTCTCCCCAAGGCCCAAAATAATAATTGGTACCAAATTTTAATAAGATAACTCTAATTTGTGACCTGTAGAGAGTTCTCAATATTATCGATTGCGATTATGGTTGGGAATAAAGTTTTTTATGTAAAAAACGAATATTTTGTGATAAATAACACAAAACCAACTTTAAACTTTCACTTGTTCACAACGTCTCCATGTAATCTAGAGGAGCAGATAGACAGACGGACGGAACTTTTGAACCGTTAGAGATATTTTAATAAAATTTGGGTTGTAAATATGGTCAAATGCGTAGTTAGTGAACCTCCAAAATTGGCCAACTCGGATATGTTGATTTTTTTTTAAATTCGCCAAAAAATCCATTTTTAAACTGAGAGAAAAGTTATTTTGTTTATAATTAGTCCTTGTAAAATTCTATAAAAATACGCTTATACGTTTGGGTTATCTCTTATGGTTTTGAAGATACTCAGGGACAACTGCGTATTGTTAAATAATCTCAAAAATTTATTCTGAGTGTGATGATTTGCAGTTTTTTTATTATTAATAAATTTTCGCTTTGAAATTTTTGAATATCATTTCTTATCTTATAAATTAGAGGTGGCAGTAGTTGTTTGTTAAAAACACTACATAATAGTCCACATTCTATTCATTACGTTAATGAAAGTTTCATTTAATTATCACTTTTAGTTTAGAAGTTATATGACCATTCGCATAGATCATAAAAGAAGTCATGGTCAATTTTTAAATACCAGATCTTATTTTATTTGGTAGGCGCAGTGTCGAACGTTCATTAAAACCAATTAATGGTCCATATTCTAATAATTTCATGAGTGCAACTTTCATTTATATATCTCTTTTGGTTTAGAAGTTGTAAGGAAAAATTTAAATTTCATACAAAAAATCCTAAACACCTGTCACAAATTTCCGTGGACCTGTTAATATAAGAAAAATGTATAGTTTTTTAAGCCACTATTTTTTCTAGTTTCACACGAATCATTTAGAATTTAAACAAGTTTCTTTTATAAATTTTGGTTACAAGTCATGTTTTATTATTAATTAATATTATTTATACACAATGAAAAAAAAATAAACAAAATAAACATAAAAAATACACATAAAAGTTTTATAGTAGTATACACATATACGAGGAAATCAGATGGTTATATATACAGAAAAATATGTATGTATATAGTTATTCATATATTCGAAATATGTATGTACCACTTAGTGTATGTATATAAAATAATAATAATCATAATAATAACAACAACTACAATTCTGATAGTTGTTGATTACACGTTTAAGAAAAAAAATATACATAGAATTATTATGTAAAATTAAAATGACAGCAATATTTTAAAATTAAATAAAATTAAAAAAACACATGCAAGTAACTAAACACAAAATAAACTAAATTATAATTTATTAATTAATACAAATAAAATTTAATAAAAACAAAAAAAATACATTTAAAATGACACAATACATATTTGATTAGATTGATTGTTTGTAGTAGTATTATTATATTATTATTATTAGTTATTATTATCATTTTAATTTAGTTTATTAGAAAAAATGTTAAATTATATAGTTAGTAGGTTTTTTTTTAAATTAATATTTAATATTAGTACATTGAAATTATTGGCAAAAACATTGGCATTACAATGTGTGTTTTGAAAAAGAAATTAAATTTAAAAAAATATATAAAGTTTTTTTTTTTTTTTTTGTATAGAATTATTATAAACTAATTTGTTACACTTAAAAAGCACTTTTGGCAAACAGTAATTTGTTTTTATATCCAGAGTTATTAATTTTTTTCTTCTTTTATTATAAAAATTATGTTAAACTAATCAATAATTATTTAATCATCTTTATTCCATGCGAAAACTATGCGATTCGGTTTTCTTTTCCGTTCTTGTTTCGGATGTGGTGGTAAATGATTTACGTTCCATAACACGTTGGGTCATTGAAGTTAAACGTTCCGAACCCTGATCGATTAGACTAATTTTACCCGATTCAGTGTTAAGACTCAATTGATTAAAACTCGACTCTAAAGGTTTAACTTCACCGGATTTTTCATAATTACGGGTTTCATATCTGAAATTGAAGCCAACAAATAAAATTAATATAAAACAAATAAAAGAATATTATATTAGACTGTGCCGAATCTTTAATAACCTCCAGCACAAAAACATGTGAATTGAATACGTTGTTTCGTACAAACGCACTGACACATGCACCCACAAAGGTGTATACATAAGTTATATTTTTGTATATAACTCTCTACTGATCCGATTTTGATAATTATTGAAATGGTAATTAAGTACATTATTAACTTCATATCATCCCTAAAAACCCTTATTATTTGTCGATTTATAATTGAGAATTTTACGAAAGTTTATCGCCATCACATTATGGATGTGAGCATGCCAACAGACAGACAGACAGAAAGACGAACATATCCACATCGACTCAAAGTTTGATTTGATGCAAGAATAATGATTCTTTCTTAGCGCTACACACGGAATGACAATGTAGTATAACATTTTTGTGGTGGAGGATAAAAATAATAAGAAATATATATATTTTTTTTGTAATAATAACATACCTTGAGGTATAACCTTCATAATTTTGACCAGGATATTGATTACTGCTTGTGATTTGCACTATACCACCTTGGCCAAAGGTTTTGTCGTGCAAATCTTGTACACATGCTTCTAAATTACGATTGACCTGATGGTTGCCGGTGGTTGTGGTTGTATGC
Organism: Cochliomyia hominivorax; assembly: GCA_004302925.2. NCBI lineage: Eukaryota > Metazoa > Arthropoda > Insecta > Diptera > Calliphoridae > Cochliomyia > Cochliomyia hominivorax. The sequence goes on from PYHX02000413.1 coordinate 6,269,366, forward strand.
TGTTGTTGAGAAGTGACAGTAGATTTTAATGAGGCTGATTGCTCAAAATTCTGTGAATATTTATTAGTAGGTGTTAGTGGACTACTGGGTTGTGAGAGACGACCACCACCGTTAGTACCACTGGCTGTCACTGGACTGCCGGGGTAGGGACGTGGTACGGCATTGGCGGTTAGTTTTGGATTAGATCTAAAGGTATGAGTGGCTGTTTGCATATTAGAAATTGTCGTTGACAAAGGAGGTGGAGGTGGAGGGAAGGCAGTTGTATCATTATCCAACTGGCTGTGATTCATTGGGGGTGGGGAAACGGCACCTGGATGATGGAAATGTTGTGGATTTGTGGCATAATTATAATGATGTTTCGATTGTTGTTGCTGCTGCTGTTGACTCATATAACTGGGTGAAGCTGGTGCCTCCACTTGACCATAAATACCCGAACGATTAAGTGTCTAAATTTAAGAAAGAATTATGAAGATGTTTTTGTTAGTTTGACAATGTTAATTTTGTTAACACAATCTGTTTTCTTTTTCACTAATAATTAATTTACTAAAACAAAAACTACACTAAAAATGAATTTGTTACAATGAAACGAACAAAAGAAGGAGAAGGAAGGACACATTTAACAATAAATTAAGATTAAATAAACTTCCTCAAGTGTCATTGAGTTAAAAAGTTTAGAAAATTATAGATAAATTTACAGGATTATGAAAAATCTACTAAACCCTTTTTTTCGGATTAGTATTTGTAAACCAATTGTTTTTTTTTTTTTTTGTTTTTTGTTTTAGGAATTAATTTAAAAGAAATTTTTAAACCTGCTTTTTTTGAATTTCAAAATTTTGGGTTTGGTATTCTTAAGTTTCTGTGTGTGTGTGTATAAGAACAATATAAATTTTGTCATAAATAAAAAGTATAAAGTTCTACATAAATATAACATTAAATATTAAATTAAAATATATAAATATGATCATACATTATTGTGACTCTTGTTTAGAGTTCCATAAGTAGATTGAGCATATTCCGAATCACTGTCATCGGTGGTGAAGCCCTGTAAATTCTTTTGCCGTGTACGGGCATGACGAATGAGAACCAGTTTTTGACGAGCTTCCTCAAGTTGTTTCTCCATACGCAAAACATCTGAACGTGCATTAATCTCTTGAGCCATACCATCAACCATGGAAGTATTAATCTTCAAAGTACGTTCTTCCTCAACTTCGAGACCCTGTTGGGCAGCTCTTACCAAATTATCGGTAGATTTGATGACAGCATTACCAGCTGCCTGCAAACGACGACCAGCTTCAGAATTTGGATTCGATTTAACTTTACAGGCTATCAACAGTTGGGCTGTTGAGGCGGCAACTTGTTTGGCAGTTGATATTAACATTTCTTCTGTGCCAACACCTCGTACTAAATTCTGAGCCGCTTCTACTAGACTATGGGTTGCAGCAGCCACTAAACGTGCTGCAGAAATTAAACCTTCAGACCATTGGCCATCATCAGAAGAGGTTAGAGGACGTTTAGCTACTTTGCCCTGATCAATGAGCTCTCGTTGGGCAGCATTAGCAGCTCTAACCAAAGCTGAAGAGGCAGCCATAATACCTTTAGCAGCTTCCAAAATCATTTCATCGAATTTCATATTTTGATCGAGTTCAATCTAAAGGGGAAACATTTGAATAAACAAAAAAATGGAAAATTAATATGGATTTAAACAAAAACCAAAGAAATTTTAATTTAATGATTTTTTTGTTTCAAAATTGTTATTTCAATTTTTTGTTAATTTATAAAAAACATTCACAATTGTTAGATATTTTATGCTTTTTTTAAGATAATTTTTATGAATTTATGTATAAAAATGTAATTTAATGATTTATTTGTTTAAAATTGTTGTTAGTTGTTTTTAGAGATTAATCACAGTAATAATATGTTTGATTCCTGGGTGAAAATGCAAATATAACAACCAAGAATATCAAACATATCTTACTGGAACTATCAAGTTGGATATTTAGTTGGGAGTTAATTATAAGCACATTCACAAACACCATTTCATTTTTTTTGTTATTAAATCTTAAGATGAAAAATGAAGATTATTTACATGAGTTTATTATTTGTTTCAGATTTCGCACCAAACACCATTAATGAGTAATGAAAAGAAAAACATTCAGAAGACACATACCTTAACGTCATCATTACGTCTGGGTCTTAGAGAGGCTAATTTTTTAGCAGCAGCATCAATGGAAGCAGCAGCACCTAATAATTCATTTTCTGCTATAACCGTAGGATCTTCAGGATCAATCCAATCGGATCCCTTTAATAGTCTAGCCATAGCAACCAAATCTGTTACACATTTGGCAACACGTCTCGATAAATGCATACGATCGTCAGCTGAACAATTATGTAAAATGCCATTGAGTAGTTCACGATAAGATTCACCAACAGCAGCACCAGCTTCCAAGGTACGTTGTCTTAAATCATCAGTTTCAGCACAAGTCCAGGCTACCGAACGGCAAACCAATAACATTTCCGATATCGAACGTCTACCCAAATTGGCAGCTGTCATAATATCTTCTTGCAAATTGGAAGCACCAGCAGCAACAGCTTTAGCTGTAGCCAATGTAACATTCTTTGTGACACGTATCAAATCCTCAGGACATACTTGAGGACTGCCAGCCGGTGGTGGAGAATGCATGGCCTGATAAAATTTTCGAAAAATATATATTTGAATCTCTCTTTAACACATGAATAAAATAAATATTAAAAAAAAACTTACTCTAATTTCTTGTGATATGGCCTCAACAGTAGATTCCATAGCTCTGGTACCCCGAGTATGTTCATCCTCAACAGCTTTAACGGTTTTCAATAGTGACGAAACATTTAAAACCATTACCTGTGTAGTGGGCGTTGTTGGCAAAAAATTCATTCATTTATTATCACAATTATTTGCTAATAAAACAAACATTCTACTACAATTATGTAACTACTTTAGTGTAACACGTCGTTTGGAGGTACTTTTCATCATTTAATAAACATTTTCAATTCTCAATTCAAAAACAATAAACACAAGATTTTTTTTATTTTAAATAATTTTCAAATTTATTTGATTTTTTTTTAGTGACAAGAAAAAAGATTTATATTAAAGATGCTGTAGTTCAATAAAAACAAAACGACTAGATTTGTAGACTGTGAAGGAGCGACATCGAAAAATTCTTAACACTCATTAAAACTTTCTTCATCAAGTAAAACATGTCAGTGATTATGTTTAATGTCAAACAAATCTGAGTGGTGACCTGCGTCATAAAATTATTAAACATTTTAACAAAACCCAACTTGATCCTACAAAAAGCTGTTTAAACATTCAAAGGTCGGCCTTCAAATTGTTTCTAATGTTATTAAATAGTACCGGGAGAACTTGTCCGTTTAGAGGCAACACAAGTTCGAGTAGAAGGAATGGTCCACATGATGTTTCTAATGTCAAAAAAGTAGAAAGCTTCCAACACACCCGGTAGTAAAATAGACCAGTAAGTTCAGTGCTCGAAGGTAAAAAAAATCTGACAAGTACACTGCCGAAAATTAAGAGGTCAAAAACAGAGCATGGAAATTGAAGTCCAAGTAAAAAAAACACTTTTGCTACATAATGGATGATTAAACGTTTGTTCTGGCAGATTTTTCACAACTTCCCGGTCAAAAATTTTATGTTGCTGATGCACAGGGGAATGTTGAAGAGAAGTTTAAGACCCAAAAGCATTCAAAATTTGCCAAAAAGTTCTTAGTATGTACTACCAAGGAGCGACAAAAGAAGGCTCTATAAATACCAAAAATTACACCGAAAAATGTTTACTAAAAGGTTGTTTCCATTCATAATGTATTCATTTATTTTCGGCCTAAATTGGCATCCTTTTACTATGGTAAACAAGCCTTTGAGAGGTATAAAGAGGAAAAAGTGTGGTGGCTTTTAAACAGAGATGTGGACTACCTGATGGAGCAAAATAAAGGAAATGGGTTCAAAATTTCATCAGTAGTGTTTAAAATATTTAAAAAATTAAAAGTAAAAGTTTAGGGCATTCATTTTTATTGACATATATGTATGTTAAGAATTTTTCAATTTCACTCCTTAAGAAAAGATTTTTTAAGGTACTAAAACTTTAAATTTCATTATAATCAAAATTAAATTTTAATCTAATGACTTTTTATTGTGTACAAAAACAATGTCAATTGAGAAATTCGAAATTTTCGAAAATTTTCGAAAAAGTAAAACGTTATTAATGATGGTTAATTATTGTTAGAATCTAATTAATCGTTATTTAAAAGAATCTTTGAAAATAATATTTTATTTAAATTAAATTTTCTCAAATTAGGAATTAGAGAGGATTTTTTTTGGAAAAAAAAGATTCCTAATTTCAGCAAAATGTTTAGAAGACACAAATTGGGAGTGATTTGTCATGATTATGATAACTCATATTTAAATACTAAACAACTTTGGAAACTACAAAACCACAGCATCTAGAATTAATCTGGAATTACAAAAGCTAAAAACGGTGTACAAAAATTATATATTTTCAAGCATTAAAACTATTTATGTAATGCAATATGACATCATGATATTTATGGCAAAACATATAAAGTGATTTCAAAATTTCTTAAAACTGTTGCTAAATGTTTTTAAATTTAGATTTTAATTTTTTTCTTTTTTTTTTCATTTTGGCGTTCCAAATAAATAGAAAAAATGTTATCAAGATGGCAATTATGGATCTTGTATGTAGAAAAAGAGACAAAGAAGATACACAAATTAAAAGACACGCTCAATATCCATAGTTTTTTGATGATTGCTGGCTTATGTGGTTAGTTTCGATAGCGGCAGATTTGCACATTTCTTTAAGCGTCTGTATAACAAACAAATTGAAGAAGAATGAAATAAAAAAAAATCAGAATTTATAAAAAAAAACAAAATCAATTTTAGAGAATATAACAATTCAAATTTTGTTGGTTTAATCATAAAAAAAGAGACGAGTGCTTACAAACAATTTTGAAAACTTTCCGAATATTTCATAGAAAAAAAGGAATAATTGTTAAGAGTTACAGAGAGAGAGAGAAGAGAGAGTGAGAGTTGATGTAATTTTACAAGAGAACACAATAGAAAGAAAGCAATAGTAGAAGTTGTATTAAAAGGAGTTGGAATAAAACATAAGCAGCAGCACCAGCAGAAAGTTAACAGACAGCCCAAATACCAAAAGAACCAGCCTTCAGCAGTTAAATGCATCTTAATTTACTTTTGTTTCCATTAAAACAAAAATACAAAAATAACATCTATTAAATAGCTAAAGAAGTTTTAAGTTAAAATACCAACACTTGTTTTTTTTATTTTTAATTGATTTGCTATAAAGAGTGTCACACGTTTAAACGGTTAAAGAAGAAAAATAATAAAACAAAAACTTTGTGTTATAAAAAAAAATAATGAACAAACATTGATGGCAAATAGTTGTTGCTCTAATTGTTTGACAGTTAATTTAGGCGTGCTTTAGTGTTTACTTTTTTTAATTAAAATTAAAATTAGTGTCACTTAAAACAGAAAAAAAAAACAAAAAGAAACAAAATATTTATATTTATGTGATAATTAAGCCATACGCGCTGATTTATAAGAATCCAATTTTTTATATAAAAGTCTTTAATACCAATAATAACACATAACAAGGGGTAGTGCAAAAGTACCATTGAAATACCTTTTTTCATCTTTCAAAATTTAAAAAATTACTTTTTTTTTAAATAAAATTTAAGAAAAAAACTGATAGATAAAATTACGATTTGCATAAAACAACCAGTGTTTGTGAGAGAGAAAACAAAATTTTGTGAAAATCAAAATCACGACATTTAAAGCGTTACACTTAAGTAGTTTGTTAAGCTTTTTTTTAAGTAAAGGGTTTCATAAGATTTCTTACAACAAAAAAAACATTTAAAGATACTGAAAACCCTTTAATTGAAAGAAACCAAATGGAAGCGAAAATACTTACCCTGGCACTCTCTTTAAGATCTTGCATAGAGGGATCATTGATGGGTTTGCCTGAGGCCAATTTGGTAGCATTGATTAGATCACCTAAAGCAGATGCCACATCTTTGACGGCATTGATAACCATAACTTGAGAGTCCGGTTGTGAAGAGCCCAACGAACAGGCACCATGTTTAACAGCCTCAGCCAATTGCACTTGAATTTTCATAACATTTAAAATCACATAAATTCCTTATAATTTCATTCACATAACTTACCGATTGTTGTCACAGCATTTTGGGCAGCATTGGCCAATTGGTCCTGTGTTCCAGCTGCTCCAGTTACTAAAACCTTTGTATCTTCTACCAAAGCCTTGGCAGTTTGTAAAATATGCTCACGATGATCGGCAAAACTACTTGAACTATCCGAATGTAAAGTACCAGCGGTAGCAAACATGATAGTAGTGTCCAAATCTCCTATAATACCAGAAATCGTATGGGCTGCATTAATGCAGGCTTGAGTACCACGAGAGCCAGCTTGTAGGGCTGCCAAAACTTGGGCCACTTTTTCGGAAACTTCTCGAGCATTGCGAGATATTTCATTTTGATGTGCCGAATCACCGACACGAGCACCACCAGCACTGGTTTGTATCATAGAGCTAACTGAACGTCCCAAATCAATAACAGTATTTCGAATACGCATGGCTACATCTGGTGATGTAGTGGTAGTAGATGCGCCTACAGAATCTTGTGTAAGTTGGGTATATTGCTTGGCCATTTCTACGGCTAATTGGGGCATAAGTTGTGGTTCCACCGATGATTTGGCATTTGTTTCATTTGCCAATCTAGCGATTTCCTTAGCAGTTTGCACCATACGTGTCTGATAGTCCACGAAACTGTCCGAATAAGAGGCATTCAATAAGGATTGACGTTTATCAGTTAAACGAGTTATGGCACGATTAACTTGTTCCATAAGTCCGGTAACAATACCCGTTTCTGCATTAATTTTTTCCACAGTTTGTGTCAACTCTTGTATGGCTTCACGTGTATTTTCTATGGATTCATCTAATCTTGGATGGGCGTGAGTGGCTTTGGGATTACCAGCTGATTCTTTAGCAGCTTGTACCAAATTTTGGGCACTTTCAACTACAGATTTTGTTTGATTGATCAGACTCATTTGTTGGTTAGTGTGAACAATGTGTGTGCAAGCCCCAATGCCACCATTAACCATTGGCACCACATAACGCGAAATTTCACCTACAGCATGACCCAATTGTTCGGCATTGTTTTTGCCAGCCAAACGTATGGGTTCGAGTTTTTCCAACAGTTCAGCGGCAGAATTGAGAGTTTGTCCTGAAAATCCATGTAAATTGTTGTCACGACGTTGCGATAAACCTTGGGCATTCACGGCCATTGCACAGCTGTCCAATTCACGCATGCAGGTGCCCAATGTTTGCAATACTTGATCACATTGAGCTTGTCCAGGGGCCTTCTCACGAATGTTATCCACCAAGCGCTTAACTGATTCAGATACTGGTGTTGAAGCATTGGAAAGTTTCTGCCATACTGGAGGATCATCGGGAGATAAAGCTAATGATTTAGCGGCCTTAACCATTTCTATAACACCATCAATTACACCTCTACCCGCATTGAGTACTGGTTCTTGGGCTTTCTTGCCTTCGGTGGAAATTTTAGCGGGAATTGAAATGAATTCCGGACTAGAAGCATATTGACGCACAGCCTTAACGGCTTCCAATAAAGGATCTACCAAACGAGCTCTAGATGGTTGAGCTGGATCGTCTTCAATGGCTTTGATTTCTTGTACAAGGTTCGAGGTAGCGGTTGCAACTTGTTTGGCTAATACAATAAATTCATTCTTTGCCACTGGATTGTTGGTGTTCATGCTGGCTTGACGACATATCGAACACAAGTAGCTGGTGTGTTTAGCAATAACGGTAAGAGCCGAAATCTTTTGTTGTTTACTTGATTGGGGACTGCTGACAATATCGCAATGTTGACGAATACCTTGGTAAGCCCAAGTCAATTGAGCTTGATCAATAATTCCGGGACGACCAGCTATGCTGCTGGGATGCGAAACACCAATCAAGTAAGCGGCTTGTGCTGACGATTCGATTAAGCCGTGAATGGATTCGGAAACATTGTTAACGGATTTGGCAAACTCCGCATGGTTCGATTGTTTAGCATTGGTGATCATTTCGGAGAAAGCGTAACCTAAATTACGTGACTTAGCTGTGGCCGATTCAACACAATCGAAATAGCCCTGATCATTAACAGGTTCATGTGGATAATCTAGTAAAACTCTTAAAGCTTCTATGTTACGTGTGGCATTGTCGCATTCCTTTTGTCCTGGAGCTGATTGTATGCTGGCATCTACTAACTTGTTAATGCTTTCAGTGACACTTCTAGCGGCTGCATGTAAAAGATTTTTAGAGTTGGGCTGACCAGGATCGGCAGCTATGGACTTGGCAGTGGATAGTAAAGAGCAAGATTGTGTAGATACATTGCGTAGACAATCAATCATTTCGGAGCGAACAACTTCATCAGGGTTTTGACCTGCCATTTCCATGGACACTGATAACAAATCACGATAATTGGTTGCAAAGTTGCTGCTAGATTCTGCCAATTGCGCTGGGCTAGCGTAGGATTGAACAATTTGACCACCGGCAGCACTAAGACTTTCGGATACCTGTTTCAATTCACCCTGCAAAGTGTTGTAGCTACGTGTCGAAGGTGGGAATTCACTCATGGACAGAATTTCACTTAATTCACTGACATTGCGCAAAGCTTGATCAACTTCACGTTGTCCGGGAATACAATCAACTGTCTTGGATAGAGCTTCAGTAACATCACGTCCAGCCTGAGTCAAAGCATTTGGATCGCCCATATTTTGCAAAGTCTTTTGGGCTTCTTCGATAAGACGAGCTGAACTTAAAACTACATCATCGGCACAATCAATAACTTGGGCATTATTAGTAGTGGCAGCCACACCATGAACACTCTTGGTGAAATCACCCAAAGCCAAAGCAGTATCTCTTCCAGCAATGCCTGCATACATACGTTGACCTTGTAGCACAGAGGATATCATGCGACTCAAAGCAATGCCAACATTTTTAGCAGATTTACGTAATTGTTCAGCAGTATTCTCTACTGTTTCTCCAGGCAAAGGTCTAAGAGCTCCCGATTGGGCAGCATTACGTGTATCATCTAACACATTATGCAAATTACGTACTGCTTCCAAAGCCGATTCTAATTCTTGTCCTCCACATGCCTCTCTAGCTCTTTGAGCAGCAGAATTTAATTCGGACACAGTTTGTCCCAAATATAAAGCGCTCTTTGATAACTGAGAAGCTGCTGGTATATCAGTAACTGTGGGTTGTAAAGCACGTGCAGAACGAGACACTTGAATGGCAGGTTCAATAAATTGTTCAGCAGCTTCAATTAAATTGAATTGGGCATTATAATCGTCAGGATGGCTGCGTGTAGTTTTAACAGCAGTTACCAAACGAGGTATAGTATCAGCAGCACGTTTGCAGTCTTGTAACAGGGATTCTTTTGTTTGATGATCATCACTGTGTTGTACAGCATTTTGTGCAGCACTTATACATTGAGTGGCAGCTGAAGCAGCTTGTTTCGAACAGTATTCCAAACGTCTTATTAGATTACGTTTAATAGCTGGAGTATTTGCGGTGCTGGTAGTAATTTCACGCAGCTCCTCAGCAGCTCTACGGAGGGCATTTTGATTTTCAGTGTCATGGGGATTGCTAGAGCATAAACGAGCGGCTTCCACCAATTTGGCAGTAGCATCGGCCAACTGTTTAGCAGCTGATAGAAGACGTCTTTGCATATCGGCATCTTGTTGTTGATCTGCCTCTCCTTTAATGCTTTGTATAAGTTGGGCTGTGGCTTGGCCCAATGTCTTGGCGTGTCTTACCATTTCTTGGGGATCGTTGGAAGACACCAGGATATCAGTGCCAATAATGACATTTTCAACGGGACTCATTTCTTGGCTAGTACGATTGGCATATTCCCGTGAACTCACCTTAACGTGTTCCAACATATCGCTCAAACTCTTGGACACATCACGAGCCGCAGCCAATAAATCGTTTTTCAATTTGGGATCATTTGTAGCTTCATTGCAAACTTCACACAAACTGTTGACGGCACGAGCTACATTTCTAGCAGCACCCTCGAGTTGTTCACGACAGGCAGCATTGTGAAGAGTGGGAGCCACAACTTTGGCACATGCCACCAACTGGCTGGTAGCCAAAGCACACTGACTAGCAGCTCCAATGACACGATTGCGAGACTCATCATCTTCACAACTAGCAGCTATGGATTTAGCTCTCAACACCAAAGCAGCAGTTGTATTAGCCACAGCCTTGGCCAAACCCAAAAGCATATCTTGCAAGTCACGATTTTCGGGTACATCTTCTTCGGCAATTGTGCTAAGAACATAAGTGGTGGCTTCACCAACACGACTGGCAGCATTAATAAGATTTTGAGGTGGTTCCTTACTTTCTGGCTCCGCGGCTTTCAATAAATCACTAAAGGCACTGCACAAATTACGAGCAGCTTCCAAAAGTTTATCACCACTAGTGTCATCTTCCATCAGGGCAGCAATCAAACGTACTTCCTTAGTAACTTCCGGAATGGTTTGAGCAATTTGGGAAACTGAAGCTGAAATGGCTTCAGTGTCTACCTCATCCGGTTGTTGGGTAGCAGTAATAATTTGTGCTGTAGCAGCACTCATAGTTGCCACATGACTAGTAACAGCTTGTTTCGAAGTATCAAGAGTATTTTCACGCCATTCAATGGAACGTAAATCATTACCCAAATCTTGTATCGGAGCCTAAAGATCAGAGATATAAATTTTTTAGTTTATTGAAAATTTACCGTAGAAGGAAATTTTATTTTTTTAAGTTTATCAGATTTGCTTCTTACCTTAGTTCGTAGCTCTTCATCGGCACGTACTAAAATTTCTTGACCGGCTGATATATAACTCAATAAAGCTCTTTGTGGCTCAGTCAGATTCACAGAACTAATACGTACTTCTTTAGACTGAAATAAAATGTAATTTTTAATAAGTTTTCGTCCATGTTCCATGAAGTGAAGAATTTACTATCGCTCAAGAAATTGTAACTCTATTAAGACTAAAGGAAAACAAAAGACTTTCGAAGACTTTTATCTTCCATTGGCCTTGGATTTAGATCCAATTTCTTAATACTTAATATTTATTATTCATATTGATGAAAACATACTTTGTGAAACTTTGCAATTTTGCCTTTTTTGTTCATTGTTTTTTGATTTGCAGCATTTAATTAAAGAAAATTAATGGAAATAACGTTAATTACATCATAAATTGAATTCTCAAGATTTTTCTTAAGTGAAATAAATGATAATTAAGTGTCGAAAATAAACCAAAAAATTAAATAAACAGACAAATGAGCAACTCAAATTGACAAACTTAAAATAATTCATCAAAAACGTATGAATGCATAAATGAAAAAAAAAACAAAAATAATTGTGCGACTTACCGTGGGCGGTTGATGGGCACGGTTAACTTGCCCAACAAATGCGCCATATTGCACTGTTTGTAATTCGCCTTGCGTATACGATTTTTCGCCTAAAGAATATACGTAATAAATAAAAAATATTGTTAAAATAAAAAATAAAATTAAACAAATTTTACAACAAAGCTACAAAAGAAGCAATAAATAAAAATGTTTAATACATTTTAGCAATATTTATATTGTATTTTGTAGCACTAAAGAAAAGTTTAAAATAATTCAATATAAATTATTATTATTATGTTTTTTTTAGGTTATATTGAAACTTACCATCATCAGCTCTCATCATACCAGGATGAGCCAACGATTCTGTGTTAATCTTTCCGATTTTATTCGTTTCATGTTGCAAAAACGTAGCTCTGCAAAGCGGGAACAGAAAAATTACATTGTTTTTTGTTTTGTTTTTTTTTTTTTTAATTCCATTTCATTTGAAAATAAACTTACTTGGAAGGTGCCACAGATTCTTCTACCATAGTTGATCCCTCATCACCTTCAATACCAAAATGATCTTTGGTCTGTTTCTTTTTCAATATAATATCAATGTAGCCAGCAATCAATTGAACAATTTGTTCAGCTTCTGTGGTCTGCACCGAATAATACTGATTTGCATAATCACCAAAATCAAGTGTAAATGTATTGGGTGAAGCACCCCAACGTCTTACAGTGGTTAATGGCCACGAGACTAAAATTTCCTTGGTACGCTCATCCAAACGTAATACGGAATCTTTAGTTACACCCAACAAACGTGGCACTAACTTATTTTTACCATTCATTTTCTCTTTAACCAAAAAGAAGGTAACACCATAGGTGGGCAATTCGCGTGCAGTTTTGGTGTACAAGACCTTAGCATCAATTTCAGAGAGATCAACATGTTTTTTATGTTCGGCAAAGATTTTCTTTTCGATACTCTTTACACGCACATACGATTGTGGTAAAAAGTCTTTTAAACTAAATAAAGAAAAAGAAAAAATTAAAATACGTTTGGATGATTGAAAGAAATAGATTTAAACTCACTCTAAAAATCCAGGCTTATGTTTAGCTTCATTATGGGGTCCAAATTGTATGTGGACTTGTATGCCAGCAAATTCACAAGCTATTGGAATAGAAAAAAGTCAATTATTATAGAAACGATCAACTTCAAAAAATAAAATCAATTTGTTTACCTTTTTCTTGGGTAACCGGATGTGTGCCATCCAAAATAGCATCACGTGCTTGTACATATAATAAATTCAATTGTACGGGATCACGTGAATCAATATTCTGATCGGAAAAGAAAAATCGACGACGCAGCAGTACAGTTTCAGATTCATCAATACCTTGTTCACGCAAAGTTTTGCCAACATCGACCCAGTTTACTGAAAGCACAAAAAAAAATATTACATTAATTAAAGAGAATTTTGGATATTTTCAAATTGTCACTCACTTTCATCATCGGTCTTTAATTTTTTACGCAAACTTTCCATTTTGGTATCACGATCTTTTTCCATTATCTTTCGTCTCAATGTCAAGGTACCAAATTTATTATCGGGTAAATTTTCATTTTGCGATTCAGTATCTTCACGTACCAAACCGTATTCTTCATGATTGGTTATACCGATTTTCGTACAAATGACCACCATCAATTGAGAAACTGGTTGTGAATCATCTACAAGAATCGTTTTAACAGCACCATCTAACATTTTCACTCTAAGAGTACGTAATTTACGACGATATTCCAATGTATCCTGATTATGCAAAATATAATAACTCAAGGTGCGTCCATTTTCCATCCAAACACCTTGTTGGGTCTGTTCATCGGGCATAAAAAGTCCATATTCACTAGCTGTATGAAATATTGAAAATATTGATTTTATATGAATTTTATTATAATAATTTTATTTTACTTACGTTGTCCCTGAACAGCTTCAGCAAATTTATCTCTGATTATTTTGCAGGCATCAAATACTGTTGTATTGGGATAAAATTGTATGGTTTTCGTTACACGTCCACCCTCCAATTGTATACGTAACGATAATGTTGACATTTTTCCTTCTTTCTTTTGTATTCAATATATTTTGTGGGGTCTTGAATTCGTTGTTGTTGTTGTTCTTTCTCTCTTAAATATTTGTCAAGTACTTTTTTTCAAATGATTTTTCGTTGTATAGAAGAGGAAATTGCTTTGATGTTGATAAATTTATTGATGGTAATCGTGGTGGTGGTGGTGTTGGTGATGGTGTTGGTATTGGTAATAATGTTAATGGTTGAAGTGGTGGTTCTGTTTTAAGTCGTCTTGTTAGTTTAATAAATAATTCGAAGGCAGACGATTTTCTTATTCTTCCTCCTTTTATTATAATAAAAGGCACTGCAAAAAAAATATTGAAATAAAAGAGAAGAGAGAGAAAATGTTGATGAAACTTATTTTCAGAGAATTGAAAATACAATTAAAAAAATTCTTATAATCAAAAATATTATTTCTTATTGAAATTTTGAATTTTTTCAGTCATAAACATTTTTTTATAACTTTAGAAAATTTAAAATTTCAAGTACTTGGAATAAACGCAATATGTCTGTAGTTTTTAAACTGATTTTGAAATACTGAATCAATTAGCCGGAACTATGAAGTGGTGCCACCATATTGGATGTGATGTTAATTGTAAGTAATTCTTTACGTCAAATATTTTGCACAATTTTTCATATTCTTTTTTATTTTCAGTTTGGACAAAATTAATGATGTCAAAGAAAAACTTTATTAAGCAGCACGTTAAGATTTAACTCTTTGGCATGCAATCCATCATCCGATGTGAATTTGGATGTTTTGAATTTATTCAATTATTGTCAAAACACATCTTGTTTTTGGCTCCAACCATCTGTTTTAAAAAATCTGTTAGCGATTCTTATAAGGAGCGAGATCGAAAAATTCTTAACACACGTTTTTCATTTAAACTTTGAACCCAAGAATCATTTAGAAAATGAGTGTCCGGAAAAAAGTGCGTAATAAAATTATTAAATATTTTCTACAAAACCCAACTTGATCCTTCAAATAGTTGGACATGCATTCAAAAGTCTACCGTTAAACTGTTTCCAATGTTATTAATTAGCACCGAGAGTACTTGTCCGCTTATAGAAAACCTTGTTAAGGTAGAAGGAATGATTTACATGATGTTTCTAAAGCCAAAAATAAAGAAGGAATTTCCAAAAGAGCTCCCAAGACAACTGCTAGGAAAGCAGCCTGGTTAGCTTAGTGCAGTTGCAGTAAAAGGAGCAAATCATTTGTTACAGCGGACTCTATAAATACTGAAAATTACATTGAGGAAAATTTACAAAAAAGGCTGCTTCTATTCAGAAGACTTTTCACTATGGTAAACAAACCCTTAAGTGGAAGAAAAGCAATTATATGATATTTATACAAAAAAACTTTAAACTGCCAGGAGCTAAAGCCAGCACCGAGGATTAAAAAAGCGTTCAAATGTGTGATAGATTTTAAACGGAGATGGACTAAGTGTTCCAGCGAATTGACAGAAAGAACTATAAAAACATTAATGGAAGAAATAACGAAAAAGTTCATAATTTCGAAAAAGTTTTTTTTGCTTTTTTACAGGGATGATTTGTGTAAAATACAAATATTGTTCGACTTGAACATCTCAGGAAATTAGCTACTGTGAATTTCGTTAATGTTTCGAGTTTACTGATCAGATTCAAGGGCTAAAGTCCATTAACCATTTCAGTTAATGTCAATAGCTTCTTATAAGAATTTGAAGTCAGATCTATAAGCGAACTACAATTTTTTACTTTTGAAAACCAGAACTTTAACACATTTTTAATAAAAATAAGTTTTAGTTTTAAAAATTTAAAATGTTAAATTCAAAAAAGAAATTATTAACATTTTTTTTACGTTTGTGCATAAATTTTCTTTCAGTGTACATATGGGAGAGAAAATATGATATACTTAAAAAAAAGAAACAAACGTTAATATGACACAGATTTTCTATTTTTCTTGCCTTTTGTGTTTTTCCTCTATAAAAGCACTAGAATAAACATCGATTTAAAAACGATTTTTTTCTCGTCTTTCCAAGTATAATCACGCAGAAAATTGTACACAGAATGAGTGTGTGTGTATGTATGTGTGTGTGTTTTCATTGTAGCGGTTTAAGATTCCACCCTTAATATGTTAGAGAAACACAAGTGTATGTTGACTGATTGCTACTACTGTATTTGTTCAAATCAGACATACATACACATAGACACATGGATGGATATACATATGTATGGAAAGTAGTGGCTTTATGCTGGGTGATGTATATTTTTTTTTATTTAATGGAGAAATAATGGACATAGATATTTTCACAATGAACAAAAAAAAAAAAAGACACAGAGAAATACGAAGTAATATACACAATAATAGTTCAACACCCTTAAGCGATTTTGGAAAAATTTTGGTTAAATAAAAACATGAAAAGTTTTGTATTTTAATTTGAAAAAAATATTCATTTTTTGGATTGTTGAATTATTTATATTAAATTTTTAATTTTTTATTAAAAACACAGAAATCATTCGTAAATGAAAAAAATCAATATTTTATTGAAATCTTAAGCCGGTTGAAAAAAAAGTTATTTTTTTATAATTGTTTTATTTAATTAAAAATATTTTTTTTAATTTTATCTGGTTAAATATTATTTTTTTATATTTTTATA
The DNA here is from genome assembly GCA_004302925.2 of Cochliomyia hominivorax. Classification (NCBI taxonomy): domain Eukaryota; kingdom Metazoa; phylum Arthropoda; class Insecta; order Diptera; family Calliphoridae; genus Cochliomyia; species Cochliomyia hominivorax. The sequence continues at coordinate 6,285,594 of PYHX02000413.1, forward strand.
AAAAAATTAAATTTTAAGTTTTATGAAAAAAAGAGGGTGGAAAAATTGCTAGTAAAATCAATACTAACATTTTCTTTTATTTAAAAAAAAATATCTAATTTAAACATTTCAATTTAAATTTATTAAAAATTTATTTGTTATTATCCCATATTTTTGTAAAATATTTTGATTTCTTTAAAATAATTACTTTTTCGTTTATTTGTAACCATAATTTTTTGTTAATTTTTTTTTTCAAATATTTGAAATTTCTTTGTATTTTTCTTTAATTTATACAATTTTTTTATGTGTATTCTTTAGCACTGAAGAGTATTTCAAAGTTATTTTTTTTATTAAACTACATGTATTCGACTAACGCACCCAAATAATACTGAAATCCCTTTTGCTTAAGTTTAGCTAACAAAGCGGTATAATTTATGTGTCGAAACAGATTCGCATGAGGAATCTGTGCTGCTGCTTCTTTTTTTTTTTTCATAGACATATTTAGGGGATGCTGTATGTAGAATTTTTTTTAGATTTTATAATCAAACAAAACATATAGAATTAAAAAAGGGAGCATGCGCTCTCTTTTACAATGAAAAATACAAATAACGTATGTTCAATTTTGAAAAAAAAAACTCTTTTTTTCAGAACTCTCTGATTTACTCCCTTAAAAATTGAGTATTGCTTTTGAAGTAATCCGAAAAAACGGTTTAGTATTAATAGAAAGAGAGTGTATTTTTTGTTTTGTTATATTTATATAATAACGCTAAATTGACATTACTGTTTTTGAAGTATAACCAAGTTTTTTTTTTGAAAGCTTTCTCTCCAAAAAGAAGTTGCCATATTTTATAAATTAACACTAAAACTTTGTTATAAACAAATAGCTTAGAAGCAGTCAAAAAGACTTCTTTAAAAGTATGGCCAAGAGCTTTTTAAAACTCTTTCTCGATAGAGAAAGTTGCCATATTTTATAATTTATCGTTTAAAATTTTATTATTTTTAGTTGAATTAATTAAGTTTTGTATATTATTTAAAATTTAAAGACGTCAAAATGACTTGTTTTTTGGTAATTAAGAAGATTTTTTTTAATTAAGGAACTTTTTGGAGTATAATAAAGAGTTTTTCTTAAATTATCTCTCTCTTCATCTCTCCCGAAAATGAAAGTTGCCATAATTTGAAATTTATCATTTAAACGAGTAAGAATGCTATATTCGGCTATGCCGAATCTTTTATACCCTTGACCACAAATGCGTGTGAAGTAATTACGTTATGTTTCGTACTTACACTCACAAACATTTACAACATTTAAAAGTTTTTCTTAAATATAACACAGGAGCAACTTATGAGTCACTTTTATTCTACTGAACCGATTTTGATAATTTTTGGAATGAATTATAACTTAATATTATGGCAAAATTTAATTTTAATTTATCGTTTACGAAAGTTCTTCACTTGAACTTAGAGCTTGTACTAAACCGATTTATTTCGGTTTAGTATATTAAATAGGAAATTTCCCAGGACTTTAACAAACACTCAGGCCAAATTTCATTGAACTATGTCAATTATTGTGAATGTGAGCAGACAGATAGACGGATATAGCTAAATCGGCTCAAATTTTGATGTGATGTAAGATTTTGTATACATCGATTGAGATGATTCCTTCTTAGCGTTACACGCAGAATGACAAAGTTATTATACCCCCTTCAACACTTGTGCTGGTAGAGGGGTTTACTAGTGAAACTTTGAATTATTTAGTTTTATAAATTGTATGCCTTTTGTATCTAATTTAATATTAAAAGAAGTCAAAATGACTTCTTTTGGCAATTGATAATTTTTTATTATTTAAGGAGCAATTTTGGAGATTTTAAAATTTCACTTGAGAAATAACTTAAGCAGGAATGTTATCTAACTAATGCCTGATTATTAGATACATTACCATACTGTCTCCAAGTAATCTATTAAGTATAACATCATTCCTAAAACCTCTATAAAATTATTTAAAAATTTATAGAGCAAATATTAAAGAAATAATGTTAAATCATGAAATTATATTATAAACACACACAATCTTATCATTTTGACCATGTAAACCTAGACGGTTTTATTCATTATATCAATAAATTGTTTACTTATGGGTTAATGACTTTAATCGTATGTTTATTAAAAACAAAAGTCTTTAATCAAATTGTTTTAAATTTCACAATCAACAATTTATTGCAAACGAAACTTTAATGAACATTTTGTGAAGTTATTGTCCATTATTCTTTTTTTGCGCCCTTCATTATGGTGTTTTTTTTATTTATGATCCCAAAAAGACAATATTTGTTTACGTTTTGTTTTTGATGTAAACAACAGCAACAACAAGTGGTATTGATTTGAAAAAGAAGAAAGAATATTGAAATAAAAGCAGAAAATATCATAAAGTTGACCATTTAATGGTTTTGATTTCGAAAGTAACACTAAACTTTACTTATTTATCATATGTATGTATATATGTATGTATGTATGTATGTATGTATGTATGTATGTATGTATGTATGTATGTATGTATGATGTATGTAGATACATACATCTATGTATGTAAGGGTCTTCAAAAAAAGAACAAAAGTATTAAAAGATACAAAATTTCCCTGCAGTTCTGATGAATGACAAAATATACATTTCACTTTAAAGAAATCTTTCCCGAAGTTAACTTCAAACAAATTTGGTGTCATGAAAATATAGAAAAATGATCTTAATTCTATCTCAAAATAATTTATTTAAAAATTCTAAAATTGTCTTCAGAACTGTGGGGCTTTGAAAAGTAAATACTTATTTACAAACACACACACTCTTATAATACAATGTATAGTGTTACAGTTTTAAAAACCATGTTTATGTTGGTTATACGAACTAACGAACGAACGAACGAACATACACCCACTATATATCATCATTATCATCATCTCTCTTATTTTAAAGCTTAACACACAGTGATGTCACCCGTTATTTAAATACAAAACAAAATTTTTTTTTCAATTTTATGTTGGCCCACATTCCATAAATTTTATTAGAGAAGATTCAAAAACGAAAAGGGAAAGAGTAAATGTCAATAAGACACAGAATTTGATAGAAAATCATGTGATTAAATGATTTTGATTGATAACTATGGAAATTGTATTAAAGTCTTTAATTAATCAGATCGATTTTTTATGAAAAATAACTATAAATCGATAATATATAAAATGATCTTTTGTTTAAAAAAAAGTTTTTATTTCATCATAAAAAACTAGTTTAATATGTTTCATGGGCAGCTGTACTTAAAACGATATCAATAGTACAGCTCTCTTGCGTTCAAAGAAAATATGGCTTTGTGCTTTTATATAATTTAGTCGGTTTAGTTTTTCATTTCCCTGAAACTCTTTCGAAACCTCAGAGCACATTGTCGATAGGAAACTTTTGTTTGTACTCCAAAGGAAGGAAAATCGTTTTAGGTTTCTCTTCTAAGGTGGGCAATGAGATGAATGAAAACATAGGGGTTTCCATACAAAATAGGGTTTCTCTATATTGTAACTTGCTATTTTGCTGTTCTTTTATATCAAACGAAACCTTTGATTTAATTTTTAATGAAAAATATTGATTTTGATTCTCTGAAGCATCGTCTATTCGAATTTTTGGCTCTAGAAATCGAAACGTAAGTAAGATTTTTTATACAAAATCGGTTGTCACTATCTCGTTATCTTTAAAATATAAAATATCATGCTTTGAAAGCTTCTTAAATTTCTCTACCAATGAAAATATAGTTATTTTATAGTCGAAAGTCTATAATCGCTTTCTCTAGGCGATTTCAATTTCTTAAAAATGTTGCAAATGTTAATAATATTTTGAACGTTAACGTATGAGTTTTTATACAAACTCATGTTTATTATCCTCTAGATTCTTTAGTAACGTAACAAATTGCGCAAGTCTATGCGAAAATAAGGGAAGCCAATTCGAACAAACTCGTGGGACGAATTTTTGTCTAATAAAGGTCTAACTTATGCTCTGTCCTAAATATGCTTATCTGATGAGTATTCTGCTATTCCTAAACACGTAAGAAATAACGTAATTATATAGGAACGTAAGCATCTAATATAAAAGTCCTATTTCGAACTAGTCGTTCACATAGAATTCGTCTAATAAATGTCGAGGATAGAAGCTCTGGTGTTCTAATTAGAAACTGGTAAGACGGGTATTCGATTAGATTTATTGTAAATCTCTAGGCTCTGCGATCCTATAATTAATTTAAACTTATATTTTGGTTAATTAATTTTAATAAGTTTATTGTTTTTTATAGAACAAATTCAAGCTGGATAAAAATTTAATAAAGAATATTTGACGAAAATTCATTTTGAACAAATATTTGTTTAGTCTGAATTTTATTTATTATCATTTGGGAATAACTTAAGTTTAACGACTTTAAGAAAACACTTTACACTGAAATGGATCTCAATTTTTTTATAATTTAAATTGAGACGACCACACAAATATGACATGAAGAATATTTGACGAGAATAATTTTTAAATAAATATTTGTATAATCTGAAATAAAAATAATGGAGACAAAAATTAAAAAAATTTCTACAAATAGAAATTATGACGATGCCAGTGATTAAAACTGAGTTTAGTTTTCATCAATCAAAATTCATACTACACAAATATTTAATAAAACATATTTGATTGAAATATTATTATTATTATTTTTTAATTTAAATGTTGTTTTAGTTTTTTTGTTTTACTTACATTTTAAATTATTAAAGCTCTTGAACGCATTTTTAAAAATTTGTTTGTTAAAATCATTTTTAACAACAATAACAAAAAGGCACATTCTGGCAAAGGCAGAAAGCAAAGGCATCTCAATTGGATGTTGGGTGTTATTTATTTATTGATTTGTTGTTGTTGTTGGATTTTTTAATACGTAATAAATAACACTTGTTTCCAGAGCTGAACTGTGATTCAAAAACTCTTCAAAACTCTACGTATTGAAACGTATTGAGATGAATTGAGATTTTGAATCTATGTTACGGCAAGGAGTTTTATAGGGTATAGGCACGTTTGTGGTGATGACGATGAAACGTTTTCAAACGTTTTGAAAGTTTAAAAAACGTTTTCATATAACGGGGACTTAATACAATAACAATTATATATATTTTTTTGTTTTTGTGTTAACAGAACAGAGATTTAAACAAAAACGAAGCAATTTAACGATTTAAAAAAAAATTAACAACTATTTTTTTTAAATTTTCAATTTTTTTTTAAAAACTATATAACGGATTTTTAAAATTTATGTTTTTTTTTAAATTGACGATTTTAGAAATTGTCAATTTTAGGCTGCAACGGTGTTTAAGGCACTTAAAAAATTATTAAAAAAAAACGGGTTAAAAGTTCAAAATATTTTTTAACGAAAAATTTTAAAATAATTTTAAAATGTTGTTTCTTCTCTTAAAAAAAGGCACTTGGTTTTTGAGAGTTTTAAAACAAAAAGCTATAGTTTTTCTTTAAATCGTATACATAAGGCACTTTATGTTTTTTTTAATTTTAATTTTATATTTAAGTTAAAAATTTTTCACTTTTTTGTCGTTGTTTTTTTTTATAATGACGAAATAAAGTTATTTTATTTGTTACACTTGACTTTGAAAATGGACTTAAGTTATTTTTCAAAATAATTTTATATATTTTAATTTTTAATATTTCAATATTAAAGTACTGCTGCAAAGTCTTTTAACTATTTTGGATGGCTGATGTCTTTTCCGATCTGTGGTTAGGCCTAGAATGATGTGTTTTGCTGGCGACACATCGTGGGTTTCTGTCTGAAAATTTCAATCATCCTACTAGTCCTCACTAAATGACGACGTTAAACAGTCGTCTAGTATGAACTAAACTGCGCATGCACCACATTAATATAAAAACGAATATATGAAGATTCATATAACAAAAATATAATTTACGTCTTTTTTACGAAATCCTATAAAACTTAATATCATCATATTGAAATGAGTTGAAATGAGTTAAGTTGAGTTGAGATATTAAAGATCCTGTAAAAGGATGCTATTATATATATATAAAATAGAGTTAGAGTTAGAGCAAAAATCTTATATGAGTCGTTTTTAACTCAAATTGAGATTGAAATGAAATAACTTGAATTATGTCCCTTTAAAAAAAAGAGGGTTAACTTTATTCTTATAATTTTTTTGGAAGTGAAACAATCAAAACAAGTGTTTTTGCTACAGCATCAAATAAATAGCAGCAGCCCTTATAGACAACAGCAGCCCTTATCAATTGCAAATTGAAATTGAGTTTATTTCTTAAATAACACTCAAAAAGGGGAAATGATAATGAGTGAGTTTATTTTTTTTCTTTATTTAAATGATTATGAGTATTAATGTTCATTTCTAGTGATTTCGCAATATTGCTGCAGTAATGCTGACATCATAATCATTTTAACATCATCACGTGAAAATCTCCAACTGTGCGAACATTTTGTTGCCAAGTGTTGTTTGGAGTCGAGTGAGTAGCTCCTTGGGACAATAAAAATAAAATTACATAACCGTGAAAATTCTTAGCTTCTTTTTTTTATCCCATTTCTGGCCTTTTGTTTTATTCATCATTTTTTAGCAGAAACCATTTCATAATCAGTGAGAAATGCGTCATGATGTTTTAAAAAAAAGGAGGCAAATAAGCAAACAAACAAACAGCAGGACGATTTTAGCTTAACACGTTTAATCTATTAATGCCCTCAATGTCTTTGTTCGATTGTCATCTAATTAGTTTGTCAATTTTCAGTATTCAATTTCGAAACATGAAAATTCACTTTTTTTTTGCAAGAAATTGTAAACGATAAAAATCGTTGGAATGAATTGAAACTTTGATTAATGAAATTCTTACATTATTTCAATTACTTGTTTTTTATTAAATTAAAAAAGAAAGAAAAACGAAAATTATCAAACTGGGAAAATGTATATTTATGTGCAATATTCACGAAAATAGCGATCTAACTAAAGTTAATTGAGATTAATTTCAGAATTTTGTTTTTTAACTGTAAAATGAAAAATCATTGTGAACGAAAGTCAATCTCTTAAATTAGCATTAATTTATATCTCTCTACATTAGAAACTTCCATTTAAACTACGAAATAATTAATTAAAAAAACTTAAATTCTCGTCATTCGATATGGAGTCGTGTATTCAAAAACCGGTAACCGATTAACCATTTTTTCGCATTTCAAAAAAAACCGACCGGTTTCGAATAATTTCTATTGTGAAATTATTCGACATGACGGGTTTTTTTAAGTCGTTTAACCGGTTTTAATGAAAGGCATATTCAACTGCATTTTTCTGAATTACGCCATAAACGAAAATATATATAATTTTTCATTCGGTGTAAAAAATGAGCAGAGTACTGTATGCATTCTTAGACATCATTCTTAGACATCATATTCTGAGTCGATTTTACTATGTCCGTTGTAGGTATCTAGACACATTATATTAAATACGATATCAAAAACTACAAGAAAGAAAATTCGTACCCCACCTATTTAGGGCATTAAAGAGTGCAAGGCCATTTCACAATATGGGTTTTTATTGGTTGGTCTAAATTTCTTATAACCAATATTTTTTCTATAAATTTATAATCAAAGAAAAATCGATTGACCGGTTTTTTAACATAAATCCGTTATCGAATACCGTTCTTTGGAAAACTCCATTTTTTGAATAACTCGAAAACCGGTTTTCTAAAAATGTCGGTTTTTTAAATACACTAATATAGAGCAAGTTTCGACATGACGGTTCTTTTTTTCAGTCGGTAAACCGGTTTTTAATGGAAGGCACTTTTAAGCTTTACTCTAAAATATTCAGCTACATTTTTATATATTCCGCCATGACCGGGATATAAACATTTCCATGCTGTGTGTTACACGAGCAGAGTGCTGTATGCATTCTTAGACATCATGTTCTGAGTCGATTTTACTATGTCCGTTTGTTTTTGACATAATTACGTTAATAAAGAAAAATAATAAATGAGAGTCTGCAAGATTTTTCATCTTTTTCATTTTTTTTTTTTTTTCAGTTGAGACCGATAATTTGGATAAATACAGAAATTGAAGAAATAATTTCCGTAAAAGAAAAATAATGGATTTAAATTGAACCGTGATATCTAGAAATGTAACAAGAGAACTTCTAAACACTATTTTGATTATGATGGATCCACTACTTTAACTTCCATCCATATAAAGGCCATTACACGGTATATGTTTTTTATTGGTTAAACTCTAAATTTCTATTAAATAATTTTACTATAAATTTATAATAATCAACAAAAACCGTATTCGAAATCGTTTTTTTTAAGCCCATCGAAAACCGGTTTTCTGAAATGTCGTTTTTTTAATACACTATTCAAACACTTTTTTTACAACAATTCTGAAACTTTAAAACTTCTGAAATTAAAAAAAAATATGTTTCTCTATAACGAACGAAAATCAGTTTCTCAAATTCGCCTCAATTTAGATTTTCTTATTAACTTTCTTTCGAACTGGAAAGTAACTGATTAAACATTTTAATTCAAATCGTTGGACAAAGAATTACAAGGCAAATGGATCCAGAACACTTTATTTTGGAAGTGGTTCTGTAAGTTTAGAAATTTGGTTTCTCTATATCGAACGAAAATCAGTCACTCGAATTAAAGATTTCGATTTCTATCAAATTCCACTATTATTCTCTGCACTATAACTTTTTCTTCATAATTCTAAAAAGGTTTGTAATGCAATATAAAAGAAATCCGGGGACATTAGAGAAAATACTTTACCCACAAGTCTTATCAGAATTTGCGTTTTTTTTAGAATTTTACCTTTTACTTAAGGAGATTTCGACTTCAAACATAAAAATATTAATTTTTAATCGATATTGGTAGAATTTTTACTATATAGCGGTACCACATTTCATTAGATTTTTTAAATAAAAAATTAAATAAATAGAATTTAATCATCTACACAATCAAATAAGCGCTATGACCATACTTTTTCACAAAAAAGTATGCAACAGATTTTTGTTACATTTTTGAAAAGAAAACATAACTCCCTATACATTGATATATAATATATATTTATCATAACGACTTGCAAATCCTGGTAAATACTCCTCGTCCAGTTCAATCAAATCTATAATATAATTGTGAAATATTTTAATATACGAACAAAACCCAAAGTACCCGAAGTTTCCATAATAGGATCTTGTTGTTGAACAGTTTGACTGTCATCTGGTTGTTCTTTCTTGGGAATTTGATTGACACAGCTCTCGCTGGGTCACTACAATTGTAAGTAAACTTATTTAAGCATTCAGAAAGTATAGATTTATTTCATTTTTGTTTGGCATTATTTTTTCGATATGTAATAATTTTTATCTGAACTACTGAAGATTAAGATGCTCAATTTCCTTAGACCGATATTTTAGTTATGCCAAATTAACCTCAAATATTTTCATATCGATTACAAACAGAATTTGTGGTCTAAACACTCGAGTCGGGAATTAAGAATTTTGGGCATCAGTTTTTTATGAAATTTTCACAGAATGATCGCAATGTATCCGAAGATAACAACGGCTATAAAGAATTCCCTTAGAATCAAGGGGGCGGGGTGACCTCATATACAAAACAATTATTGATTATCGAATATCTAAGGAACTATTACGGCGAAAGTTTTGAAATTTGGTTCCAATCACTTCTTTTACTGGAAAGAAATAGGATGGATAGGATTAGGGGGAGAGGTACCCCCATACGTGGCCAATTATAATTATAAAATATCTAAAATACATATTAAAGCGAAAGCTTTAAATCTGGCCTCAATCACTTTTTCAAGAAGTTATTTACAGGACAAAATTAAGGACGGGTAGAATCAGGGAGAAGGTACACCCATACGTACCCAATTTAAATTAAAGAATATCGAAAAAACTATTTCAAAGAAAGTTCTAAAATGTGGTTTCATAAATTTTCTCAAGGAATTGTTTTATTGGTCAAAGATACTAATCGAATATCTGAGGAACTATTGCACCGAAAATCTTTCAATTTGATGAATAATTTTTTTTTTAAATTCATGTCGCGATTTTTGAAATTGTTTCTGAATCTAGAACTGAATTTTTGTGCAGCAAGGCGCACCGAGTAAAGACCGGTTATTGCTATTTTTTGAAAGTTTTTTTATCTTTTCAAATCCATTTAAAAGAAAACCTGACCTGATATGAAAAAATGAGAATATAGACATTTTCCACATATAGTCTCCATTTTTTACTATATTTCGGTTTTTAATGTGAATATTTTTTTTAATTTGAATTTATGATTAAAATAATAATTAAACCACATTTAAATAAAAATTGAAAAATCCGTTTAATTTCCAAAATGATATATAATTTGAATTCTAAATAAATTTAAGTATTTTTTTGTTATTTTTGGCATCGAAAATAAAATTTTCATTAAATATTTACTTAAAAAATCATTTAACTTTGTGACAAAAAACCTCAGTATTTTACGTAAAATAGAGGAAAAAAGGAAGAGCAGCAAAAAAAAAGTCAACAAAAAATGGTTGATGTACATAAATACATCCATCCATTTAACCATACATACGTATGTACATAGATACATATATACATAGATAGAAACATTTATCAACCAACAACATACTCATAAAGAATCTGCCATAAAATCTCAATTGGCGCGACAATGTGGCGCCAATCTGCCATTTTGTTTTTTCTTTATTTATTTCTTTCTCTATGTAATTTGGTAAATAATCTTTTGTATGTATTTAAAACATTCTTTTTGTTATTTAAGGATACATCTCAATTTTTATATAAAAAGTTATGTAAAGAGTACATACATACACACATACCACACATATGTATAGTTGACAGTTGGAGCAGGCAAAAAAACCAATAATAAAAATGTAAGCGCCATTTTGGAGACTTTAGAAAAATGAATAAACATTTTAAACCATTTTGTTTTTGTAAGTTTGTATGTGTGCAGATGTATATAATACATGTATAAATGTGTGGGAAAAAGTATTAATAATTGTCAATGTAAAACAGAGAAGAAAAATACAAATACAAATACAACATTGTAGTATTTTCCTTTTCAATTAAATATGAAAAATTTTAATTAAAATCACTAAAATTAAAAGAAAAACCGCAAAAATAATATGATAACATGAACACAAATTAATTCTAAAAATAGTATCAATCAGGTTTTAATTAATATCAGTAACTACATTATCTCAAATTTAATAATTCTATGATAAAACAATAAACACTTAATCCCAGCTCTGACACTTACGCTTCATAGAAAAGGATTTTTAAAAGTAAATCTGTAGCTTCCGAATGGCTTCTTCGATTTTTATCAAATTTCCTATAGTGGTAAAAGAAGTATAGGTGAATTTAAGTTTTGAAATTGTAACTTAAAGGGTCACCAGATACCGACATAAAGGGTCCTACAGTTGAATACCTTAAAAAATATTAAAAGCAATACCGATTCCTTATATAGAAACTAATCTGTAGCTTCCGAAACTTTTATGGTGATAGAAGAAATTTAGAACTTTAATTTTGAGATTGGACCTCAAAAAAAACAGGAAACGACCTACAGGATCCTTCAGTTAAATACTTTAGGTTTTAAAATTATTTGAAGCAATAAATATTTTTTATATAGAAATAAATCTGTAGCATCCGAACATCTTCTTTGATTTTAATGAAATTCAGTTATGTGATAAATGAGGTATTGGCGATCTTAAATTCAGAAATTGGACCCTAAAGAAAAATCTGAGACCGATCTACAGTTTCCTAAAGTTAAATACTTTGCGTTATAAAAATATTTATAACAATAAAGATTCCTTATACAGAAATAATACTGTAGCGTACCTCCATAATTGAAATTGGAACATAAAAGTTGTCCTAAATTGGACATCTTGAATTATAGAAATTTTTACGTCATACAGTGGTCGGAAATTCATTATGTACTTATATCTCAGAATGATGTATTTACTTTGTATCATAAAAGTTTGCAAATTTTGCTGGCGGAGCCAAAGTTTCGTTTGATTTTTAATTTATTATGTAAAGTATTTATATAAGTATTTGGCATCACTGGAAAGTTAACAACTTCAAAAATAATATAAATATAAAAAAAGTTTTTCATTTAAAGTTCTTTAATTATTCTTTCGAAAATCTTAAATTTTTTTTGGCAAAATTTTCTGATTTTTTCTTCATTTTGGATCTTAAATTAAACCTCAATTATTAAATGCTCTAGCATAACAGGGACAAAAGTGCTCTGCATACTAATTTATAAACAGATTCCCATTTTTTTATTCCAAAATATCCAAAATTCCAATTAAAAATTTTTGTTTCAAAAATGAACTTCTTTTTTTATAAATTATTAACTCTGTTGTTAAAAAAGCTTGGTCCATTGAATATTTTTAAGGATATAGTAAACCTTTGTAGGTTACAATTTCTTTAATTATGCCAATTTTTAATTAACAAAAATGTGATAGGGCTAGCGGGTGAGGTATATTCCCTAATGCCCTCAGATTTGAATTACATGCTTGTGCCTTTCGAAATCAAAAGGAAAACACCTCAAGAATGTCCACATCGGATTTCTTTAGAAAATATATAATATTTTTGAAGTTACCGAATTATTTCCAAAACAAAATCGTTGTGAGATCTGTGAGCATCATCACCAATTCTAGATCAAATTTTGAATGTTCCATATAAAGCAATTAATATTATGAAATGATAAAATTGGACTCAATTATAGTTTAAACAATATATTCTGGATCCACTCATACAAAAATCTTTGAAATCGATTAAGATATAAATAATGTGGATCGTTTTAAAGATTTTTATGAAATCGGTATATATATTTCAGGTCCCAACTAATCACATTAAAACCTTTTAAACCTGACATATAATCTATATATTTTAATGGTGAAAATTATCGTTATCGATAGCATTGGAAGTATTCACTTTTATTTTAATCATAATTTTTCGAAATCTTCACAGAATCTGTATCACTTTTCCTTCCCATAAAGTAGTGCCAGAGTAATATTTATACTACATAAGCTTTTAATAAGCTTTAAAAATATATTTAATAAGCTTTAAAAATATTAAATAACAATATAAAAAAGATTAAACTCACCTTTTTCAACTCAGTGTTGTTGTTGTTGTTGCTGATCTTTGTTTCTCCTTAAAGGATAATCAAAATTTTCAATATTTGGATTTCAAAATGCTTAAAGCATTTGTCGTTCGTTTAAAGTAAAATAAAAAAAATTGATTGTGGTTTGTGTATAACTTGGGATGTGTGATCTGTAATTAGAAAAGAAGAAGTTAATAACAAAAATATTATTAATATTGAATAAAAAAATTAATTAAAATGAGGGAAAATATTTATTTGTACCGATTAAATTTCTAATTATTAAAAATTTATGTTTGTTGAACCACAAAAATAAAATAAAATAAAACGAACACAAAACTTTCTATAAGTTAATAATGAATAAATGAATGAATGATCAACTGGAAATTGGAAAATGGAAATTTTTTTTTATGAAATTAAGTTCAATATTCGTAAAAACCACGAGATATTCTAACCGCAACAGTAACTGTAAATATGAGACAAAAACAAACTCTATCGATTACATTTATACGAATAATTAGTTTTCTTCTCATCTCTTATCTTTCACTTTCTCGGGTTTGAGATTGTTATGAATATTTTATCTATTTTATCTCTTAGCGATAGATATCTTTTCCAATTCCATTAGAAATTAGAATGAAAATTCATTTGCTTATTTTATAAAAGATTTAATTTCAAAAATAAAAAATTACAACAGAAAAAGTTTAATAAATTTTCATAGAATCTTAATTTAGATTCAATTAATGGAATATATTCTATATAGTTCAGATCATATTCTTCTCAGTGTCCAGACAATATTCAACATTTATACTCAGACTATATTCTATGTTTATTCCAAACTGTGTTCTATATGTAAGCTAAAGTATACTATATATAGTTCAGATTATGTTTTATATATTGTTCAGACTATATTCTATATATATAGCAGCCTATGTTACGTATTTATTTATATATAGTTCGTTTTTACGAAAATTGTATCTTCGTTCCGGAACGAGCAGAGTCACACTCGGCCAAACATTGTCAAGAGAGAACAAACAGATAAAGTTGAACTGTTTAGACAATAACATATATATATTCTACAGTATATTCTGTATACAGTTGAGACTATATTTTGTATACAGTCTAGATTATATTCTATATATAGTCAAGACTATATTTTATAGTCTAGACTATAATCTACATTCTGGACTATATTCTGTACATAGTTTAGGTTATATACACAATATATTCCATATACTCCAGATCATATTCTAATTATAGCCCATACTTTATTCAGTATACACACTGATGCATGTTCCTGTAAATCCATTAAATCTACATTCTGTACTATATTTACATAGTGTAGACAATATCCACACTATATTCCATATACTCCATTATAGCCCATACTTTATTCTGTATTTACTCTGATTCATATTCCTATAAACGCATTTACTTTTTCTCATTAAAAAAAAGAACATTCTAATAGAAAAATTGGTCGAAAAAGCTTAAAATGAAGACGAAAAAATGTAAGTACGATTTTCGGATGTCAAGGCGTAAGTTCAGTGGTGGTAGTGTTATGGTTTGGGCAGCATTTTCTGCAGTTAACAAATCTAAAATTAGCTTTGTTCCAACAAAAATGAAATGATATGAATATTTATAACGAATTGCTGGAAGATGGTTTTCTCTCTTTTATGGATGAACCATTGGATGAAGACTGGACGTTTAGCAGTCCGAAATAAAAGCCAATGGGCATCAAAGGCCCGTTGGGATTATTAAAATAATGTCCAAAACGAAAGCATAAACACTTTAACAGAGCTTAAACTAAGAATAAAGCATATGTATGGGAGGAAATTGATCCCGATCTTTAATATGAAATTAGTGGCATCAATGGCAGACCATGCTATAGAGACAAATTAACTTAAGTACGTTTATAGGAAAATACCATTAAAATGGCGGAAAACTCTAAAATTAAAATAAAATGAAATACAATTATGGTTTTTATTTCACAATATTTTGAACAAAATCTTACTTAGTTGATCACTAAATATCTACTTGTTTGAATTTTTCTAATTCTTAGAAAAAATATGTGCGTTTATAGGAAAATGCACCAGTGCAGTTCACATTTAAATATTTCAATAAAAATGTATTTTTTATTTGTGTATTATGCGTTTATGCAGATATTTGTTATATATAGAAAAAATAGTGTAACACCCACCTATAAGTATACTGTTCAGTATACTCAGAATCAATTTCTGAGTCGATTTAAATTGCGAGTGTAAAACACTCGCAATTTTTTTAAATATCTCGATGAAAATTTGTACATATTACTATTTTAACTAAGGACAAAGCCTACTGAAAGTGTCCAATATATCAGGTACCTCCCATTCAAATGTTCCTCCCGGATTGGGGTTTTTTTAACCAACAATGTGATTCACATTTTTTTCGATATTTAACCTTAAATAACAGACTTTTAATTTGAAGGTTTTTCTTTATTAAACTACAGTTATATACATTTTCTAATACAGATGTATATGTACGTATGTGTGAGTGTTTATATTGAAAATGTCACCATAATTTCTTATGATCCGCTACTGTTTTGAAAAAGACATTTATTTTTATTTTTTGCAGTAAAAAAAATTATTTATTTGACTTTTTTTGTTTGTTTGTTTGTTACCAGTAGATGGATAGAAATTCATTTGTCTTCCAGCCAGTTTGTCGCCTATTTTAGTGTTATAAATACAAACAAACAAACATAATCATAAATGCAAACATTTATACATACAAATATACACTTATTATACCAAAAGATGATGTTGTTTGTCAATCAGCATGACTACTTTAATTTGTTGTATTTGTAGTTGTTGTTTTTAGTATCTTTTTTTACTAATTAAGGATTTGTACCGCATTCTTTTATTTTATTTTTTTTCTTCAAACACTAATACGTTAACATTCATATGCATTAATGTTTGTATGTATGAATGTTTGTTTGACGTTTAGTTAATGTTTTCCTTCTGTTTGTACTTTAAAGAAAAGAAACTAATATTTATAATAAACACACACACACATATATATATACTGACAAATATCTATACAATAGTTTTTTTTAAGGAGTGAGATCGAAAAATTCTTAACATACGTTTTTCAATGAAACTTTTAACCCAAAAGTATAATTTGATTCTTTTTCTGATCAAGTTGTTTTTGTTAAACATCTGATCTGTTTAAAATGAGTGACCAGAAACAAGTTAGTCCTACAAAAAGTTGGCCAAGCATTCAAAGGTCTGAGGTCAAACTGTTTCCAATGTTATTAAAAACCGGGAGAACTTGTCCGTTGATCAAAAAGGGTAGAAGGAATGGTCCAGAGGATGTTTCTAGAGCCAAAAAATGTAAAACATTTACGAAAGAGCTCTCGATTCATCCAGGGGAAAGAAGTCCGGTTAGCTCAGAGCTCGCACTATTCGGTACGAAAAGTGAAAAACTAATACAGGCTTAAAAACAAAAAAGTTCTTGACAGCAAGGCTGCTAAAAATACAGAGCTCGGCAACGAAGTTTTCTAAAAAATATATTCTTGCTGCATAATGGATGACAAAATGTATGATCCAGCTGATTTTTCGTAACTTCCTGGTTAAAAATTTTTATGTTGCTGATGTTAAAGGAAATATTGAAGAGAAGTTTGGTTCCAAAACCAGTCGAAATTTCCCAAAAAATGTTCTTGGTATGGCAAGCAATATGTAGTTGTCTATAAACAACAAAATGTTCATCCAGGAACGTTTGCAAAAAAGGCTGCTTTCCCACTCATAAGACTTCATAATGTATACACTAGTTTTTGGCCTGACTTGGAATCTTTTCACTATGGTAAAAAGCCCCTGAATGGTACAAGAACAATAATGTGGTATTTGCGCCAAGAGAGTCATATCCTCCAAACTGCCCCAAGCTAAGGCTTTTTAAAAGGGAATTTAAGAGCACAAAAAAGTGTTCATTGTGTGGAAAATTTTCGAGCAAAGTGACAGAAAGTAATATAAAAACGTTCATGATTTCCGGAAAAGGTTTAAAATTTCATCACAAGTGATTAAAACTTTAATTTTTTGTGAATAAAGAAAAAACTGTTAGTGTAGTGGTTTCCTTTTTAATTATTATATATGTGTGAAAAGAATTTTTCGATCTCACTCCTTATGTATAAGAAAAAAAATTAAAGGAAATAACAAACTAAAAACTTAGTTGTTGATAAAAGTAGAAATCTATCTGAAGATCAATGCTTTTGTACATCCCAAGTATCATTACAAGTAATGTAACATGAATGCAATTTATCCAAAAGATAGATTTTTTTGCTTTCTTTTCTTCTTTCTTTCTTGGTTAGTTGGGATCCTATTTGGCGATGATGATAATGATGATGGTGATGTACCACATTCTTGCACTTATTTGGTAGCAAGGCCACATTCTGGTTTTCTATTTATTTTATTAAGAAACACAAACACACACGCACACGTACACACTTACACATTAAGATACATTTTGTATCTTTTAAGTTTAAAATAATTTATAAGTTTTTTTTCTTTTTATAAAAATCTAATAAATATTATAGATTACTTAGCTTAGTATATATACTAGTACTTAGTAGAAATAGAAGTTTATGTGGTTTGTCGTTTTTTTTTTAATATATATTTTTACCGTTATTTTATATAGATTATGACTGTAAAGAAATATCGAAATATATACATATAGAAATTAATGAAAAAAACTCTTATTTTCTGACATTTTTACTAAAAACTAAAATTTTAATGAAAATTTACATTTTTTAAAAAAGGAAAAATTTTATAAAAAAAGATTTTTTTTTTGTAAAAATTAAAATTTCTTATAAAAAATGAAATTTTGGAGAAAATTTTCATTTTTTGAGGAAATTGAAATTAAAAAGATGTGCAAATTAATTTTAATTATTTATTATATTTTTTTTTAATTTTAAATTATAAAAAAAATTTTAGAAAATTTTATTTTTTTTAAATTAAAATTAGAATGCATTTTTCAAAAAAAAAAAAAATAAATAAAATAAAAAATAAAAAATAAAAATAAATAAATAAATAAAAAAATTTAAAAAAAAAATATGTTAAGACAAAATTTTAGTGAAAATTTTAGTAAAATTTAAAATTAAAAAAAAACTTTTATATTTTGAGAAAATTCAAACTTTATGAGAAAGTTTAAATAAAATAAATTTTTTTGAGAAAAGTGAAATTCAATTTTTTAAAATTGAAATTAAGAAAAAAAAATAATAAAAATACAAATAATAAAATTAATAATAAAAAATACAAAAAAAAATAAAAAGAAATAAAGAATGAAATTTAAAAATAATAATTTTCAAAAAAAAAATCAAATAAAAGTCGGTTACGTTCACAATTTAAGTGAAAATATAAATTTAAGAGAAACTAAAAAATTTTGAAGAAACTTGAAATTTAGGAAAAAATGAAATTTTTGAGAAAAAATATTTTTCATAAAATATTGAAATTATAACACTCTTTTGAAAATATATTTTAATTAAAGAAACAAATATATTTAAAACCTACTACATAATACCCTACACCAAGGCACAGTCATTAAAAATTATGGATCTACCCTCGTAGAATATGATTGCATAAAACAGAGAAATTTATGACATTTTATGCGATTCAAAATTATATGAAGTCTTTAGTCTTTAAGATTTATGAGTTCTTAAATGATTTTACGAATTTGGCCTGTATAGGATTTACTTTCATTTGTGGACCAATGCACTTAAAATTTTACATATAGATTTTGAATAGTACTTAAAACACTATTCTGAGAGGCCATTATTATGGAAGCTACCCGATGTATTGGACCGATTATCCATAAATTCCAACAAAAATCATTTTTATCATATTTCATCGAGAAATCTTTAAAATTGTGACATTCACTTGGACTACCAGACGGATAAACAGTCTGACAGACAGTGGGAAAATTACACTTAACACAATTTTTTATACAAAATATGTAAAATTAAAAAAAGCATTATACATTTTTGTTAACAACAATATAGTCTGTGCTACATGTAGAGTATAATTTAGAATATACAGAATATAGTCTAAACTATACTAAATAATGTCTGAACTGTTAACTAATTTTCAATAAGAAAATTGTTTTTCCTTTAGAAAACTAAAAATTTTAATTTGTACTAAAAAAATTAATTTATAATAAAAATTAAAATTTAGAGAAAATTAAAATTTTCATTAAAAATTAAAATTTTCATTAAAAATTAAAATTTTCATTAAAAATTAAAATTTTCATTAAAAATTAATTTTTTTTACTAAAAATTTTAATTTTCACAAAAAATTCAAAATTTTTCTAAAAATTTAAATTTTCACAAAAATTTAAATTTTCACTAAAAATTTAAATTTTCACAAAAAATTTAAATTTTCACTAAAAATTTAAATTTTCACAAAAAATTCAAATTTTCACTAAAAATTTTAATTTTCACAAAAAAAATTAAATTTTCAATAAAAATTTAATTTTCACTAAAAATTTTAATTTTCACTAAAAAAAATTTTCAATTTTTCATTAAAAATTCATTTTTAACAAATTAAAATTAAAAATTTAAATTTTTACTAAAAATTGAAAAAAATGGATAAATTTTGCCAATTTGTTCTGAAATAACTTTAATTTTAAATAAAATTTAATTAAAAAAATGTTTAAAAAAATCATTTTTTTTAACATTTACATTTTTATTAAAATTCTTAATTTATTTTTTAAAAATTTCACTTTGTACATTTTTAATAAAAAAACTTCTTACTACAAAACTTTTAATATTTTCCGTATGTTTCGTACATACACATTCAATAAAATATATAAAAGTTTTTTATGAGTCATAAAATTAGTTACATTTTTTTCTATAAATTTTATTTTTCCACGGAACCGATTTTTGGAATGGTTTTAAATTTGAATATATATCGGTTATTATCTTTTAATTTACTGAACCGATTTTTCTGGTTTTAAGTAGGATACTTCTCAGGACTATAACAAATACTCAGGTCAAATTTCATTGAACTCTGTCAATTATTGTGGATGTGAGCGTGTCAAAATCAGACGGACAGACAGACGGACGGACAAATTTTGATTTGATGCAGGAATATATATATATATATATATATATATATATATATATATATATATATATATATATATATATATATATATATATATATATATATATATATATATATATATATATATATATATATATATATATATATATATATATATATATATATATATATATATATATATATACATTATATACATATTCTTAGTGAGAATGAGAAATAAAAATGGACCATATGTTAATGAAATTAAAAGGAGAAGAAGAATTAAATACGAAATATAAATAAAATAAATTAAAAATAAAAAAACATAAACAGAAAAAAAACATTTGCCAATTTTTTCATCAGTTTTCCTCATCGTCATCACTCAAAATTTCGCTTTTTTTGTTTTGTTTTTGTATGGCCTCACCTTCAGCCAAACCGTTTAATGATGAGAAGAAATTAAGAAGAAGAAGAAGAACAACAACAAAACTTATAATATAAAACCACAAACAAAACATAAACATTTATTAATTTTCCTAATGATAATCATTATAATCATAATTAAATTATTATTCATAATAATGATTATGATGATCTTGTCGTATTCACTATAGAGATGATGTTAATGCTGCTACTGCGGCTGATCTATGAGAAGTGTAGTGTGTTAAAAATCATTGTATTTCCAACAGATACTGACAGTCATTTAAATACAACAAAAAAAAACAAAATGATTTTAGATGATTCATTTATACTTTTTTTAGAAAAAATATATATAAAATATATATTATTTTTTATTTTTTATTTTCTCATTAAAATGATGACCAACGGAAGTGTGGCAATTTTTTTTTCAAATTAAAGGTTTGTTGTACCCTACTAAATTGGCAATCGCCAAAAGTGTTTGGTGGTTTATGCTTTTTGTGACAATCTTTGAATCACTTTCAAAATCGTTTTAAAGAAGTCCCTCCGATCGTTTATGTGTTCGATCGGCTGTCAATGTAAATGATGTGAACATAATGATATGATTTTTAGTCCAAAGACAGAAATTTGCGATGATCTGACCAACAGTCAATTCATGTAAACGTTGTTTATAGACATTTCTTTGATACTTATGATTTTTTGGGTCAAGATCTAAGACTATTGAAATTGGTAACGATCGGTTAAATATTTCAGATAGCTCCCTTTTAAATGTCCTCTTAGAAAGGGAGTTTTAGCTCACAAAACTTATAAATATAAAATTAATTTAATTAAGTTTGTCATTAAACTAAACTCCATATAAATCCACAAAATCCACATGACAAATTTCAAGAAGATCGGTTCACAATATAACCGTAATTCCGAAACACATCCAATTTCGAAAATCATTTATCTCAAAAAGAGAAAAATATTAGTGTTACGATAATATTTCTAAGACTAAATAATTTCCTTTAGTCTTAAAATAATCCCCATTTCCGAAAATCACCCCGAACGACATTACTAAGACATAAATATGAGTATTATTTATAGTGGGCCAGAATAGATTTGTTGGAAATAAGTGAACTATAGTCTTAACTAGATTGTGAACCTGAATTTAAAGGTTTATAGCATTATAACATTATGAGAGAATAGAAATGTCTCTGGGAAGAAAATGTGAACATAAATTCCATGCTAAAGAATAAAAAAATAATTTTCTTGTGTTCTCAAAAAAAGTGGAGAATTTATAGAGTCCATATCTATCGAAGGTCTGGAAAAAATATTTCCTTAGAAACACTTCGGGTTAAATTCAAAGGTTAAATTCAAAATTATAATAAAAATTGGATTTAACTAGTTAGGGCCTGGAAAAAGATCCTTAAAAAGTGATTTTTAGAATTTTGGCCAATAGAGTCCACATTTTTTGTAAGTCTAATTAAGTCATTATCACATGAATAAAAATAAATTCGGATTTTCTGGATTTTGATTCTGTTTGAGGATTCATTGCTTTGAGATTTTAGAACATAGAGGTTAAGTTTAAAATTTTGTTTAAAAGAGGCTAAAATTTGAGAGGTCCTGATATTGGATACAATATTTTCTATATATTTTCTAATTAAAAAAAAAAAAAACTTTCAGAAAAAATATAAATTTCTTAAAAGTTTTGAAGAAAGATCATTTTGCAGTCCTATGGCCCCGCCCATAGAGTCTATATGGGGTTAGAAATTATTATTTTCCTTTCACTGCATTAATTTTCATTCAAATCAAGCCGAGCAAAAATTGCAAATTTTTTCCAGAAAAATACCACCCACCGTCCCACTGAGCAAAACTTTTTACAATAACAAATCCAAAAATCAATTTCAAGAAGGATCCGTTTATCCAATGGTGTAGGATATTATATAGTGGATCCTAACCGAATATTTCCCTCTTATTTCTGTCGCTATAATTTATATGAATCAAAATAAATAAACATTACAAAAATTTTACTCTTTTTTTCTTATTTACTGTCATTTTCCCAGTACTTAACTTGATAAGAAGAAATATAACTGTATTTACTTTATACATACATACATACATACATACATACATACATACATACATACATACATACATACATACATACATACTACATACTACATACATACTTACATACATAATTTAAATACATAAAGAAATAATTGTCAATCGTAAACTTAAAGAATTTCTTTATGCGAACGATAAACGTTAAATATATTTAAGAACAACAACAACAAGATTAAAAACTATAAACCTGGAGTCACTTTAATAATCGGAAGTTATTTATAGTTATTTTTATTTTTTTTTAATATTAGTCATAATCTAAAAATGTGTACGTTTTTTGTAGGAAACCGATTTTAAAATATTTTTTTTTCATTATCATTATTTTATTGTTATTAAATCATACTTTCTGAATTTGCAATCCAAATCCCAACTTTTTTGCTATTAAAATATTTATGGATTAATAAAAAAAATATTAAAAATATTTTAATTAATATATTAATTGATTTTATATATTAATAATAAATTATTAACATTCAAAAAGAATGCAAATATTTGTTTTTTCAATTTATGTTTAAAATGCAAAAAATAACTCATAATACGGTTAAAATTTGAATGACTTGAATGAATAAATTTTGAAGAATGCACAATGGGTCGAATATATATTTTAGCAATTGCAAAAGAGTATTGAATTTAAAATATAAACGAGATCCTCATAGGGCTATCAGTATTGAAAATATGGAAACTCAAAGGAGAGTTATCACAGTTATTGAAATCTTTAACATTCAAATAGACGTTGGTGGAACCTTCAGAAAAAGTATTTCTCTTCTCTAGTTTCCTAGATATTTCCATTTGAAATTACAAATTTCTGATTTAATTAACTACAGAATTAACTGAAATTTTCTACTATAAATTTCTTGTTAAACCAATGTTATCCTAGATTAAGTAGGCCTAAGGGCTTGAAATCTTATGAATATAATAAATGAAATGAATGGGACAGAAACAACCGATAGAGCAGTAAAATCATCTTTAAAGGGCTGCCAGGGTTGGTGAAATATGTACAACAACATTCAAATAGACGTTGGTGAAACCATTAAAGTTTCCTAAATATTTTCATTTTCTGAATATTTTCCTAATCAGATTAACTTACAACGTCAATTAACTCCGAGATCGTAATGTCTGATCTCCGACGATTAGAGTCATTCAAAAAGCAGAACCAGTGCTCCTAGCCAAAGTGAACATGGACATAACGATGGTGGAAGAACACTGAGTTGTTAACTCTGAGATAAAAGAGCTCCCAACAGCAGCTTTCAAAACGCTTTATCACAAAGATATTGAAAAGCCAAAATCTTGTCTTATTGCCACAAAAAAAACATATACAAATTTATTCTTTAGCCCAAGAGATCTTACAAATGTTGTGCTAGAAGTCACCATTCTCATTCAGTTTATACAGACATCTAGGATTTTAGTTGATATATGGAGAGAGTTCAATAGAAGATCAAATAAAATGTTACAGGATCCAAGACTTACTGACTGCTTTAAGTTCAATGATGTTTCCAAACATTAATTATGGAAAATTCCAGTTAACATAAACTAAAACACTGAGATTTTTCAATGATGTAATGACCCAAGGATTCATGATTTTCTGCTCTATGATTCAGGTTAGAGTTAATCTCCGCAGAGAAGGTCGTAGATCCTTCAATGAAACCTATGGGAATAAATTGTGGCGATCATACCGCAAGAAATAGAGAGCATACAAGAAAGCTATAACAATCGCAAAAAGAAGCTCATTGAAAACTTTCTGCGTATCTACTTTGTTAAGAGGATGGATGGCTCGTGATCGAAATCTTCTGTTTGACATTCTAATGGAACGAAATTGCACCCGATAATCTGATATTCGATAGGACACAATCGGGTGTTGATTAAAATAAAATTTACTATGAAAAAATTTCATGGAATTTATTATTCCCTGGTTTCATAAGATCTTTATGATTTGGCTAAGTTGCGGGGAACTGGAGAAATGTTAAAGTCATTTTTTTTTTTTTGAAAGCTTGCGGAAGAAGTCATGATAATGCAAAGGACTTTTGATTAAGTAAAATCTGTCACAAAACCAATACAGATGAAATAATTTAAATTAATCAATTAAAAGTTGAGTTTCATTTTGAAATTCGGTGAGAATTTATGAGATTTCAAGAGATCACAAGGCTTCGTCCATGTGCAATTTATATGAATCGCCTTTCAAATTTTTTTTGAAACAAAATTTGATGTAAACCCAACTAACCGAACAAATATTACAGGCTACGTCCCTTATCTAGCAGGGTCTTTTACTCCCTAAAATCAAGCTTTAAGCTCCTTCCATGTGAAATTTCATTAAGATATCCATAACGGTTCAAAAGTTATATAATCATTTTCGAAAATAGATCAAGACCAGTAATACCCAAAATACACATTTCCCAACACAAGAGGTTAGAATACAAATTCTGCTTACTTTACACGTACAGTGCAAACGATTTCTGCTCTCTCTCTCTCTCTCTTTCTCTCTTCACAAAGGCAAATGTATATCAGTTTGGGTGGGCACCACTGATCTAAACCCGCTGTGCGTACATAAAAATTTACTTCTCTTCATGGTAAACGATTTATTTAGTTAATTATATGATTTGTTAGTTCAGAATTTAAACTAATTTCACGTTTAGTGAATTTAGCACACTTAACTAATTCCTTTTAGTTTCTATTTAATTTTAATTTTCTCTTCTAGAAAATATTGAATTTAACTATTGGAAACGTTTAAATTTACCATCAACATTATCACATGAATGTTTATGATTATTGTTACATTGTTGTAATTACAAATGTTGTTGTTACTTTTGTCATATGTCGCTTATATCTGCATATGGTGATAAAATTGTTCAATTTCAATCAATTTCAGTGCGTATGTTTGTATATGTAAATATTTAGGTAATAAGTTGGTAACAAGTGAAATTAAAAAATGTTGTTACTAACAGTAGAGTGTTGCCAGAGTATGTATAAATAAGGTGCCCGACAGTCGGGAGCCAAATAAGTTTTTCTTTTTCTGTTTTTCTTGTTTATGATTTTTTTTCAACATTTAACTTTTAGTCGTCTATAATGCGCCACATGGTGATAACCAATTGTGGTGTGGCCCACACGTTCCACAAGCTCAAAAAAGAAGCAAAAAAAACATGAAAACGAAGTAGCAACAAAAAAAATATCAGCAGCAATAGCACCACCACCAACAGTAGCAATAGCAAAATAGTAATATTAATATATATAAACAGATTCACATGTCAACAACATCTTTAAATCCAAGAAATTATAAACATACAAACGCACACACATACACACACACAGAGATACAAATAAAGCAGCAATAACAAAAAAACATAAATGAATTGAAATTAAATAAAATTTAAAATGTTTTCAAGTGTTTAGAAAATAAGTAACAATATTAAGAGACACTATATGGAAAAAGACTTTAATACTAGATTTTGATTAAAAAAACAAAAATAAGTGAGAATGCAATATATTTGGATATGCCGAAACTTCAATACTCTGTTTCACAAATGTCTGTGAAGTAAATACGTTATGTGTCGTATACACACTCACACATACAATCACAAATATATACAATACATTTAAGTTTTTCCGAAATAAAACACAGGAACACTTAATGAGTCATAAAATTTGTTATATTTTTTCAACTGAACCGATTTCATTTTAATTTGACGATATATAAAGTTCTTCTCTTGAGCTTACAGGTTGCCTCAGATATCGCTCTATATCTTTTAATATATTAAAAAAATTTTTGCTAGTTTTAAATAGGAAACTTCTCAGGTGTATAAGAAATGCTTTGGCTATAACTTTGCGTACCAAATAGTCTGAGAACTGACCTAATCGGGTTGCTTTCCTACCGGATGTGTTGAGAGCTGTTTTGAAAATGGTTTCCATTTGAAACCTGAACCATGTTTTCCATCAACGAACAAGTTTCCCAATACTGTTACTTAACATTGGAAACAGTTTGACGACAGATCTTTAATTTGTTTGCCAACTTTTAGTGGGACCACGTTGGGTTTTGTTGAAAATAATATAATTTTAGTTCTCACTTTTTCCTAGTCACACATTTCAATCACATATTACATATTTTTCAAAGTTAACTTGCTCAAAAAAAAATCCTATAAAACTTGGACTAGAAGTTTTAATTAGAAACGTGTTTTAAGAATATTTCGATCTCACTCCTTATATGAAGTTTTTCAAGATCCTATATGTCTTACATATTTTGTAGTGAATCATATTTAATGCTATAACATTAGATCGGTGTAGCTGAATAACACCGATTGATTGATTGATTTATTATTCAGAGTTCAAATGCCACTAATATTTTGGAAAGAGCTATTAAGAAGTTGTAATATCATTCTAGACACCATAGAGCGCTCATAAATAAAATCTAATTTGAATTAACGCCTTTTTTAACACAACATAAGTTTTGAAATTATAACATGATAATGTAGAAAAACCTAGATGGCGCTGTTTGATAAAAATAATCATAATCAACACCTTAGTAAGCCAATCTAATGAATAAGCTGTGATATTAGTGTTATAAGGATTTGAAAAACAATTTAACCTCTTTTTATTTACGAGAAAATAAATTTGGTTTATTAAAAATGCGACTCTGATTATTTTAAAAGATAAAAATGTAACAATATAAAGTTAAAAAACTTTTTTATTGTTGGCAAAAGGTTTCAAACTCGTTGAAATTTGAACAGATTCTTTATTGATCTCATGCAGGGATCAAGAAAAATTGAATCGCTATTATGTTTATTAAAACTCTCCTCAAGAGGTCATAAGGTAAAATTTTAAAATGCAGTTTTCCAAAGATAATCAATTTTCAATTTGTTTATTTTATAGTGATTTCCGAAATGTGATAGCTAAGAACAATTTGGGGTCTCGATTTTTATCTTTTAAATTTTAACAAAAATTGTATTTTAATTTCATAAAAAAAAAAAAATTAATAAATATTAAATTTTCATGACCTTTTTCCGAAAATCACATTTTTAACAAATAATGGACCGATCATTACAAATTTAAATAGGTTCCTCTTAAAGCTGTCTTATCGCTAGTGTGATAAAAAAAATTCTGATTTGACTTAATGTACTTAAATTTGAGTGTTTAAGCATTTTTTTCTAAAAGTTACAAACTAAAGCATAAACCAATAATACAACTGTTCATAATGTAGGGTATAATTAAACAAGAAAATTGAGTTAAATGCAACAATTAGGCAAATGCAATTTTCGAATCCAGTCATCTCTTGTATTAAAGCCATAAAATCAAGAAGAAATAAAAAAAAACAGATTTTTTATGTTATTTTGAGATTGAAAATAAACAGTTCTTTTTTTCCACTTGACACTCTTCTTCGACGCACTCATCACTCCAGAGCCCAAAAAAATATATATATATAAAAATAAACAGAAACAAACATAATATTAGAGAGAAATTTAAGTAACAAATAAACAAAAAACATAAAGATACAAATAAAAAATAACAATAACATATAACGACAACAACAACAACAACATAGTCTTAATAACAATTGACTAAAATCAATCAAAGTAAAACGCCTTTTTTAGACAACCCCCACCCCTCTCTTTTTACAATATTATCCTACGCCCACACTGTGCGTTATTAGGTCTATTATGTCGTTCATCTCAATTTCATTCATTTCCATCGTCATATCGTCAGATATATATTTTTTTTCGAAGAACTATTGTCACTTTATTTGTTTGTTTGTTTGTTTGTTTGAGTTGAGTTTCCATTTACGTTCTTTTTTTTTACCACTTTGCGGTCGTTAAGTTAATCTTCTAGAGTAAATGTGTAACAGTGTCAGTGTCTGTATGTGTGTGTATGTGTGTAAGTGTACAAAGAAGGGTTAGTAATGTTAATGTAAGAGTATGAGTAAATTTGTTTTCTCCCCCTGTTTTTATTAATAAGGATGTCAGTGATGTTTATCACAGCATCACATCGTCATCAACAACACAACAACAAGAACAACAACAGTATCCAGTCTTATTTTAATTTGTCTTATTGTCTGTTTGTTTGTTTGCATTTTGTTGAATTTTATATACGTAATTTTGTCTGTGTATGTGTGTACTTACTTCCTTTTTTAATTGAAATCTCATATTCGCTCCTTTTTTTTTTTTTTTTTTGTAAAAATTTCACAAAAGTGAATTTGTTTGGAAATTATCAAATTACTCTTCCTACAAAGTGAAAATATACTAAATAATACAACTGCACACACACACACACACACATTAAGATAAGACATCATATTTGAAATCATACACATGCATATACATCATTTTATCAACAAATACACTTTCATATTTATATAAAATTAAGTAAAAATGCTTCTCGAAAAAAAGGCCTAAAATGCTAAAGACTTAATTATGTTTATTGTATTATTTTTCGGTTTATTTATATTCTCTTTTGTTGAGACCTCTGAATCTAAAGTCTTTTCATATTTTATGTCGGCTACGTTTGCATACGTTTCTTATAAAAATCTCTATTTAACATTATTTACATTTTATTTATTGATTTATTTATCAATAGATTTTATCACATAATTATAACATTTCATTTATGAATTATCTCAGATATTCATGCTCTTAATGACATTAAATACACAATTTGATTAATTTCATCCAGTGTAAATAGAAAATATTTAATAAATGCGATCAATAATATGGCAACAACAACAAAACATTGTCTTAAATTTATTCTTAACCTTTTGAGGTTGTTTGTCTTAAAAGAAGTAAACGGAAAGAGTTTTATATATAATCAACTATAAAGGTCAATCAAAACTGGGACTTGATCCTCATCGAACATTTTTCTTCGATGTTAATTTGTTTTTTTAATAAGACATGATTACGATCATTTTTCTAAAACACTCTTATATGAAAGATATAAGAAATTATTATGTGATCCTTTTAAAAGCTTTTTTTAGCTTTGTCCCTTATAAGTGACGAAGATCATCTTGTCCAAAGGTTTCCCGAAATCATTGTCATATGACTGTTTGAGATAAGATTGATATAAGAGTTCAATAATGCTAAATCTATTCAGAAGATGGACCAGATATCTTTACAGATAATTTAGCTTTGCCAGCTTTAAGTTATTATATAGCTTCCCTGGAATCTAGGTTATTTGTTTACTATAGCAGAGCAATGCTTTATCAGACACTAATATAATCTGAGAAATGATGGAAAGAAATTTTATAAAGATCCAGTAAATTGCATAGATTCGAAAGGTTCCATTTAAATCGGAATAAAATAGTGAAAAGAAGTGTTGCTCTTTATTAATTTAATGATCGAAATATCTATAAAGTAGCGACCATTACTTAAGAAAATCGATATACAAATCACTAAACAACTTCTTCCGACAAAAAGAAAACGCACATGTGTATTAAATATAAATTTCCCTTTTAATAAATTCACCATAAAAATTCATATTCACTGCATTTATTTACTATTCATAATATGCACTTTCGTTAAAACTTTGTACAACCATAAATGCTCTGGGCCCCCACCAAATGAAGAAGAAGACAATTAATTTTTTTATTTTTTCATTCAAACCAAAAAATTATTCATACAATTGAAAATAATTATGAAATTGTCAGTCAACTAAATTGGATCATCATT
Organism: Cochliomyia hominivorax; assembly: GCA_004302925.2. NCBI lineage: Eukaryota > Metazoa > Arthropoda > Insecta > Diptera > Calliphoridae > Cochliomyia > Cochliomyia hominivorax. The sequence continues at coordinate 6,315,961 of PYHX02000413.1, forward strand.
ATCATTAACATTTCTATATAATTTTTCATTATTTTCATTATTAAATTTTGTTTTTTGAAAAAGAAGTGTTGCTAACTTAACTTAATTTATTTAATTATTATTATTTGTTAATTGACTCTCAGACAAGGGACTGAGTGGGTAAATGACAAAGAAGTATTTTTTTGCTTATTTAACAGTCAGTCCGTCAGTAAGTCAATCATATAAAAATTATATTTATGTCTTGTCTTCACTTCTTTTGTTATCTTTGAAAGAAAAAATATTTACATTCTTTAGATTTTTTTAATATAAATTATTTCACTTTTTAATTTCTTTATTTATAAATGGTTGGGTTTCCTTTTTTTCAGAAAAAATTGTTTAAATAAGATTATTGATGGAATCACAAAGGAATTATTATTTAAAATTTTGCCAATTGATGTATATAAAAAATGAAATTTATAAACAGCGATCAGTTTATCTGTAAAATATAAATATTATAGTCTAAAGATTAAGGGCCTTCAATACTCATAAGAACTAAAATAAAATTCATTTACTTCATAAGTATTGATTCAGTTCGAAGGACCAAATAAAATAAAACATTTTCCGATTCGATTTATTCGAAATCGCTTGCTTAAATCCACCACACAATCGAGAAGATCTTATCAATTCTTTAAAGAAATATTGAATTTTTGGTGAAAAATTGAATTTTTCGTGAAAAATTGAATTTTTGGTGAAAAATTGATTTTTAGGTGAAAAATTTAATTTTTGGTGAAAAATTTAATTTTTAGTGAAAAATTGAATTTTTAGTGAAAAATTGAATTTTTAGTGAAAAATTGAATTTTTAGTGAAAAATTGAATTTTTAGTGAAAAATTGAATTTTTAGTGAAAAATTGAATTTTTAGTGAAAAATTGAATTTTTAGTGAAAAATTGAATTTTTAGTGAAAAATTGAATTTTTAGTGAAAAATTGAATTTTTAGTGAAAAATTGAATTTTTAGTGAAAAATTGAATTTTTAGTGAAAAATTGAATTTTTAGTGAAAAACTGAATTTTTAGTGAAAAATTGAATTTTTAGTGAAAAACTGAATTTTTAGTGAAAAATTGAATTTTTAGTGAAAAATTGAATTTTTAGTGAAAAATTGAATTTTTAGTGAAAAATTGAATTTTTAGTGAAAAACTGAATTTTTAGTGAAAAATTGAATTTTTAGTGAAAAACTGAATTTTAGTGAAAAATTGAATTTTTAGTGAAAAATTGAATTTTTAGTGAAAAATTGAATTTTTAGTGAAAATTGAATTTTTAGTGAAAAATTGAATTTTTAGTGAAAAATTGAATTTTTAGTGAAAAATTGAATTTTTGGTGAAAAATTGAATTTTTGGTGAAAAATTGAATTTTTGGTGAAAAATTGAATTTTTGGTGAAAAATTGAATTTTTGGTGAAAAATTGAATTTTTGGTGAAAAATTGAATTTTTGGTGAAAAATTGAATTTTTAGTGAAAAATTGAATTTTAGTGAAAAGAAAAATTGAATTTTTAGTGAAAAATTGAATTTTAGTGAAAAATTGAATTTTTAGTGAAAAATTGAATTTTTAGTGAAAAATTGAATTTTTAGTGAAAAATTGAATTTTTAGTGAAAAACTGAATTTTTAGTGAAAAATTGAATTTTTAGTGAAAAACTGAATTTTTAGTGAAAAATTGAATTTTTAGTGAAAAATTGAATTTTTAGTGAAAAATTGAATTTTTAGTGAAAAATTGAATTTTTAGTGAAAAATTGAATTTTTAGTGAAAAATTGAATTTTTAGTGAAAAATTGAATTTTTAGTGAAAAATTGAATTTTTAGTGAAAAATTGAATTTTTAGTGAAAAATTGAATTTTAGTGAAAATTGAATTTTTAGTGAAAAATTGAATTTTTAGTGAAAAATTGAATTTTTAGTGAAAAATTGAATTTTTAGTGAAAAATTGAATTTTTAGTGAAAAATTGAATTTTTAGTGAAAAATTGAATTGAATTTTTAGTGAAAAATTGAATTTTTAGTGAAAAATTGAATTTTTAGTGAAAAATTGAATTTTTAGTGAAAAATTGAATTTTTAGTGAAAAATTGAATTTTTAGTGAAAAATTGAATTTTTAGTGAAAAATTGAATTTTTAGTGAAAAATTGAATTTTTAGTGAAAAATTGAATTTTTAGTGAAAAATTGAATTTTTAGTGAAAAATTGAATTTTTAGTGAAAAATTGAATTTTTAGTGAAAAATTGAATTTTTAGTGAAAAATTGAATTTTTAGTGAAAAATTGAATTTTTAGTGAAAAATTGAATTTTTAGTGAAAAATTGAATTTTTAGTGAAAAATTGAATTTTTAGTGAAAAATTGAATTTTTAGTGAAAAATTGAATTTTTAGTGAAAAATTGAATTTTTAGTGAAAAATTGAATTTTTAGTGAAAAATTGAATTTTTAGTGAAAAATTGAATTTTTAGTGAAAAATTGAATTTTTAGTGAAAAATTGAATTTTTAGTGAAAAACTGAATTTTTAGTGAAAAATTGAATTTTTAGTGAAAAACTGAATTTTTAGTGAAAAATTGAATTTTTAGTGAAAAATTGAATTTTTAGTGAAAAATTGAATTTTTAGTGAAAAATTGAATTTTTAGTGAAAAATTGAATTTTTAGTGAAAAATTGAATTTTTAGTGAAAAATTGAATTTTTAGTGAAAAATTGAATTTTTAGTGAAAAATTGAATTTTTAGTGAAAAATTGAATTTTTAGTGAAAAATTGAATTTTTAGTGAAAAATTGAATTTTTAGTGAAAAATTGAATTTTTAGTGAAAAATTGAATTTTTAGTGAAAAATTGTTTTTTTTGATAAAATTGAATTTTTAGTGAAAAATTGAATTTTTAGTGAAAAATTGAATTTTTAGTGAAAATTGAATTTTTAGTGAAAAATTGAATTTTTAGTGAAAAATTGAATTTTTAGTGAAAAATTGAATTTTTAGTGAAAAATTGAATTTTTAGTGAAAAATTGAATTTTAGTGAAAAATTGAATTTTTAGTGAAAAATTGAATTTTTAGTGAAAAATTGAATTTTTAGTGAAAAATTGAATTTTTAGTGAAAAATTGAATTTTTGGTGAAAAATTGAATTTTTGGTGAAAAATTGAATTTTTGGTGAAAAATTGAATTTTTGGTGAAAAATTGAATTTTTGGTGAAAAATTGAATTTTTGGTGAGAAATTAACTTTTTTGGTGAAAAATTGAATTTTTGGTGAAAAATTGAATTTTTGGTGAAAAATTTAATTTTTTGTGAAAAATTAAAATTTGTCCAAAAAGTTTTGGGGGAAGTTTTAGAAGAAATCGATTATTAGTAATCGGTCTGAAGGAGGTGCCTCTTTAATAAGTCACAAGGAATAACAGAAAAACTGATTCATACAAATTTGAAACTTTTTTAATTTTTTTTCAAAAATCGCATATACTTTGAAGCTTTAAAGTCGACTTTAAAAAAAGTCGGATCCGAATTAAAAAAAACTGATTATGGAAATTTTATCTTTATATTTAAAAACTTTATTTGCAACTTTTAAACTTTTGTCATTTGGGTTATTTTTCCTTTTTTATTGTTGCAATTCAAATATCGTCATTGATTTTTTTCACGTGTAACAAACAAACAAACAAACAGCCAAACAACGAACCAAACAAGAGCAAAACAGTTACTAAATTTTTATTCAACGAAATTTTTATTAAATCATCGTAAATAAATGAAATAACAACAACAAATTGAATGAATATTTAATAAGAAATTATTCAGTTCAATTGAATTTCATTTCAAACAGATGGTGAATAGTAAGTGAATTGATCACAATCACTAAACAAACGTAACATTACAGATGTTTATTATCAATTAGAAAATAAAATAAAAAAGTAAAAAATTATTGAACTAAATTTCTAAATTTCTTTATTGCAAAAAAATATTGAAAAAACATTTAAATATTTATAAGATTTTGTAATGAAATTAATTAACAATAAAAAGCAAATTTAATACTGTTACATAATAACAAATAAAAACAAATAAGAATACTATATATTCGGATATGCCGAATCTTTAATACCCTACACCAAAAATGTGTGTGAAGTAAATATGTTATGTTTTGTACATACACACACACAGACGTTTATCTTAAATAGAACTCAGAAACATTTAATGGATCATAAAATTGATTATATTTTTGGCTATAACTTTTTGCAACTGAACCGATTTTTTTATACTTCATAACATGACAAAATTTTATTCTTATTTGCCGATTTATAATTGACAATTTAACAAAAGTTTAGAGTTTGTCTCAGACATCGGTCTGTATTTTTTTTAATATGCAGAACCAATTTTGCTGATTAAAGCAGGAACAAGGGCCAAATTTCATTGACCTCTGTCAATCATTGTGCATGTGAGCGTCCCAACAATAGACGGACAGACTAACAGCCAATTTTACGAAAGTTTTTCTCATAAATTTAGAGGTTGCCTCAGATATCGGTCTATATTTTTTAATATACAGAAACGATTTTATTGGTTTGGACTATAAGAAATACTCAGCCCAAATTTTAAATTATTGTGGATGAGAGCGTACCAAAAATAGACAGACAGACAGACAGACAGACAGACAGACAGACAGACAGACGGACATAGCTAAAACGACTCAGATTTTGATTAAATGAATTATGGAGTCTGAGATGATTCCCTCTTAGCATTACTCGCGTAATGACAAATTTAATATACAAACCATCTTCACCACTTATGATGGTGGAGGGTATAATAATATAATTTCATTAAATTATTATTATAGCACCCGCTTTTAAATTAACATATGGGATATACAATGTTTTTTTTAATGTAAAAAAAATATTAAAAATTTTATAAAGTGACAAAAAATTAAAATAATAAAAATAAAAAATAATTATTATATAAAAATAATAATAATAAAAATAATAAAAAACTGGTTTTGCATTTGAATTTATTTGAATCAATGAAAACAAGATTGAATGAAATTTTTTTTGGTGAATAAAAATATTTTTTTTGTTGTTGTATTTTTTTAATAGTAAAATATAAACTGACTGACTGACTGATCTAAATACTTGGCAGCCCATACACACATTAGATTTTTGTTTATTTAGAGTTTAAAACCCCTTTTTTCTCTGAAATAAAACTACAAACAAAAACTAAAAGCCAATATTTTCAATACGATATCGTAAAAATAAAATAAGTTTTGAACCATTGATTTGCTTGTACACTTGTAACGCCGACAAAATACGTGAAAGAAAAACAAAAAAATAAATAAATAAAGAAAGAAAGAAAGAAATATGTGTTTCCACTTTTGGACATAAATGACGCCTCCACTTGTATTCATTTATATCTGCATATGTATGTGTTTTATGTATGTATGTATGTATGTATGTATGTATGTATGTATGTATGTATGTATGTATGTATGTATGTATGTATGTATGTATCTATATTTATTAATCATAGAAATACATTTAAACATAAAAATCTATTTTAATAAAGAAACACATGAATACCGACAATTTTACAGCTGAACTGAACTAATTAGTAATAATGAAAAAAAGTGAATTATTTAATAATTATTTTCGAAAAAGTGAAATTGAAAATAATATTGAAATGGAAAAAATTTGGTTAACAACATCGTTATTGACATCATATGAGCTAACAATATAATAACCGTTATTATAGTTCAGTATTCGGTAAAAGACAAACATATTTTTTAATCGCTTAAACAATGTCGAATTTTTGCCCCGATTTTCTGGAGAAAGTCTGATCGATTGCAGGGCTAGCGACATCGCTTAAACAATATCGAATATTTGCCCCGATTTTCTGGAGAAAGTCTGATCGATTGTAAGGCTAGCGACATCGCTTAAACAATATCGAATTTTTGCCCCGATTTTCTGGAGAAAGTCCGATCGATTGCAAGGCCAGCGACATCGCTTAAACAATATCGAATATTTGCCCCGATTTTCTGGAGAAAGTCTGATCGATTGTAAGGCTAGCGATATCGCTTAAACAATGTCGAATTTTTGTCCCGATTTTCGTGAGAAAGTCTGATCGATTGCAAGGCTAGCGACATCGCTTAAACAATGTCGAACTTTTGCCCCGATATTCTGGAGAAATTCTAATCGATTGCAAGGCTAGCGACATCGCTTAAACAATGTCGAATTTTTGCCCCGATTTTCTGGAGAAAGTCTTATCGATTGCAAGGCTAGCGACATTGCTTAAACAATATCGAATTTTTGCCCCGATTTTCTGGAGAAAGTCTTATCGATTACAAGGCCAGCGACATCGCTTAAACAATGTCGAATTTTTGCCCCGATATTCGTGAGAAAGTCTGATCGATTGGAAGGCTAGCGACATCGCTTAAACAATGTCGAATTTTTGCCCCGATATTCGTAAGAAAGTCTGATCGATTGCAAGGTTAGCAGTCACTTAGCACTAAGTCAAGCAACTTGTGTTAAAACGTCGTTAAACGTCAAAATTTTAATCTCTAATAAAATGACGAATTTTTGCCTAAAAAGATGTGTTTCAAAGAAATCCGTTAATCTTCTTAAGAAAATCGGCTAAAGAAGGTTATCGTGATTTTTAGGACCATATATACCAAATCAAAAAACTTTTGAACGTTGATTTCTACGATTCAAAAGTTTTCATTTCGAAACAGAAGTCGAGAAAAGTTTAAAGTTGGGAAATTACTTTAATATGAAGGATAAATATCTGTCATTAAAATTCACTAACTCATGAACGTGAATTTTAACTCTAAAAATTCTGTTTCGCAAGGAAGTCCGATAAAGTTCTGTCATTTCATCAAATCAAGAAACTTGTTTGTTTTCTCAAAAGATTGGTATTTTGAAAGGTAAACATCTGGCCTTTGAATTCACTATTCGACACACATTTGTATTCATCATTATAATCGATTTTTTTTTTGTTAAAAAAATGTATCTTTATTTTGATTTCGATGCCAAATTCAAAAAGTTTTTAGTTGAGGAACGACATTAACACCATTTTTTGAAGGATAAAAATCTGATAACATTTTTTTAACAAATCATGTTGTTGATTTACATTCAAAACGATTCAACTCAAAAAACTTAGTGTAGTCCTAGAAGACATGGGGAGGACTTATCATTAGAAGTATTTAAAAATAAAGACTTGAAAGCCTTAAACGAGAATGATTACTATTGAATAATCATGGGATCTTTTGGGTTCCTTTAAGAATAAAAGCAGAAAGACATTTAAATGGAATTTTGCCAATTTAAAATTTTTTCCTGTTGCTAAAAGTTACAAAATCTGGATTTGTAAATGTATCCAACACAAAGAGATCAAGTTAATAACAAATCTAAATATCGAAAACTCAAAAGTATTTGTTGTTTTAGAAGATTTTGAATGGATCAGACGACCAGAGATCACCCCCTTGTACCAAAGTACCAGTTGATTAATGTTAAGACGGAATGAGGTTTTAATCTTACAGCGACCGGATGATTGATACAAAAAAGATTAAAAACTGTTTATAAAACAGTAATTAAGAAGTTTTGCCTCTACTGCCTTATAGTCTCGGCTTATCGCAATTATACACGAAACGGATATGTAACCAGAATAATGGAAAAATTAAGTAACTAATGAAGGACTATAAGAGTTAGAATTCTGGGTAGAATTCTTTGTACATTTCATTTTGTGGAAATTGTTGGCAATATTTGCTAACTTAAGATCTGAAGCTTACTGAACCTTAAAAGTATGACTAATTATGGACAATATTGAGAAAAACGTGTTAACTCATTTTGTTATGAAAATCAATTTTATGCCTCTTTTAATTCCAATAATTTATGCATCTTTAACATATAAATATTCAAAATTTCTCCCTAAAAATATTAATTTACAAGTTATTACATTGTTGCAGCAAAGTAGCAAACAGAAATGTTTAAATAAATTGAAAAAATTTATTAAAAGAAAAAAAAACGCATTTTTCTATGCACTAAAATTTTTCTAGACATTTTTAATGACAGTTTCTTTTTCTATATATTTTTCCTTTTAATTCTCCGCTTGTGTGAGTGTGCGTGTGTGTGTTTTTCTATCAAATGAAAAAAAAGGCGAAAAAAGAAATTCAATAGAACTAAAAATAAACTTTCAATATTAAAAAAAATGATCCAAAAATGTGTGTGATCAAATTTATGTTCTTTTTTATTATTATTTTTATATTTTATGAGAATTTTCGAAAAGTGAAATGAAATTATTAGGCTAAGCCGAATCTTCAATACCCTCCACTACATATATATGCATATGTGAAGTAAATACGTTATGTTTTGTACATACAGCCTAACAAACGTATACAACAGAGTTAAGAGTTTTTCAACTCTGGAGCACCTTATGAGTCATAACATCATTTATATTGTTGACTATAACTATTTTTTTTACTGAACCGATTTTGATATTTTTTGAAAAGGCAACGAAGTTCACATAACTTAGTATTACGGCTAAATTTCATTCTAATTTATCGATTTAAAATTGACTATTTTTTTTAATTAAGAGGTTGCCTCAGATATCGGTCTATATGTTGTAAAATACTGCACCGAATTTGCTGGTTTTATATAGGAAACTTCTCAGGACTAAAATAAATACTCAGGCCAAATTTCAGAGAGCTCTAAAAATTATTGTGGACCCAGCTAAATCGTTTCAGATATTGATTTGATGCAGGAATACATTTTGGAATCTGAGACCATTTTTTCTTGGCTTTACACACCGCATGCAAAGTTAATATACTCTCTTCACCACTTGTGATGGTGTAGGGTATAAAAATTACACCAGAAACATTTATGTTTCTTTTTTTCTGTTCGACAATAAAAACAATAATCAAGTGAAATGAAGTGAATTCAAGAAATTTCTGTATGCACACGTACTTTAATTGTTTTTTACATTTGTTTTTTTTTTTATTTTTTATTTAATTTTGTTTACATTTCAGGTAATAAATTACATAAAACTTTCTTCATTTCATTTAAATAAAAATAATAATAAAAAAAGTTAAGAAAATTACATGAAGTGATCTTTCACCATTTTGTTTGCATGTAAAATTTAATCTTCTTAAATTTAAGAGAAAAAAGTAGAATCTGATTTATAAAGCAAAAAAAATTATTTACTTAAAATAAAAACGCCCTTCAAAAAAACAAAAAATAAATAAAAAATAAACAAAGAAGATTTTAAAATGGAATTTTTATCTCTTTCGAAAATTATGACCAAATTCAGTTTTTTTGTCGTATTCGGATTGTTGAATACATAAATATGGGATTTTTCAATGGTTATGTGACACAAAATGATTTACTCTCTTCCCACATTTTGATAGGAATTAAAACTTATCAGTTGGGAGTTAAATACTGTGACAATGTTGCTGACACTTAATTCCTCATCTGAAAAAAAATATCATTCACTGCCGGTTATTACATGTTTTTACTCCAATAAGTTATTATATTGGGAGAATCGATTTAAATTATAGTTTAAAATGTTTATTCTATGCAAAAATATTTAAATATTTTAAAAATTTATTCAGAATTTTAATTCCTCATAATTTTAATATTTTTCAAATCACACGCAGAGAAACATCATTTCGTAATATGTTCATCACAAACACTTATATGTTCACGACAAACATACATTATTATCACCAACATGTTAATTGTTGAATTAATTTTATTTTGATAGCAATTTCGTTGCTGTAATAAAATTATTTTTATTAAATTAAAAAAATATTGTTTGGAAAAATGTTTGACAGATCACAATTTTATTGTTACTAAACAGCTCGTTATAAAGAAACTATTGTTATTACGACAAACTATTATTTTCAGTTTACTGACAACTGAATATGAATACAAAATTTGTTTACAATTTGAGCTAACAATATGTTTTCATTAGAATAACAATATTTTTGATGGCGATAACAATAATATTAGTGGTAATAACAATATTTTTTGTGGTGAAACAATAACTATTGTTATTAATGCAAAATCACAAAGCGAATAAACAAATATTTTAGTTATTGTAACAATATCTAATAACAATAGTATGATATGCTTCTTGTTTATGGTTACCACAAACATATATTTTTTATGGTTATGGTTACCACAAACATATATTTTCTCTGCATGCAAAAACTGTATTCTTTAAAATAATTTAAATCGTTTATAAATTCGATAATTCGATTTGAAAACTAATAATTTTAGATGCCATTATGTTTTACTTTAATAATTGAAGTCCCATTTCCTGTTGCAAACTTGTGTGGAAGCTACCTGTTTTATAGAATAGAACTACATTTATGCGATTTTTCTTCTAGGAACCAAGAATGTTTAAAACTATTTATTTGTTTTTTCTTTCCTATAAAGAAAATAAACGATTAAAAAATCGATTAATCGATTACAAAATAAAAATAATTTAATCGATTTGTACTGAGCAACACTCAGAAACGTTTTATAACCCTTGAATTGGAGTTTAAAGATTTATTGATTCTTGCGATTAACAAAATTAGATGAATTTTGGGAAATTTTTAGCAACTTTTTTAACGGATCTAGAAAAGTGAAAACAGGGGAAACATTGATTTGATTATTATGCGAAAACCACGCAACTCATTGTCTTGTCCCTCTGCTAGAAAATCTTCCCAGCCACCCTGATCGTAATTTTGAATAAAGATTGAACTCAAAAGACAAAATTACAGACTTTTAAATTATAGAGGTCGAATTGGATCAAATATTTTAAATTTTTATTTCAAGAAGACATTTAAAAATATATATTTATTTGTAATTTATAATTAAGAAAAAACAAAAATACATCGATTATTTTTAGTTGTGAAAAAGTCAAAAATTTTATCTTTTGCAAATTAGAAATCTGACGCACCTTTGATCCGGCACCCTACAGAGTAAAGGGCACATTTACACGCAGAAAAACCTTGAAGTGAATTCAACGATGAAAACATAGTTGATTTGAAATTGACTTAATTGTTTTCATTGAATTAAATTTAATCGTTCACGATTATTTTGTCACCGATTCAACACTGTCTAATTTATAGTGAAATCGAAAATTATAATTTTCAATTTAAATCGATTGAAAAATCGACTAATGGTTGATCGAATTAATAGCAAATTTTTACATCTGCAAACACCTGTAAACAAGTTTGGACACAAATATTCTGATATTCAAGAATCATCTAATTTATAAAAACACGAAAAAGTTCTTCAGAAAAAAAATCTTACGTCATAACAACAACAAGAGCAAAAAATGGAAAAAAACTATTAAATTATTATTGAATTATTTCATCAAAATACTTATGAATCATAAATATTTCATTTTTTTATTCAAAATTTACAAATTGAATAAAATTTATTTAATTGAGAAATTGAAATAGTTTTTTTTGGTTTTGTTTTTGGTTTTGAAATAATCATGAAATGACCCATACAGAACACACACTACCACAGATCCACATGAACGTGTCATAAACAAATACTGCGAATTCAAATCCGTCAATTGAAATCTGAGTGAAAGAGTGTGTGTGTGAGTGTGTGTGTTTGTGTTTGTGCATGTAAACAACAAAGTTGTGAATTGAGAAAGTGTTAGTGAATTTAAGTTTAATTTTAAAATTTTAATAAAAAAATATTTTAACATAATTTTTTTTCTTTACGAAAAATACAAATTTAAGATAAATTTCAAAGAAGTAAAAATTATATATTTAGCTATGCCGAATCTTCAGTACCCTCTACCACAAATGTCTGTGAAGTACATACGTTATGTTTCGTACATACACACTAACAAATTTATACATTTTATAGGAATTATAATTAAGAAAAATTCTGAGTCATAAAATAAGTTATATTTTTGACTATAACTTTTTTTATTTTGAACCGATTTTGATAATTTTTGAAATGGTAATGAAGTACATAAAGCTTAATATTATGGCAAATAATGTGTCCCAAAGTGTGGTAGCCAAATGAATATAAGAAAATAACTCTGATAATTTTCAAGTCGGGACAGCCAGCAATGTGAAGATAATCTCTTGATAAATCGGATCAGAACTAAAAGTTTCTTAAGGTCAATTAATACATACGATAGTTTCAGCGATTTTATATAAAAAATGTATCAACATTTACACCATCAATAAAACCAAAAAGAGTTCGCTAGAGCGAAAAAAAGATTGCCTCAGATATCGGTCTATATCTTTTAATATACTGAACCAATTTGCTGGTTTTAATCACAATAAAGTTCTCAGGACTATAACAAATATTCAGGCCCAATTTCATTAAGCTCCGTCAATTATTGTGGATGTGAGTTATTATGTGTAGTGGTTGCCCCTGATATAGATATATATCGTTTGATATACTACACCGATTTTGCTGGTTTTAAATAGGAAACTTCTCAGGACACTGAAAAATATTGAGGCCAAATTTCATTGATCTGTTTCAATTATCGTGGTTGTGAACGTGTCAAAATCAGACAGACGAATGGGTGGACATAGCTAAACTTAGATTTAAATTTAATGCAAGAATATGGTGTCATTATGGAATCTGAGATAATTCCCTCTTAGCATTACACATGGAATGACAAAGTTAATATACCCACTTCACCACTTGTGATGGTGAAAAGTTTTAAAAATGAAATGAAATTTCAAATAAAATAATTATAAATTATTTACTTACAAAATTATATGTTTCTTTTTGTTGTTGTTGTTGCAAAATTAAAATCTGGTAGAAAATTGTTTTTTTTTTTATTTTTTAATTTTAATTTAAATTTTTTTCCTGTTTAATAAAGAACACAAAAATAAATCATAAATAAACTTGAAATAAAAATAATTAAAAAAACAGCACAAAAATAAAATCAGCATATATGTTGTTGTTGTTGTTTTTATTGTTGATCATGATGTCGTTGATGATGATGATGTTGTTTTAGAGAACCAGTAGCAAAAAAAAAAAATTGTTTAAATTTAAAATTAAAAATAACAAACACACACACACACACAAACAAACACACACGAAAAAGATGAGGTAATTTTGTTGTTTTCAAGCAATTTATGATCGAAAAATAAAAAAAAATAAATTCAAAACTTTTTTCAATATTTTTTTTGAGCATAAAATACGAATAAATATAAAATCAAGAAAGAGGAGGAGAGAAAGAGTTGAGACAATGTGTAAGAGAGTAAGGAAATATAAATATTAAATATTAATTTAAAAAATTTCACATAAAATTTAAGATATTTTTTCATTATTCAAATATTCCATGATTTATTAGAATTATAATTATTTAAGAAAGAGGAAATTGAATATTTGCATTTTTTTCTTTTTGAAATTGTGATCACTTATTATAATTCTCTTTTAGTCTCGTATTATATAATCCGATTTCAATTTCTTTTCATTTAACACTACAAACAATTTGTTTTTAATTTTTACACTATAATTTTATTGTTGTTGTTTTAATTGTTGTTTTTTTAGCTTTTTTTTTGGAACGACGACATTATTACCGGCTTATCTGCGTAGGGGTAGGAAATTAGCCATATAATCATATCAACATTTTAGCCATGTTAATCACATGAAATAAAAACAAATTTCCAATAGAAACGAGTTTCAAATTATTTTATATAAATTTAAACAAATTATGCGAGAGTCATGTTTAAAAGCCTTAAAAGAACCTAAACAAAACAGAATGAAATAACAGCCCTACAGTTTTTAAAGCATTCAAGACCCCGAACAGCAGGTGTATGGTGAGGAAACAGTGTAGACTTTGTGCACATAAACAATCAGTCCTTAAATGTCGTAAATTATAAAATGCCACTTGATCACCACAAGCGATCACTCTAATGATCTTTAAAGTACCGAGAAACATATCAAAATGAAAAAATTTTTAACTTAATCAAAGACTCTGAAACCATAATAAAATTATTTTTAAATGCTGTCAAATGAAGCACCTTAATATGTTCAATCACTTCATTGCCTCCAAGTGTATCGTAAGGAGACAGTGAATATTTTAAGTGCGCAAACAATTGTCCTCCACAACCCCAAAGTGGCTTGTAAAGTGATGTGATACAATGCTTACAACCACTTGATCGCCACATGATGTATTGTTGGGAGAGAATGAGACATTATACGAGGGATGACATAATATAATAACAGCTCTACAGTTTAAGTTTTTAAAGTAAACATAGAACATGAAATCACAATCAAATCACTTCATACTCGCCAGGTGTATATTAAGGTGACAGTGAAGACTTTGCGTGCGTAAGTAGTCATTTTCCACGACCTCAATATAGGTTGTTTAATCATAAGATACAATGTGTGAAATCACTTGATCGCCACAAGGTCTATTCTTTGAAGACATTAAGTGTTTTATTTTATAAGGAATCAGATCGAAAAATTCTTAACACACGTTTTACATTAAAACTAATAAATCAAGTACTATTTCATTGAAAAATCCACTAAAAAATTTTAAACACAACACTGATTCGTACAAAGTGATCTTCATGTAGGACACAGTTTTAGACATAACGATTTGCCATAAATAATATCTCTTAGGCAGACTCGACTTATACTGAACAGCTCTTAAGAAAACAATTATTTGCCATCAATAACAAATAAATATCGTGATTTGTATAATCAGATCAAATAATTCTATAATAAGGAGAACTATGATCTGTAGGAAATTAGAAATACCCAGAACTTAACCGATCAGTTTTTATTACGAAAATGACAATCGTCAACTTTAACACGTCTTCGTGATCACAATCCTTAATTTTGTTTAGTTCCTTATTGATGTTACATATGGAACAAAAATCTTATAAAACTCTCAGACAGACACCTCTTGTATTTCATTACAATTTTGAAGAAAAAGATTTTAACATTTTTAAAATTTAAATCTAATTTTATATTTCAACAAACTTTTAAAACTGACCTCCTATAAAAGTTCTCAATACATAAATAACTCTCAGTTATAAATGGTGATCAAACAAAAAAAAATTACTTAAAAAAATATGGATCAAGTGGCCAAAATGTATGTGAAAAAAATTATAAAGTACACACATATATATGTATGTATGTATGTATGTATGTATGTATGTATGTGTTCAATGTACATTATAAATATTATAAATTAAAAAAAGTAAAAATTTTATAGTCGGTCAAGCCCGACTATGTAATGTCCTACAGTACATTGTTGGTTGTAAATGACAGCTACTAAAAATTTGTGAAAGACCCTCGTATAATATGTTTTTCTTATTTACGCTTATGTGTGCAATAGATTATTATGATATTAACATTTATGTGAAATTTATGCGTTTTAAAAAGATTTTTTTCTGTATGGACCGACCCTCATATAATTTCGCACAGCAGTTTTGGTTTATATTTATTTTATTTTAATTTGACTAAATATTTTTACAACTTGTGCGGTTTATGTATTTCAAAGTGATATTTGAAAGGTTGGTTGTATGGGACCTATGAGAAATAATAGACCGGTCCTCGTATAATTTGGCACATGATTTTGTAAGAATTATATTTGCAAAAATTGGGTAAAAACTTTTTACATTTAAGAATTTTATGGCCTAAAACCCCCATTCCGGGAGGACATTTGTATGGGACCTATGAGAAATAATGGACCTATCATGACCAATTTCAATACGCATCGTCCTTGGGCAAAAAAATAATAGAACATGCCAAATTTCATTAAGTTATTTTCAAAACTGCGACCTGTACTTTGCGAACAAGCTTTACATGGACAGCTAGCCGGACCATCGGACGGACATGCTTAAATCGAATCGAACGGTATATTAAAAGTGTTGGTAGGACTATTTTTCTGCCCCTTACAAACACCTGGACAAACGTATAATTTCCTTACCACCTATGGTGGCGTAGGGTATTAACACCCACCATCACTCACTCACACACATACACACACAATAGCATAATTACTAACTAAACAAATGTAATTTAAACTACAATAATTCAATTGAAACAAATAAACATCTTGTGTTATTTTCAACAAAGTATAACAACAACAAAATACTTCATAACATAAACAACCTTTATAAATGAGAATCAAATAGACAGACTGACAGACTAAACTACCAAAAAGCAAAGCAAAAACCATATGTTGTTCTTTAATCGAAAAAACACAAGTACTAGAACTAGAACAAGAAGAAGAACTAGAACTAGAACTATAATAATGTTCAGATCATCAACACGAAGAAAGAAAACATAACGATAAACTAAATTCATTTATTCTTTTTTTTTATATATATGAAAATCTGTATGTATTTATTTGTATATATATAACAACAACAAAAAAAACAACATCGTCAACTGGAGTCTTTTTAGTTTTTTTTTTTGTTTTAGGGGCTAAAAGGGGGTGCTTTTTTGCTTAACACTTATTCGATGCGTATATTTATATTATTTTTGTTTTTCTTTATCTTTTTTTCTTAATTCCTCTTCTTGTCTCCTCCCTCTTCTTGTCTTGTTTTTTTCTTTTTAATATCTTTTTGTTAGTTGTTTTTTTTATTTATTTTTTTATATGTATTTTTTTTTTAATTACTAACAATAATCTTTGTTTTATGTTTTTTTTTTATTTTGAATTTTTATTTTATATTTTTGCTTTTGTTTTTGTAGTTGTTTTTTGGTTAATAAAAATCACACGTTTTTATGTTACGTTTCGCCGTTTATATCACTTATGAGTACACTAAGTAGCAGCTACACAAACTAACTGAATTCACTTTTAGTCTGACTAACAGCTCCAAACGTTTGTTGATTACCTCAACTCACAAATATAAATAAATTTATGAAAATAAATATTTATTTACACACACACACAGTCACACACAGTCACATATAAGAAAGAGGTTCCCGCTCTCTTTGGTTTGTATTAAAGAGAAAACGAATTCTTTAAAGATTTCAAATAGGTGATGCCACTTAGAAGTCATACAAATTATATACCCAATGGGATCATAAATTTGTCATTGGTGCCAAATAATGTTATTAAAACTGTAAACGATCATGTAATATCCGGAATTTTACTTCTATTAAAGTGCACTGATATTTTTAAAATTTGTCTCGTGCTTGGCAATAGAGATGAGTGATATTTTCATGACTGTGATTTAATCACTGTGATTGGTAAATTACTGGTAACTACAGTGACTGAAATTATGAAATAACGTTCTTTCCTCTTCTGTTGCAAACTCAAATGTATTTCTTTTTATTTTGAGGCAAAAGAATTATTTAAAAATGGCGCTGAGCATAAATTCACGATTCATCTATAATTAAAATTATTAATTTCTTATGGTGATAGTGTGAACTCTTTAGAGACTACCATATGTCCTCTCTCTCTCTCGTTTTTTATTGAACACTTTTGTTTTCCGTGATTTTTAAATTTTTAATAAAAATAATAAAAACAACATTCTAATGGGGATCACTGTCACTATTTTAAAGAACAGCGATTTTAAAATCACTTTCACTGGCAACGACGTTATTCAAAAGTCACGATATCGCTCATCTCTACTTGGCAGCAATAAAATAATCGTAAATATAAAACTTCAATCCAGATCGTGCCGATCGTACTACCCAAAACGTTAGATTTTTTCCTTAAACAAAATACGAATCTGGAGACGATTATCTCAAAATGCCCATGAGTACTATATACCGGAGACTTGTTTTCAAAGTCTGTAAAGCCTCAAAAATATATGGGTTTACTAATAATGAACAGTTAACTGCTTTAACATAAACTTTATTACAATATTGATCCATATAAAGTATGAGTTTGAAAGAACAGACGTATTTCATCATAAAAATTCCGCACTAAAATTATTAAATATTTCCAAGATAACCCAACTTGGTCCTAGAATACAAATCTCTGCCAACAAAATATTTCCAATGTTATTAAATCGTAACGAGAGGACTTGTCCCTTGATCGCAAACTTGATTCAGATGGAAGAAATGATCTCCATGATGTTTCTAAACATTTTCAAAAGAGCTAACAAAACATTTGGTAGAAAAGCTGCCTCGGACTATTTGGTACGAAAAGTTAAAGCTAATGCAGGTTTAAAAACATAAAAGGTACAAAAGGTTCCCGACAGCAAGACAATTAAAAATTTTAAGCCTAAAAGCAGAGCACAAAGAGAGAAGGCAAGTTTTCTAAAATAATATGCTCGCTGCATAATGGACGACGTAACGTAATGTTCTAGCATAATTTGATTTGTTTTGAAAAAAGTTTTGGATCCAAAACAGTCTAAATTTCCCAAAAAGTTTTTTTTTTGCGGGGAAAAAACAATCATTTGTTACAATGGACTCACATCAAAGAATGTTTACAAAAAGGCTGCTTCCATTCCATAAGATTTCTTGGCCTGACTTGGCATTATGTCACTATGGTAAACAAGCCTTGAATGGCACAAGAACAATAATGTGGCAAGAAATACAAATCCTCCAAAATGACCGGATTTAAGACAGTGGAATAGTTTTGTGCTCTCGGTAAAAGAATTGAAGAGCACAAAGAAGGTGTCGTAATGTGGGGTAGATTTCAAAGATTTTCAAGCAAAGTGACAGAAAGCAAATTAATTAAGTTAGTAAAGCGGTTTCCGGAAAAATCAGTGAGAATCTCATATCGCGAAGCCTATTGAAATATTACAGGTAGCTACCATAGTATGTCTGTTTAGGTTTTTAAGCTCATTGATCTTATATAAAATTTAAATATTTATTTGGCATAATTCTTAAATATCGCTCCGCAAAATGCATTCAGGTCCGCTTCTAAAAATCACTTTTAGATATATAAATTTTCAAAAATGTTATTTAGTTTTGTGAAAATTATTAAAATTTTATGGAAATAAAAAAATAAATTTAAAACGAATCAGTCCATTATTTCACATAGTCCTATAAAATCGATATTTCCATATTTTAAACGACCTAAATCTCTACAAAATTAGAGTTTTATAGCATTATTTTAGAAAAGAAGTATTTATATTTTATGTAATTACGAATCGTAGAATAAATTCTGCAGAGTTCAGTCCACAATTTTTCATGCCTGCGCCATGGTGTTGAGTGCGTGAAATTCGATTTAAACACTCGCATTTCTTTTAAATTATGTTTTTATGGCTTCATTTTCTCTTTCGGATTCTTCTATAGAATTATTTTCCAAACAATCTTTTTTTAAGTCTTCCAAACTGGGAATCAAGTACATTTTATTAATCTGGCAACCATAATTTTACTCCCCACTCACGCCTCGTAGTTGTATGGGTGATTTGTTTTTCTTGTGATCTCTGTAAACAATGTTTCTCAAAGATCACCACCATTATGCTCCCCAATTGGAGCGTACAATATTGAAGAACAAATTTTTGTATTCACCCGAAAGAGAAACGACCAACACAAAAATAACAAATTAAAAGAGATGACAAAACTATATGTATGAGCATGTGTTAGTGTGTAAATGTTTATAGATAAAATAAATGAAGAGAAAATAAAATTGTTAATTTAGAATTTTGTATTTTGAATTAAATTATTATTATAAATTATTATTTTTTGTATAAGAAAAAAATGCACGTAATAAGAAAAATAATAAAATAAAAATAATGAAATCAATTAATAAATCACATACACAAAACACACACACAGACACAGACACACAGAAATGAGATAAATAAACTCCTGGCGCATTTGTTTATTGAAATTTACATTTCCGAAAAAAAGAGTCAATAAACAATTCAAAAACAAAGATGATGACTAATTGGACGTTGCACAGTGTTTCAATCGAGAAATGAAATGGAAATAAATCTTTAACCTCTGAACTGTAAATGAGATTTTAATGAAATTTCACATGGTGATAGTAGAAGTGTAGGCGAATTTAAGTTTTGATTTTGGACTTTGTGGACCTAACGACAGTTGGTCCATAGGTTACCAACTTTGGTCTTTTAGGTTCATAAAAAATATTTAAAACGCCTCAGATTCCTTCTATCTGAACCAATTTTAATGAAGTTTTTTGTCTGAGTGAATTCTGCTAATGAAGACCCACAAAAATATAAAATTTTTTGTTTTTTGACCGATCTTTCATGCTATAGCGGGTCCAAATATTTTTAATTCTTAATTTTGCAAAGAAATTTTTTAAAATATTTTCATGGAATTTAAAGTTATAATAATTTCAACTTGAATTTTCAAAAAAAATTACGATTTTTCGCCAATTTTTTTGTCAAAAAAATAGTGACGATTTTTCGCCGAATTTTTTACAAAAAAATTTGTGACGATTTTTCGCCGATTTTTTTGTCACAAAATTAGTTACACACTTTTTGAGTTCCAAAAAAATCTTAAGTAATCAACACCGTATTTATACTTTTCTAAAAGGTATCAATTCAGGCTTTGTGTTGTGCAAAAAATCTAAAACTTAAATTTTCTGAGAACCAGAGTTTCTCAAATTCAAACTATTTTTTACAAAAATCAAACTTTTAACTTTTTTCTAAAATCGCAAAGCTGGAATATTAGAAAACTTATATTTTCCTTAAAGCTTGATATGTTCTAAAATTTTAAGTAATAGAAATTTTTACTCCCCGATATCTGTTGAAAAATTATATCAAAAAATTTAAAAACCCGATTTTTGGGAATTTTCAGGATTTTTGTATTAAAATATTGATGTATAATACATCTACCATTACCTCTTCAAGGCTCTTAAATAAAGATCGATTTTTTACGGATTAGTCAGTCGGAAATTATAGATTTATTTCCATTTCATTTTTCATTTGAAACACTGTGCGTTGTTATAAAAGAAATTATTTGTAATAATAGTTGTTGTATTTATGGCAAATTATTAAATATTAATATTAAATAAAAATAACTATAATTTTGTTTCAAAACAAATCATCGAAATCTTGAAAATATCTGATTTTGAGGTTAATGGATAAAGAATATAAATGAATAAAGAAAACAAGTAAGATTGCTATATATTTGGCTATGCCCAATCTTCAATACCCTCCACCACAAATTCGTATGAAGTAAATACGTTATGTTTTGTACATTCACACTCACAAATGTATACATTATGGAACAATTAATGAGTCATAAATTATTTATATTTTTTTTGCTATAACTTTTTTTCGACCGAAGCGATTTTGATCATTTTTAAAATGCTAATGAACTACATTTAAGTTATTTTTAAGACAAAATTTCATTCTAATCATTCGATATATAATTGACAATTTTACGAAAGTTCTTCGCTTAAATTTAGAGGTTAACTCACATATCAGTATATATGTTTAACATACTGAAACGATTTTGCCGGTTTTTAATAGGAAACTTCTCAGAACTATAACAAATACTTAGACCAAATTTCATTGATCTCTGTCGATTATTGTGGATGTGAGAGTGCTTACAACAGACTCAATATATATACATTATGGGGCCTAAGATGATTCCTTCTAAGCGTTACATATGGAATGACAAAGTTAATATACCCTATTCATCAATTGTAATGGTGGAGGGTATAATAAATATTATGTTAATATGACTCATGACCAGAAGAAATTTTACAGTTCCAAAAAATAAAAATTAATTTTTAAGCATCAAAAACATAATAAATTAATAAATTTTAATTAGAAAACTTTGAAAAGAAACAAAAATCAATTATATAATTTCTATAAAAGAAAAAGAAAGGAACTAAATATTCAATTAAACATTGTGTTTTAATGTTAATAAGGGTGTTAAATTTTTACACAACCAAATATGGTTCACTACAGCTCACTACAGTCATAACTACAAAAGAAATTTTTTTGGCTTATTAAGACCATATGAATGATAATATGTATGTGAATAATTAAGAAAGGAAATGTTATCCACCCCCTTGACTTAAAATCAAATAGAAATGTTATAAACGGTCAAGCCTGACTATACAATACCCTACACTAGTGAATGGTAAAGTATAGAATCGATGACAAAATAATCGTTTTTACACAAAGAATCCATAATCGAAATCAATTCTCAAATCACTACCCCAAACCACAAAGTTGGTCATAGATTGTAGTTGCAAAATCAGTGAACATCCATCGTATAATTAAATTTTCTCAAGTCTACAAAACATTATTGTGAAATTAATATTTATCTGAAATTTGTGTATGATGGTTTTTTTTCTGGGGGAAATATATGGGAACTAAAGGTAATAATGGACCGACCTTGAGTTAATTTTAAATAATTTTACAATATCAACGTATATGTGGGATTAAACTCTTCAAAGTGATATGTTGAAGGCGTGATGTATGGTACCTATAAGAAATAGTTAACCGGCCCTCGAAAATATGCCACATCTATTTAAAATATTTTACCTCTTATTTGCAACGAATTTCGATAGAATCGTTTTATATTTGTGAAAGGGAACAATTGTTTCGGGGCTATATAATGGACCCCCATCATTACCAATTTCAATAGGCATCATCCTTGAGCCAAAATAATGATAATTGCTAAATTTATCAGAAACAATTTTTATATTTGTTTAGTTAAAAACTTCAATTCTCCTTTAATAAGATCATAATATCCCTCAACGGGCCATAGATTCGGGCAGTTTTGAAGATTTAACTTTCTTGACACAAATACCACATTATTGTTCTTGTACCACTGAAGGTCTTGTTTACCATAGTGACAGGATGCTAAATCAGCTCAAAAGTAAGTGGACACAATTTGAAGTATTTTTAATAAAAGCTCTCTTTTCAGTATTTATAGAGCCTGTTTTGGGCTTATTTTGTCGCAACTACACGTTGCTTGTCAAACCAAAATCTTTTTAGGAAATGTTTACTGCTTTTGGGTCCTAAACTTTTCTTCAACATTCCTTCGAGCAAGCAGCAATATAAAATTTTGACCAGGAAGTTGCAAAAAATCTGCCAGAACACAGTTTTGTCATCCATTATGCAGCAAATTTTTTTTCTCGAAAACTTGACTTCAATTTTTATGCTCTGTTTTTGACCTCTAAATTTGTATAAACTGTATTATCTCAAATTTTTCAAAACGCTAACCGGACTTCTTTCCTACCGGATGTGTTGGGAGCTCTTGTTTGGAAATACTTTTTTTTTTGGCAATAGAAACATCATGTGGACCATTCTCTCTACGGACAAGTTCTCCCGTTAATGTTTAATAACATTGGAAAATGTTTGACTAAAGACCTTTCAATGATTGGCCAAATTGGGTTTTGTTGAAAATTATTAATAATTTTAGTACTCAATTTTTCCTGGTTAATTATTTTAATCAAATAACAATATATCCATTGGTTTAACCAACCCAAGTATAACAAATTATACTTGGGTTAAAAGTTTTTCCATCTCACTCCTTATTGTTCGAAAAGTTTCATGTTTTTTTTTTTTTTGGTTCAATGATGGGCCATATTAAAATTGGATTCATCTTTCAATCTTACAGACAGCTGATACTGGAAAAATCTAGACTTTAATTATGAAAACTATTGTGGTCAGGACTTCAGGTAATTTTGCTCCCTGAGCGCGGTATAGGGTACATTGATACTTATGTATGTTACTACGTAAATATATTTAAAATATCGTGTTCAGTTTTCAATCCAAAACCTCAGAAAACAATTTCACACTTGTCGCCAATTTATGCTGATCAATTAAAACTATAAAAGTAAAAATAAATGTGATTTGCATAAAAAACTTGCGAAATCCATATTGGAAAATAAAATTATATGAAAAAAATTACAATTACAACAATAAGAACTTCGTATATGTTTTGTTGTCATTGTTAATTTTTATAATTGTTTTATACTTTTTTTTTGCAAATTCAATTATATGGACATTATTGTCATTAAGTGGCGTCAAAGTCGACTCCCTAAAAAAAATCATACATTTAGAAATAAATGAAAACAAGTAGGAATGTGATATTCAGCTATGCCGAATCTTCAATACCCTCCATCACAATAGCATGTGAAGTAAATACTTTATGTTTCATACATACACACTCACACATACATACACAGACGAATACAAGTTTTTCTTAAATATAACACAGGAACACTTAATGAGTCATGTAATTATTTATATTTTTGTTTATAAATTTTTTTACTGAACCGATTTTGATAATTTTTGGAATGCTAATGAAGTACATATGACTTAATATTGAGGCAAAAATTCTTTATAATTTATAAATTTATAAAAAATAATTATACAGAAGTTCTTTGCTTGAACATAGAGGTAACCTTAGATATCGTCTATATATCTTAATATAATGAACTGATTTTGAAGATTCTAATTTCATTGAATTCAGCCAATTATTATGGAAGTAAGCATATCAAAAAGATACAGAAGCTCCCATGATAATTAGATCTCCAATCCGGAGCCGCCCGAGTTACAAAGATTGTCAACCCAGTGACAGTGGTATCAAAGTAAAGTTTTTTCCCAAAAAAAGAACTATCGTGTGCAGCCGAACTGTTACAACAACAGGCAGGCAGTATATATGGTCTCTGAGATCATTCCTTCTTAGTGTTACACACGGAATGACAAAGTTAATGTACCCTCTTCAACAATTGTGGTGATGGAGGTTAATAAAATACTTATTTATAGGGACACTCGTTGCTGTTTGAATTAATAGGTGCTGGCTATTTGATGATCCTATGTTTGTGTGTGTTCGACCCGTTAATATTCTTCTAACATTAACATACATATGAACATTAACATGAACTTCAATTATTTGTATTTTTATTTTATGACTGACTCAATGAATGACTGATTTTTGGTGGTTGATGATTTTGTTTTGTATGTTATGATGAGCATGTGTGGCATGTGTATGGCCCGTTAGTGTTATAAACATGTTGAATGTTAAATGTTGATGATGATAATGAACTCATACACATTCATATTATTGTTGTTGCTATTGTTATTCATATAAATGTTAAATTATTTCTCTCATAAATACACCACCCAGTTTTTTTAAGTGACATTATTTTAATCAAATTATGACAACACCTCATCCCTAACATCTTATACTATTTTACGATTTCCTTTTTTTATAATATTTTAATATTTTTTAAAGATCTTCTTTGATTTTTCAACCATATTTTCTTTTAAAATACACAATACGCCCTTTTTTGTTGAAATTTATTTAATCAAATTCCTTCTTTTTTTGTTTGTTTGATATTAACACTTCTTCACTTTATTCTTTTTGTTTCTCTGTTGTCTACTACATCATCATCTTCCGCCTCCTTTCCTCCACCTCTTCATTTTATATTATTCTTTTATCATTTCATAATTTTGTAACCATATTTCTCTGGAGCTGCTGCTCATGGTCTCCTCTCTGTGAATTTTTTCTTATTTGTTTTATTTTTTTTTAATATTTTCCACTAAATTTTTTTCAATTTTCTTTCATTTGTTTATTTGTGATTAATATTTTGTAAAAAAAACTCACTTTTATTTTCACATCAAACACACTTTAATTACTTAATTATTTAGTTGAAATAAACTTATTAAAAAAAACTTCGTCATCTGTGGGAAAACTATAAAAAACACTCACTCATTTCATTTTACACATCACTAGCGAGTACTTAATAAAGCGGCTGTCAAACAACGAGTACTCAGAGATGAAGTATGGGGTTCCTAAATACAGAGTTGTTAATGGAAATTTTAATTAAACAAACCGTTTTTTAGACAAAATTCATAAAATTTTAATTGAAATTAATATTTATTTAAATAAATTTGAAATAAAGAAGTTTTTTGAGTTTATTTAATAGTAAATACATTGTATAAACATCAAATAAACTAAAAATATGAGTAAATAAATAAAAGAAAAATCACACAACCAAACACTTGAGTCTGATTAGAAATATTTTTGTAAGTATTTTATGATCAGTATATGAAATTTTATTAAAAAATATTATTTTTATATAAAAATTACAATATTTACTATTATTTTGTGGCAAAGCTGATATCTCCTATAAATACAGTACGGTGGCTTAATTTTTGATAAACAAAATTAAATTTAAACGTTTTTCGAAGAAAAATTTATTTTCATTCCCTTACTCCACCATTGGTGATTAAGGTATTATGTATTTTATCAAGTGTTCCCATGACAATTGGATTTCCGTTCAGAAACGACCCGAGTTACACTCGACCGAAGTTTGTCAACACAGTGAGGGCTGTAATAAACAACCTTATGTCGCCAAGAAAGAACTATCAGATGTGGCTATATAAATTGAATACATTTTCGAAATATATAAATCAAATATAAAAAATATGTTAAAATGTTAAAGTCGGTCAAGCCCTACTACCTAATGCCCTACACCACAATGTCGGTTAACAATGATAGCTATAAGAAATTAATTAGAACGATCCTCATATAATTTGATTTTCTGTTTAATTCTTAAGTGTGCACTACATTATTGTGACACTAAGATTAATTTTAAATTTAAGCATTTTAAAATCAATACCAAAAATTATGAACCGACCCTCGTATAATTTTTTAGCTTATATTTATTTTAGCTTATATTTATCTTAGTTGGACCAATTACTATTTAAACACAAAAAAATTTGATATTTGTCCTTATTGATATTTGGCCCAACCGTCGCATATTTTGGCACATCGTTTAAGAATATTATAAATCTTAGTTGTGCCAAATTTTTAAATCGCTTTGTATTTAGACTTTAAAACTCCATAGCGGGAAGAACATTTGTGTGGGAGGTATCTGCAATATTGGACCGAACGTGGCTACTTTCAATAGGGACGTTCCTTAGGCCAAAATAATAATATGTTGCAAATTTCATGGAGATATTTCAAAAGTTGCGACCTGTAGACAGTTGAGAATGTTCATATGGATAGACAGACAGATGGACATCGTTAAATCGACTGAGAAGGTGATTCAATTACTCTCTGGCTGTTAATAAATTTGCTACAGCGTTGAAGTTTTCTGATTATTTCATTTAATTCAAATAGAATTGTGTCCCAGAAGTTGTTTTCAAAATCACACCACAATCGCAAAACGGACTTGAATGAAATTTTTAATGCAGCTTAATATCGGCGGAAGGAATAAAATACTGCTAATTCTGCATTTTGCAAATCATATAATTATTCCATAACAATGAAACCAGTTACCGAAAACCCATAAAATGTGTTAAATTGATATTTTAGAAATCAATAAAATGTTTGCATAAATAAAAATCCTATAGGAAATATTTTCAATTATATATATGAATAAACATACATACGTACTAATTCTTATTGGATTGATCTTCTTATTTCCTAATTTATTATCTTTTTTGTATTCTATTCGAAAGAGCTGTATAACAAATTGATGTTTATATTTGTTATATTTTAACCAAATATCAATACAATTCCAAGAATATACGAGGTTTAGGCACTTTAATGTGTTATTTGGTAGAGGAAGTTGTATCATAACCAAATTCAATAGGCTTCCTTGGACCAAAATAATACCACATGGCAAATATCATTTGATTACAAGCTTTACATGCACAGGCAGGCGAACGGGTAGTTAAATCGGCACAATGATTTTGAACGGAATATTTTAAAAAAGTGGTACGACTTTTTTATCTTTCTCTTAAATCTGTTAGTTATTATGTTAATTGCCTATTTAAAATGAGTGACCTGAAAAAAACCAATACTAAAATTGTTAAATAATTTCAAGAAAATCCAACTTGGTCCCAGAAAAAGTTAACCAAAATCTAGAGGCCAAAAATGAAGCACGGAAATTGATTTCAAGAATGACGAAACGTATGTATGACCGATTTTCACAATAAGGACAATACAATGGGTTCTATAAATACCAAAATTTAGATCAAGGAATGTATATAATGTGTCCTCTTATTTTAGGTCGGACTTGGTATCCTCTCACTATGTTAAGCAAATCCTTGAGTGGTACAAGAATAATAATTTGGTATTTGCACCAAGAGATGCAAATTTTTCAACCTGCTCAGAGCTTAGGTCAGTTGAATTGAAGAGCACAAAATATGTGTTCAAAGTGGGATAGATTTTAAGCGAAAAAAGACTATCTGATCGAGCAATGTGACAGAAAACACTATAAAAACGTTAATGGAAGGTTCTCAATCAGATAAAAAATAAAAGTTAATTTATGTAAGAATTTTTCGATCTCACGACTTCGTTCTTTGCTGGAAAAAATAATATAGTTAAGTTGATAATATTTGGCCGAGTATTGACGTATCAGCCGATAAAAAAAGAGAATTATAAAAAGAGAATTTCGAAGGAATCAAATAAGAATGCTGTATTCGGCTATATCCAATCTTTAACATTCTTGAGCACAAATACGTGTGAAGTAAATACGTTATGTTACCTACATACACACCCACACATACACTCACAGACGTATATAGAATATAAAAGTTTTTTCTTAAATTTAAAACAAGAACACTTCAGTCTTAAATTTCGATTCCGATTTTTAAAATTTTTGAATTATTGAGCTCTGTCATCTATTATGGATGTGAACGTGCCAACATCAGACAGAGAGACAGACGTACAAAGCTGAATCGAATGTGATTTCGTTTGATTTAATAATGGGATCTAAGATAATTCCTTCTTAGCGTTACACACGAAATGTGAAAGTTAATATACCCTGTTCAATATTTGTGGTGATCGGAATTGATTTACAAAATATTAATTTGTTTGGAATCTGCTTATGAGTCCACAACTTTAGTACTTTGCTTTTAATTGGATAACTGGCAAAGAAGTTATTGTAAAATGATGTTGTGATGGTTTTTGAAATGTTTGAAAAAAATTGAAACTTGAGACGAAAATAGATTTTAAATTTTGCAGAAATTCGAATTTTATTCAAATTTTTATTGTTCCCCTATAAAAATTGAAATTGAAATTGAATTTAATCTTAAATTATTTTTTCAATTTTTTAAATGTTTAATATAAATATAAATCTTTAATTATTATCTAAAATCTTATTAAAGACATAAAACAGTAGACATATTTTTATTAGTATTTTTTATTTCTTATTTTCTTTTACAATTCTTTCTGCTTCCATTTCTTTTATTGTTCATAATATAATTTATGATTAATAGTTTACGATAAAATCTAGCAAAACTTTTAAATTTCTTTTACATTTCAAATATAGAATTTTGTTTTCTGTTTTTTGTTGTTGCTGCTGCGTATCTAAAACAGCTAATGGTTTTGCGAAATATCGTTGGCATTATGTATACAGTTATATATTTTACAAATCTTAACGATTTTGACAAATTTATGTTTATTTCCCCCACTTGGAAGGAAAAAATATATTTATGTTTATTTTTTCTTTAATTTTTTCTTTATTTTTTCTTTTTGCAAACGATCATCATTTCCGTTAAAAGGAAAGTATGGAAAAAATTCATCTTTTCTCCCCCAAATCGTGAAATGGTTGAATAAATTTCGCAAACAAAATAAAAAGGAGAAGAAGAAAAGAAATAGATGACGCCACACCAGACAATTCTAAGGACAAAACAACAATAAAAAAATAATAAATGTAAAACAAATCTCTGATTGCAAAAAAAGAAAATCTGACAAAACTATTGTATGGATATGGATATATGTTTCTTTGTACTAAGACAACACACAGAGAAAAAACATTAAGCAAAATCAACATTGAAAATAGTTGATTTAAGATTGAATAATTTTGCATTTAGTTTTTATATCTTATATAAACTAGAAAAAATGTGGTACGGATAGGATCAGGGGGAGAGGTAACCCCCCCCCCTACAAAGAAAATATTGAATATTGAATCGAACATCGAAAGAACCACTTTTTCAAGAATTTTAAAATTGTGTTCCAATAACTTTTTCAAGAAACTATTTAACAACACAAAATGTTGGGCGGATAGAATCAGGGGGAGAAGTAGAACCCACACAAAGCAAATTTTCATCATCGAATATCTAAAAAAATATAACAACGAGAATTTTCAAATTTGATAACAATAATTTATTAAGAAACTTTTTTGCGAGGCAAAATGTGAGATGGATTGGATCAGGGGAAGAGGTAGACCTCATATAAGGCAAATATTGATCATTAAAGAACGTTAACGGCTAAAATTTTGAATTTGATCTCAACCACATCGTCAAGGAACTGTTTTACTAGACAAAATGAAGGGATGGATAGGATCAAAGGGAGAGGTAGCCTTTATACAAAGAAAATAATCGAATAACTAAAGAAAAACTTCAGCGAAATTTTTTAAATTTCATACCAATAAATTTTTCAAGTAACTGTTTTATTGGACAGAATGAAAGCAGATAAGATCATGGGAAGATGTGTTCCCCATACAAAGAAAATGTTGATTATCGAATATCTAAAGAACTGTAACAGCTATAGTTTTCAAATTCGACCCCAATCACTTTCTCAAGAATTTGTTTTACTGATTAAAATATAGAACGAGCAGGATCAAGGATAAAGGTATTTTCATACAAATCAAATAATAAATATCAAATATCCAAAAGAATTTTTTTACTGTCCCAAATGTAGAAGGGGTAGGACCATTGGGAAATGTACCACCCACTTTTTGAGTGCGGCAAAGCGCACCGGGTCTTAGCTAGTTAATTTATAAAATTATTTTATGTACTAAAATTTCAAATAGTAGACTTTCAAAAATATTCTCAAGAAGCTGTATTTACTATGAAACAATGTTAAATTAACATTTTTTGACAAAATTAAAAAAGTGAAATTATTTACATTTTAATTAAATTTACATTGATTTTTTGCTGTGTGTATGTGTATGTATGAATGTATGTATGTATGTATGTATGTATGTATGTATGTATGTATGTATGTGTTTGAACAACTTTGTCAAAGTCATTGGTCCGTAATTCAAAGTGGAGGAGGATTAAAAATAAAAAGAAAAGAATTAAATCAACAAAAAAATTTTATACAAATTTGGAAATAAAAACATTCACATGAATGTTTGTTACAAAAAATAACGTATATTTATTATATGAATATGTTAGTATTAGTGTTATCCTATACCAAGGATAATAAGAAAACATATTCATGAGATGTCTTGCTGTGTATGAGTGCAAAAAAAAAAAAAAAAAAACAAAAGCAAATCACTATTTTCAGTGCACAGTGTTTTGGTATTAAAAATTTTATAGAAAATAATGTATGAACTGACCCTCGTAGTATTGGTCTTATCAAATATGCTTTAAAACCTAATTGTACCAAAAAATGCAATACGGATTTCTAAAGCGTTGAATACGATTTAGAATAATGCAAAAACATTTAACATTGTTTCATAGTTGAATACGATTTAGAATAATGCAAAAACCATAGGATTTGTTGCTAATGCCTGTATTTGGACTTCATTGAGATCCGAAATTGTAGGGGCCATTAATAACAGGACAATTTAGTAATTTGATAACTGAATACAACAAGACACAAGTTACGTCCACGTCCTATAAAACTTTCCTCAAATGATATTCAATTCAGGGCTGCTAGAGAGCTTTTCCTTGAAAAAGGCAAATGAGAGTTTAACGTTCAAGTTCAGTTCTTATTCAGTTTTAATTTAGTTCTAGTTCAGTTTTTGTTTAGTTTTAATTCAGTTCTTGTTCAATTCTAGTTCAGTTCTAGTTCAGTTCTAGTTTTAGTTCTGGTTTAGTTCTAGTTCAGTTTAGTTCAGTTCTCTTTCATTTCTATTTCAGTTCTAAGTTGAGTTTAGTTCAGTTCTATTTCAGTTTTGTACAGTTCTAGTTTAGTTCTAGTTCAGTTCTAATTCAGTTCTATTTCAGTTCTAGTTCCGTTCTAGTTCAGTTTAAGTTGAAGTTTAGTTCAGTTCTACTTCAGTTCTAGTTAAGTTCTCTTCAGTTTATAGTTCAGTTATATTTCAGTTCTAGTTCAGTTTAGTTCAGTTCTCTTTTATTTCCAGTTCAGCTTAAGTTGAAGTTTAGTTCAGTTCTATTTCAGTTTTAGTACAGTTCTAGTTCAATTCTATTTCAATTCTAGTTCAGTTCAAGTTCAGTTCTATTTCAGTTCTATTTCAGTTTTAGTTCAGTTCTCTTTCATTTCTAGTTCAGTTCTAGTTCAGTTCTAGTTATATTCTATTTCAGTTCTAGTTCAGTTCTCTTTCATTTCTAGTTCAGTTCTAATTCAGTTTTAGTTCAATTTTAGTTCAGTTCTCTTTCATTTCTAGTTTAGTTCTAGTTCAGTTCTATTTTAGCTCTATTTCAGTTCTAGTTCAGTTTTTTCAATTCTACTTCAGTTCTATATTTTTAAAAATATTTTTGAAATCTATTCCAATTTTTGCTTATTTTTTTAAACAAACTCAAAACACTGTTCATATTACCGAGATAAAATATAAATTTCTTACTTTTCCATGTTATTCCTACTAAGAAAACATTAATGCGCATCTTAAAAAATGCCATAAAATAAAATTGAATTAAAATCAATCGGACGCCTGTCGTTCACTTCCGCAAAAAGTCCGTTTGAAAAAGTCCAACCATCCATTCACAGAAAAATGATGCTGACTGCACTGTTGTTTGTCAATACCGGAAGTATAGAAATAAGAAAAAAAATTACATATCAATGACAATGTATCTTCCAAATCTCACACACTCACACCAAAACAGTGTAAAGAATTAAATGATGGGAATCAATATTGATAAATTTTACGACAACAAAATATTAAAAATAATTTTAAGCGTTACAAAATTGCATTAACAAATAAGCGTAACAAACACGTTTGAATAATAATTTAATATTTTCTCTTTATTTTTGCAATTCACACAAACACATAAACATCATGTCACAATTGTCAACCGTTATTCCAAACATTATTTTAAAAGTATAATTCAAGGGATTTGAAGTACTTGGAAAAACAAAAAAAAAAAAAACAAAACAAAAATTAATATATAAAAACATTTCATTTACTCTTATGGTTGGTTCACTTTGTTAACCATAAATCTTTAAATGTTACCAGACATTAGGGTTGACTTATTTGTCCCTGTTGTTGTTTGTTGTTAAAATAAAGAAGATTCATATGATATTTATATCTATCACAACACAGCATGTGTGTGTGTGTGAATGATAAAATGAGATGACTTTGCAACTATTCCACTTTCAGTGTTTTTCTCTTTTTTTAGTTCCGGTACTTTAAGATTTTAGTTTTGGTCAAAAAAAAAAACAAAAAAAACAGAGAAAAAAGATTTATGTTCATAAAAATGGGAACTCAATTTGCACACACACACACTGCACGCACTGAATGCCTAATATTCCCTCAAATTTCTTTTCCATTGGGACACATTGACCAACCAACGTTCTAATTAAGTGATCTTCCGGTTTATCACTCTCATAATAATATTTTCATTAAATTTTAACAAAATTTATCTCCGAAAAAAATAGGCTGTGATAATTTGACTTTTTTCTATAATTTAATGGACAAAATGAGATTTATTACTTTGTAATCAGGAATTTCCACTAATAAAAAGGGTTACTTTTTTCCCAAAAAATTTGTATTAAATTTATACATTAAAAAGATTTATTTGTTTATAGAAAAAAGTAGTAAATTTGGGAAAATTCACTGATTTATTCCTTTTTGTTCATTAACAAACAGATAATTTTCTCAACAATTGAAATTTAATGATCATTAAAATTAAAATCAAATGATGAATGACCATTAAGTTAGAATGGATTTCATTACAAAACATTTTATAGTAAAAAGGATCTTGAGTTGTTGTAATTGAAAACTAAAATTTTAACAGAAAAAACTCTGAATCAGTTCTTGTTTAACATAACCTCAATTTTAATTTAATTACAGTTCAGTTCTAGATCAGTTTTAGTTTAGTTCTAATTCAGTTTTAATTCAGTTTTAGTTCAGTTTTAGTTCAGTTCTGGTTTAGTTCTAGTTCAGTTCCAGTTCAGTTCTAGTTCAGTTCCAGTTCAGTTCTAGTTCAGTTCTAGTTCAGTTCCAGTTCAGTTCCAGTTCAGTTCTGTTTTAGTTCTGGTTTAGTTTTAGTTCAGTTCTGTTTTAGTTCTGGTTTAGTTCTAGTTCAGTTCTAGATCAGTTCCAGTTCAGTTCCAGTTCAGTTCTAGTTCAGTTCTAGTTAAGATTTAGTTCAGTTTTAGTTCAGTTCTGGTTCAGTTCTGTTTTAGTTCTGGTTTAGTTCTAGTTCAGTTCTAGATCAGTTCCAGTTCAGTTCCAGTTCAGTTCTAGTTCAGTTCTAGTTAAGATTTAGTTCAGTTTTAGTTCAGTTCTGGTTCAGTTCTGTTTTAGTTCTGGTTAAGTTCTAGTTCAGTTCCAGTTCTAGTTCAGTTCCAGTTCTAGTTCAGTTCCAGTTTAGTTCAGTTCTAGTTCAGTTCTGTTTTAGTTCTGGTTTAGTTCTAGTTCAGTTCTAGATCAGTTCTAGTTAAGATTTAGTTCTGTTTTAGTTCTGTTTAAGTTCAGGATCAAGTCTAGTTCAGTTCCAGTTCAGATTTAGTTCAGTTCTAATTCAGTTCTAGTTCAGATCTAGTTTATTTTAAGTTGAAGTTTAGTTCAGTTCTAGCTTTGTCTACAAGATGTGCGCAACAGTTGGCCAATCGGTTTCTAATCGACTTTTTTATATTCTCAAGTTCTAACTTATAACTTTTGTGCTTCTTAAAGTACGTGGAACGAGTTGAAGAGGATCCCTTTAAATTTTTGTTAATGTTTTGTAGACCATTTTTTCAATGATCAAACTCACAATACAAATAAATAATTAAAAAACAGTTTTTTGTTCACACTCACTCCTTTTAAAATTTTAGTACTTTTTTATTTAAAGTGAATATTATTTATTTATCCTGCACTCAATAAAATCATTGAAGTTTTCACATTTTTTTTGTCCATAAATTAAACTAAAATTGTTTAATAAAAGAATAAAATATTGAAAAAAATAATAAAAATTATTTATTTAAGAAATAAAAGAGAAAAAAATTATTTTATCCTTGTAAAAATGTTTATATCACAAATAAAAGTTGTTTTGCCATTTTTATTTTCAAGAGGGTTAACAACAACTTTAAAATTCATTTGTAATATTTCACCCTAAAAATAAAAAGCCACAAATTATTTTTATGGATAATTCAACTACTTACTACGCATCCTTTTTTATTAACAATCGTATCCTTTTCCATAACAAAAAGGCTAAAAAAAGCATTTCAAAAACATTTTACAGAATAAGAAAAACAAAAGCAAAAAAAAACTATTTAAGAATGATTCTGAAAATTGTTGTCATAATTTCATATTTTATGATTTTCAGCTGAAAAATAAGGACGTCATCATTGTCATTATAATGGTCCATAAAAAAACGCATAAAACTAACAACCCTTCGTAAGGACAACGACAGGAAGGCAGGCAGGCAGGCAGGCAGGCACACTTAACAATTTAAACAAATTTAAACGAATCACGAAACAAATGGGGGGAATGATGTAGAAATTTTAATTGATGACAATTTCATTAAGTTTATTTTTTTTCTTTTTTTGGGAAATTTTGCGAATAGAGTGATGGATATTGGTCGAATATTCTAAACAAGGACATTGTAAAATTTTAATTATGAATTTTTTTAAGTTCTAAAAAATATAATTATGATGGATTTAGCTGCAAAAGACATAATGCACCAGCCAATTGTCATCGTCTGACAAATCATCTGCCTGATCCTAATTCAAATCCAGTTCATTTTCCGTTCAGTTCTATTTCCGTTAAGTTTCATTTCCGTTCTATTTAAGTTAAATTTAAATTTAGTTTTAGTTCAGTTCTAATTTAGTTCTATTTCAGTTCTACTAGTTTTCAGTTCTAGTTCACTTCTAGTTTGGTTCTAGTTCAGCACAGTTCTAATTCAGTTCTAAAGCATTTCTATTTAGTTCTATTTAAGCTCTAGTTCAGTCCTAGTTCAGCTCTAGTTTAAGTTTAGTGCAGTTTAAGTTCAATTCTAGTTCAGTTCCACTTTAATTCAAGTTCAGTTCTAGTTCACTTCTAGTTCAGCTGAATTTTTAATTGGCGTTACAAACGTTATAATAAATTTATAATACCATAAATATCGTCCCGCTAATACAAAAAAAAAATTAAAAAGTTTAACTTAATTTTAAGAAAATTATTAAAATTTGTGTGTCCTCATGATTCGATCATAAAATTAGAAAAAGAAATGCGTTTCTCAAGTGTGAGAGATTTAAGATTTTATTTTGGGGATAATTTTTATTATTTTAAACACGACATTGAGATTGCAAATGAACAAATGTTCGTATGTGACCCAACATCATCATTATGGCCAAAGTCATAACGCGTAAAATATACGACTTAACAAATATGAAAATAAAGGAAGACAATTTTTAATCGCTCAGGCGGCTTACAAGGACAGATGCGTTAATGGTCTTCTTTTAAATGTTTGAACATTTATTTCCATTTCCATTTCCATTTATGCCTTCTGTCATTTCACATTACAACACTCTTCGAATGCAATTGTATGTGCGAAATTAGAAGGGAACTTCACAGAATATCGTAACAGTTTGAGGCACAATGTCATTAAGTGAATTGAAAGAAAATTTATGACTGTATAAATTGTTTAATGACTTTCAACACTAATACAAATGCATATTAATAAACATTAAATTAAGTTTATATATATGTGTGTGTGCGTGTTTGTATGTGTGAATGTTTTTGGTTATGTTTTCAATATAAAAACATAAATTTTATGTTTTTTTTTAATCTCCTATATCGCCTTTTTTAAACCACATGTCCTGTTTTAAAACCTTAATTGTTGTAGCATTTAACTTATTTAACGTTGATTTAATTTCTGTTATTTTTAACATTAAAACATAAAATTTTATAGAATTTTTAATGTTTTATTTACTTAAATTAACTATTATTTCGTTTATACTTCAATCCAGCACAGTTTTTCATATACAATAAATTTTTATTTTGAAAATAAAATGTCGTTGTGCCTACAAAAGTTCCTATGTAAAGAATTGAAATATTTTTTTTTAATTGTGACATTTAATTGTCCATTCGATAGCTGAAATAGTTCGAAAAGCATTTATCTATCGACAATAAAATCGAGTTAGGATTCCTCATTTATAACTGAACGAGAAATGAACTAGAACTAAACTGAATTAGCAGTGAACCAGAACTGAATTAGAAGTTATTTCGAACTGATCTAGAACTCAATATACCTAAACTGAACTGGAACTGAACCAGAACTTAACTAGAAATGATCTAGAACTGAACTAGAACTGAACTAGAACTGAACTGGAACTAAACCAGAACTTAACTAGAACTTAACTAAAACTGAACTGGAACTGAACTGGAACTGAACTGGAACTGAACCAGAACTTAACTAAAATTGAATTAGAACTGAACTAGAACTGAAATGGAACTGAATCAGAACTTAACTAAAACTGAACTGGAACTGAACTAGAACTGAACTGGAACTGAACCAGAACTTAACTAAAATTGAACTAGAACTGAAATATAACTGAAATGGAACTGAACTAAAACTGAATTAGAACTGAACTAGAACTGAACTAGAACTGAACTATAACTGAAATGGAACTGAATCAGAACTGAACTAGAACTGAACTAAACTGAACTAGAACTGAACTAGAACTGAACTAGAACTGAACTAGAACTGAACTGGAACTGAACTAGAACTGAACTAAACTGAACTAGAACTGAACTAGAACTGAACTAGAACTGAACTATAACTGAAATGGAACTGAACTGAACTGAACTAGAACTGAAATGGAACTGAACCAGAATTTAAATAAAATGAACTAGAAATAAGTTCTGAACTAGAACTGAACTTGAACTGAACTAGACCTGAACTATAACTGAACCAGAATTTAACTAAAACTGAACTAGAAATGAACTAGAACTGAACTTGAACTGAACTAGAACTGAACAGAACTGAGCCAAATCGATCGTTACACAAGCATCAGCACAGTTATAAATTCTAAAAATGTTTGTTGCTCCTGGCAAAACTCATAGATTTTCTCCATTATTTTAAATTATTTTTTAATTTATAGATGCATACACATACATATGTAGATATATACACATACATAGAAATATACATATTTATGCATCATATTTTAGTATTAAACAAATTGATTAAACAAGTAATAAATTTGCTTATGTCTTTGCCAAAAAAATAATAATAATAAAATACATTTTTGACATTTTAATATTTTTAAGTGAATTCTTTTTGCCAAAACCATAAATTCACTCATCGCAAATTCGTGGTTGGTTGCTCGGTTATTGGGGAGATTCGAAAGAAAATAAAAAAATATTCACATAAAATCTGTTAAGATTTTTTTCTTCATTTTTCATCTTCATTTATTATATTACGATCAATAACTTGTCCCGGGAATCACAGATTAAACGAAACGTATGAATAAATAAAAAGAAAACAAAAAAAGATTGTCAAACCTAAACGAATCAAATTTGTTCGACATGTTAAAATCAAATAGTTTTGAAATAGAAATTAATATTTATTTATTTGTAGTCATGTGTTTAGCACATGCAATTTGATTTAAACAGAATAAAGAATTATGATTATGAGATAATATGACTCTGAATTTGTGATTTTCTCATCCCATTAATCTGGCTAAATACGCTCGACAAACAATCGAATTTGCAACATTAACCATAAGGCGTAATATTGATAGAGTTTTCTAATAGTTGGGATAAACACTCATTCACTCATTCAATCTATCAATATTCCCTTTTTTGTTGTTTGCAAAGTTATAGTGCAATTTTTATAGATGCAAAAAGTGTACTGGATTAAAACAATCAACCACCCTTAATCGAATATAAAAATATAAAAATCTTTAGAAGCCAAAATCGTAGTGTAAGTATTTAACTACTTAATGCTAATGGAGATGAGGACAGTGACTTAAAAGAATTAATTCAAATTTCAGTGAAATTTCATAAATTTACAAATTCGATTTTCAAAAAGTGAACATAAATTTTACTTTAAAAAAAATAGGAGGATACGTTTGAGGTGGCAATGTGAACTAAACTGGAACTGAATCAATATAGAACTTGAACCTAAATGAAAATGAGCTAGAACTCAGCAAAAACTAAACTAGAACTTAACTAAAACTGAAGTAGAACTGAACTGGAAACTGAAACTGAAATCGAATTAATTTGAACTGAACTGATAGTGAACTAAAACTGAACTAGAACTGAACTAAAAGTGAACTAAATCTGAAGTAGAACTGAACTGGAAACTAAAACAGAAGTCAATTATGGCTGAACTAGAAGTGAATTTAAACTGAAGTAGAACTGAACTCATTCTCATGACATCCGCTTCTTCGTACCGGAATGAACCAATATTCTTCAGCTAAATGCAGTCACCCCAACAGCGAAAACAAGTACATTCCCAGACCACGATTGCAACTCTTGTATGGGCTGGTGTCACCTCATGACATGTTCCGGACAAAGTTATATGTCTATATCATCCGTAACAACACCACCTTCCTTAACACAATCACCACAACGGCAGCAACAACAACATCAACAGCACCCAACTCATCAGTCGCGGCATTGGCGGAGTTGAAATTCAATATTTTGCAGTCAGAGACTTTAATGCACACCATCAACTTTAGCTCTCTATGCTCCGGGATGATCAAAGAGGTGCAGAAATAAAAATAAACATAGAGAGTGCTGAACAGATAAACTGCATAACGTTAGGTCCCTACGGCATTCCAATGCTCAATCAATGCGGAGCCTTAATATACCCGATGCCTGGAATAAGGGAAGAGTCCTCCCAATACTGAAACCTGCGAAAGACAATAATGAAGGACCATTTTACATTTTACAGATTCAAAAAAATGATTTCGTATTTTAAGGATCTGTCTGTTATTGGCATGTCAAATTTATTTTGGTCCTTCCGTTTTAATACATTGATAAATAACATAATTGTATTTGTATATTAAACCCGGATCTGTGTTTGCTGTTGTTCTTTTCTTCTAATATTCATTCTAATAGTTCTAATAGTTTTATATGACTATTACATATGCTTAAATATACATACATACATACATACATACATACATACATACATACATACATACACATACATGATATGTTTTGAAAAATATATCTGCATCTCTTGCAAGGAAAAACACATCAATAAATATGTGCAATCGAGCGTGCGGATTCAATTCAATAATATTCATTCATAACATTAAAAAAGAAAAAATAAAACTTTATCAACACCCGTGTCAAGTATTTTGTTGTGTTTACAAACTTTTACAAGACGATTTGACATGATGATAAGGGTGGTGATTTCAATCTCGATGCTCAGCCTCTGTGGTGGGTATATCATCTCTCATACATTCCATATCCGTTATTTTGTTTATTTATATTCCGTTTTTATTTTAACCCTGTTTTTTTTTTGGTTACAAATACGCTGACGACATAACATGAGCAACAACAATATCAGCTTCTTTCTAATAGTGACAATATTTACTTGTTTCGTTGCAGCAAAAAAAAAAGCAAACGAGAGGACAACAAAAACAACAACAACAAAATCAAAAAGACAGTAAAGATTTTTTTTTTAATTTATGAGCACTTAATTCATTTGACATAGTGTTTTTTCTTTTTGTAGCACATACCACCAAATGTACAAGTACAACACCCCTTTGTGGCAATGTTAGGATGCATCATTATAATTTATACGAGTGTAGGAAGAGAAGTCACGAAAAAGAGAACTAAACTTTGTTGAACTAGAACTGAACTGGAACTGAACTAGAATTGAACTAGAACTGAAATAGAACTGAATTAGAATTAAACTGGAACTGAACTAGAACTTAACTAGAACTCAACTAGAACTGAACTAGAAAGAAATTAGAACTAAGCTAAATCTAAACTAGAACTAAACTGGAACTGAACTAGAACTGAACCAGATCTTCACTAGATCTGAACTAAAAGTGAACTAGAATTGTACTAGAACAAAATTAGAACTGAATGAGAACTGAATTAGAACTGAGATCTAATTGAACTAGAACTGAACCAGAACTGAATTAGAACTGAACTAGAA
The DNA here is from genome assembly GCA_004302925.2 of Cochliomyia hominivorax. Classification (NCBI taxonomy): domain Eukaryota; kingdom Metazoa; phylum Arthropoda; class Insecta; order Diptera; family Calliphoridae; genus Cochliomyia; species Cochliomyia hominivorax. Next base: position 6,356,894 of record PYHX02000413.1, read on the forward strand.
CTAAAATGGAACTAAAACTAAACTGGAACTGAACTAGAATTCAACTATAACTGAACTGGAACTGAACTAAAACTGAACTAGAACTGAGCTGGAACTAAACTGGAACTAAATTAGAACTGAACTAGATCTTGACTAGAACTAAACTGGAACTGAACTAGAACTAAATTAGAATTAAATTAGAACTGAATTAGAACTGAATTAGAACTGAACTAGAATTAAACTAGAACTGAACTGGAACTGAACCAGAACTGAATTAGAACTGAAGTAGAACTAAACTTTAACTGAACTAGAATTGATATAGAACTGAACCAGATCTTGACTAGATCTGAACTAAAAGTGAAATAGAATTGTACTAGAACAAAATTAGAACTGAATTAGAACTGAACTAGAACTAGAACTGAACCAGAACTGAATTAGAACTGAATTAGAACTGAACTAGAACTAAAATGGAACTAGAACTAAACTGGAACTGAACTAAAATTATTAAACAAAAACTAAAACGGTAGTTGAACTTAACTAAAACAAAATAACTTTTCAAACAACCCTCGTTCGTTTCCCATATAATTTTAAACCAAGTAGAAACAAACTTATATGACGTCAAATGAAGTAACGAAAATTATTCTTGTCAAACATTAACATTAGTGGCGAGTTATGGTTAACTTTGGTATCAACTTGTTAAAACTGTTTCAATTCCATAGATTTATACCCCAACACCCATATTCTCGATTGTTTATGTGTAACTACTTTACAATTTTTAATTGCTAACACTGATAAAATCATAACATATTAACTTTTCGGTTGCCCTTTTCCCTTGTCCTTCATCTCCGATCAACACCATACAACCAAATTGTTACAAGTGCACACTTTTTTTCTTTTCTTTAGAGGAAAATATATTAAATGAATGAATTTATTTGATGGGCAGACAGTTTAGATGAACATTAAAGATAACGAATGGTTGACATTAATTTCAAACTCAATTGAGTTGAAAAAATACATCATTTAAAATAAAATAAAATAAAACAAAATAAACTGAAATATAAATGTAACATTTTCTTAAACGGTTTTAATCTTTTTTTTCTAATGGGCGATTCCTGTTAACGAGGGAGGTCTCTTTGCGTCCATATCGATTTGGTTTTGATTAATGTTAACGTTTTTAATATTTGAATATTTTTTAGCTCCAGAAAGTTCTCAAAATTTCAAGTATATCGATTTGAGTTTTTGCAGACAGAAACAGGGTTTTCAGTTTTTTATATCGATTCCAATATTTTAAATCTTTGAAGATTTAATGATGAATATTAAATTTTTTGGACAACGAAAAAATTTTTAATGCGAAAATGGAATATTCATTATTATTTGAATGATTAATGAAATTTGTTTATAATTTTTAATGAAATATAAAATTTTTTTGCGAAAATTTGAATTTTTTTCATAAAAAATATCATTGATAATATTTAGTGATAATTTAATTTTAATTTTCGCGAAAAAAAATCACTACAAACTAAATTTTTCCTTAAAATTTTCAAAATTGAAAAAATTAAATTTTTAAATAAATTTTTGTAAAAAATTCATTTTTTAGTAAGAAATTCAATTTTTAATAAAAAATCATTGTTAAGTTTATATTAAAAATTGAATTTTTAGCGAAAATTTAAGTTTTTTGAAAAAGTTTGAGATTTTTAAGAAAATTTGATTTTTTTTAGGAAATTTGAATTTTTTGTGATTATTTCAATTTATATTAAAAATAATTCAAATGTTGATAAAAGATTGAACTGTAAGTAAAATTTTAAGCTAAAATTTAAATTTATAGTGAAAAATTATTATTTTTTTATTATTTTGTGATTTTTTTTTTTTTTTTTTTTGTGAAAATTTGAATTTTTTGTAAAATGTGAATTTTTAATTTTTACTAAAAATTTAAGTTTTATGTAAAAAAATTTTTAATAAGAATATGAATTTCTGTTGAAAATTTGAAATTTAATTTTTACTGAAAATTAGAATTTGTAATAGTTTGAATTTTTTGGTGAAAATTATTATTATTTTTTTATTCAATTTTTATGTGAAAATTTGATTTTTTTTAATTTAAATTTCTTGCGAAAATTTGAATTTTTTGTAAAAATTTCAATATTTTGTGAAAACTTCAATTTTTTGTGAATATTTGAATATTTTGTGATTATTTCAATTTATATTAAAAATAATTCAAATGTTGATAAAAGATTGAACTGTAAGTAAAATTTTTAGCTAAAATTTTATTTATAGTGAAAAATTATTATTATTTTTTTTTTTTTTGGAAATTTAATTTTTTATTATAAAATTTAAATTTTTTGTGAAAATTTTATTTTTTGTGAAATGTGAATTTTTAATAAAAAATTAAATTTTTACTAAAAATTTAACTTTTTGTAAAAAAAATTTTAATTTTTAGGGAAATTTTGAAATTTAAATTTTTAGTGAATATTTGAATTTTCACAGAAAATAATTAAATTTTTTTGGTGAAAATTATTGTTTTTTTAATTTTAATTTTTTGTGAAAATTTGCTTTTTTTAATTGAATTTTTTGTAAAAATTTAAATTTTTTTGAAAGTTGATTTTTTAGTAAAATTTAAATTTTTTGTGAGAATTATTATTATTATTTATTTTTTTTTGTGAAAATTGAATCATTTGTAAAAATTTATATTTTTTGTGAAAATTATTATTATTATTATTATTTTTTTTTTTTGTAAAATTTGATTTTTCTTTTCGGAATATTTGACTTTTTTATTTGAATTTTTTGCAAAAATTTATTTTTTTTTAAATTTGAACTTTTTGAAAAAAATTAATTTTTTTTAGAATATTTATTTTTTTTTTAAATATTTAAATTTTTTTGTTAAAATTGTAATTTTTTCTGAAAATTGATTTTTTTTTTGGAAATTTAAATTTTTAGTGAATATTTGAATTTTCACAGAAAATAATTAAAAATTTTTGGTGAAAATTATTTAATTTTTTTTTTCAATTTTAATTTTTTGTAAAAAATTTTTTTAATTGAATTTTTAATAAAAATTTATTTTTTTTGTGAAAATGGATTTTTTTTTTTTTTTTTTTTTTTGTAAAATTTGATTTTTTTGCAAAAATTTGACTTTTTAATTTGAATTTTTGTAAAAATTTAATTTTTTTTTGTGAAAATTTGAACTTTTTATAAAAATTTGAACTTTTTGTGAAAATTGAATTTCTTGTAATAATTTAATTTTTTTGTAAAAATTTTAATTTTTTCTGAAAATTGTTTTTTTTTTTTTTTTTTTTTTGAAATTTTTTTTTTGTGAAAAATTGAACTTTTAGTGAAAATTTAAATTTGTAGTAAAAATTTGAATTTTTAGTGAAAACTTGAACTTTCTGGAAATATTTGAATATTTTGTGAATATTAAGTGAATTTATGAATTTTTTGTGAAAATTTTAATTTTAATAAAAAATTTTATTTTTCAAATCATGGAAAATTTTAATGGGAATAGAGCTATACAGAAAAAGGATTAAGGGGATGTAAGGGATTTTATTTTAAAGTCAATTATGGAAGTGCACACAGAAGAAATAAAGCATGAAGCAAAATTTAAGTTGCACATAGTTGATTTGAGGTTGAAATTTTTTTTTAGCTAAAATTGAACATTTTTACGTTTGTGGTGAAATAATATTGTACATATGATATATGTATTGGTGGATAAAATTATACTACAATAAATTTTTAAAATTATTTTTAAGTACTAAAATTGTAAATTCAAAAATTTTCTCAAGAAACTGTTTTAACGGTAAAAAAAATGTTAAATTAACATTTTTTGTCTATGAAGCAAAATCAAAACAGATAAAAGTTAAATTATTTATATTTTAATTGATTTTACATTGATTCTTTTCTGTGTGTAGAAATATTTTTGTTGAAAAATATTGAACGAATAAGTACGATCATAACTGGAACTCAAAGTGAACAAGAACTGAACTAAAACTGATCTAGAAATGAACTGTAACTGTGACAATTTGTATAGGGATATGAATAGGGTTAGAATTGGACTAGATAACTGAAAGTGTTTTCATGTAAAAATATTTTTGTTTTAAATAATAAATAATTAAATATTAAATTAATTATAAATTATTTTATTTAACATTTTCAAGATATATTTTCTCATCCAGAAAATCAATTTAAAACAAGAACTGAACCGATATGAAAAACATCTTATTTCTTTATAATTTCAAGTGTTTAATATTTCTTAATTATTATTTCCAAAATATTTTCATAATTTTTTTTTTAATATTTTCAAAATCGTGAAATGAAACTCACCGTTATTATATGAACAAATTGAATTGAATGGAATGGAATTTATTGTGAATTATATAACAATTTTTTTTTAAACGTTAATGTAACAAATTTAATATTTTTTTTAAAAATATCGAAAAAAAACCTTAAATAAAACCTAAAATTAATATTGAGTATTTAGTAAAATATAACAGTATTTATTTTAGAATATTACTTAGTGTTACCAACAATTTTGCAACAGCAACAACAACAACATAAACAATTCGAGTAATTTCTTATGAAATCACTCAAATCATCTAGAACGCCATTTTCTATGTATTTGGACACAATGTGGTGATTGGTTAGATTTAAACCGTTATTCTTTCATAATCCACCCTGTTGTTTATTTAACTCAATATTTAAATAAATAAATAAAAAAAGCAAAAAAAATCCTGCGCATATTATGGCCAAAACACACATACACACACTTATGTACATGTATATATACTATTAATGCCGTTATTCATTGGGTTTTCCAATTTTTATATATGAATATTAAAGCTAAAGTTATATATTTATATAAATAACTACATAATGTTATTATGTGTATGTATGTGTATGTGTATGTGCAAATAGATGTATAGAAAAAAGAAGGCTCCAATTTGTCGGAAAATTCCTGGCAATAAAATGTTCAAAACTCTTGCTACCGTTAATATTTATTGTTAAAATAAATCTATATAAAAATGTTCACACACACACAGACGCATAAAAATGTACAAAGTTTGGTAATACACACATAGTACACATACATAAATACATCTTCTATCTTCTAAATATAAAAATGAATCTGTGTGTTTTTCATTTCTTTGAGGCTTAAAAACAGTTAAACCGCTGAATCGTATTATGCGCTATAATTATTTTCGGTAGGACCAGAAAGAAGAGGCACCCTCCATATAAGACAAAAATTAATTTTTTTTTTTTTCATACCTGTTTTGTGATATTATGAATTTGTGCAGATGTTTGTAACGGGCAGAGATCCACTTTTAAGCATACCGTTCGACTCCGAAGAACTGAGTCGATTTAAGCATGTCCATCCGTCCGTCCATGCGTCCGGCTGTCCATATAAAGCTTATTCGCAAAGTACATTTCACAGTTTTGAAGTCCATTATTTCACACAGGCCCCATAAAAATGTCCTCCTGAATGGAGGTTTTTAATCCATAAAATTCCTAAATATAAAACGATTTTAACCAAATTTAGTGCAAATAAGTTTTATTAGATTTTAAAACGATATGCTGAATTATACGAGGATCGATCTATTATTTCCCATACAACCACCCTTCTAAACATCACTTTCTAAGTTATAATTTGCTCACGTAGATGAATATAAGCCAAACCACTGTGCGAAATTATACGAGGGGTCGTCCATAATTTTTTCTTATTACCATAAGGAAAGAAATATGTGATATAAAATAGGACTTGACCGACTACAAATTTTTTACTTGTTTTATTTTAAATCACACGCCAAATGTTTGCTGTTATCAGACAACACGTCATAGTAAGTAGGAGGAGGTATAGCTCAGGGTAATGTTATCTCTCCTCTACTTTGGTTTATTGTTGTAAATGAAAGCAAACGATGTTGTTATATAGTATCGGGTCAGTTTCTGGTCGTGCTCTGAGCTTGCATTTATTTCAATTACCAACAGACTGGTCTAGGTTGCAATTCAAACAACTCCAAAGAGCACGAAATATCAGGACCCAGAAAAAGTGGGCCAAGCATTCAAAGGTCTGCCGTCAAACTGTTACCAATGTTCTCAAACACTATCGAGAGAACTTGTCCATTGATAGAAGCTCCGATCCAGGTAATAGGAATGGTCCACATGATGTTTCTAAAGCCAAAAAATAGAAAGCATTTTCAAAAGAGCTCTCAACAGCCCGGTTAGCAAAGTCCTCGATACGGAACGTTAAAGCTAATGCAAGTTTAAAAACATACAGTGCTCAAGACGTTCCGGATAGAAATGTTGCTAATAATTAAGAGGCCTAAAACAGAGCATGAAAATTGAAGACAAGTTTTCCAAAAAAATATTTTTGCTGCGTAATGGATAACGAAACGTATGTTCTGACAGATATTTCTCAAATTCCTGTTCAAAAATTTTATGTTGCTGACGATCGTGAAAATATTGAAGAAGAGTTTAGGAACCAAAAGCAGTCAAAATTACCAAAAAAGTTCTTTGTATGAGAAGCATCTGTCGTTGCAGGAAAAAACTAAAATTTACATCAAGAAATATAAAAAATGGCTGCTTTCATTCATAAGATTTCATAATGTGTCCACTTATTTTGGTCTGATTTGGCATTCTGTCTTTATGGCTTTTTCAGTGGTACAAAAACAATAATATGATATTTGTGCCAATAGAGTCAGATCCTACAAATTGCCCGGAATTAAAATCAGTTGAGTGATATTGGGGTCTTTATGAAAGAGAATTGAAGAGCACAAAAAGTTTAATAAAAGTGTGATCGATTTTAAATGGAAATAGACTACCTGTTCGAGCAAAGTGACAGAAAGTGTTCGAGCAGAGTGACAGAAGGGTTTCTGAAAAGGTTAAAAATTTTATCAATAATAATGTTAATCATTAACTATAAGTTTAGTGGTTTCTTTTTCATTTATTCCATTTCCACTTTTGATCTCACTCCTTATTTATGTTGTATATCGAAAGAAAGGTTTTCAGTAAATTCATTATAAAGATTACACCAATTTTCATTCAGTTAAGATTTAAGTTAAAAACGGAGTATTGAAAAACTCGTAGCAAAATCTTTATTTTCAAAGTATCTTAAATTTTAATCTCCAAGTCTAAAAAATAAAACTCTTTTTTGTCGATTCGGTCTTAATTTTTTTTTAAATTTTACTCCGTGCAAATTCACTCTTCTTTAAGTTAAGAATACAAGAAAAGATTAATTTTTAACTCGCTCAAAAATGCGAAATGATTGAAAAGGAAACAAAAAATTAAAAAAAAATTATAAATTTTCATGTACATACACATGCACACAAACAAATTTTCTTTCCGCGATAAAACTTACTGTTGTTTTTTTATATTAAAAAATAACAAAAACACACAACAAGTTCGTACAACAAAAGTGAAAGTATCTTAATATGTATGTACGTATGTATATCCGTACAAAGGTTGTAAACATACAAACGTCTTTTTACCAGCTTAATAAATAACATTTTTGACTGCTTCAAAACAAATTATGCGAATTAATCATTTTTAAACTCTTTTTTAATTTCGCTCTTTTCTGATTTTTATCATTTTTCTTACCCTACACCACCGAAGGGGTATGGGGTATTATGCGTTTGTGCTGATGTTTGTGACATGCAAAAATATGGTGTTACATCTACCTTTGAGTATACCGTTCGACTCAGAATCAATTTCTTTGTCGATTTATCGATCTCCGTCTGTCTGTCATGTAAACGTTATGAACAGTCCACAGTTCGCAATTTTTTTAAATATCTCGATGAAATTTAGTACATATTATTATTATTATTATTATTATTATTATTATTATTATTATTATTATTATTATGGCCTAAGGACAAAGCCTATTGAAATTGACCATGTATTCAGGTACCTCCTATACAAATGTACTTACCGGAATGGGAGTTTTAAATATAAAATAATTCAAATGAAATTTACCACAAGTCTTATAATATTCTAAAACGAAATATAGGAGGATCCGTCCATTATTTCTCATAGATCCCTTAAAAACCCCCTTCAAAATATCACTTTTAAGGCAAAAATCTCACATATGCGTTGGTATTGTAGTAAAAATTGGCCAAATCAAGATAAATGTTAGTAGAAATCAACGTGCAGAATTATACGAGGATCGCTTCTTGTAGTTCTAATATAAGCTTCTTAGAAAAATTCATTTTAAAATGCATAAAATTAACATAAATCTTAGTGTCACAATAATATTCTACACACTTGAGAATAAAGAAAATATTACGAGGGTCGTTCGTTAATTATTCGTTACTACCATTTTAACCGACGATGTGGTGTTGGCTCAGTCGGGCTTGTTCGACTATACATTCTTACTTGTTTGGTATAAAACTCTTTCTCCAAGAGCGATAACAAAAATAAAACTTTTTAAAAATTAAACTCTTTGAAAGATCCAATCTTATGAAGAGTAAAATAGAGTCGAAAACCGTACCTTGTTTTTTATTTTCCATATAAAAAATTAAAAATAAAACACAAAAATATGTATAATTTGTAAATTGTATTTATTTTATTATCATCGTAAAAAAGACAAATTATATTTTCCTTAAAAGAGAAGAATTTGATTGAATTTTATAAATATTAAGTATTTTTTTGTTTTAAAGACTGGAATGTGGTCAAATTGTTTGTAAAAAGTTTATGTAGAAAAAAAATCAATTTATTAAAATATATAATAATTATTTTATTAACTGCACAAAAAGGCAGTTAATATTATTTATAGTTATTGTAAAACTAAAAGCTTAAATTAATTTTTTTATAAAAAAACATTAAAAAAAGAACAAATCAACATAATTTTTCAATTTTTCGTCGAAAAACGAATTTAAAATTGAGTTGAGAGAAAAACAAAAACTTTAATTAAACATTAAAATGATGATATTAAGGGAGCATATTTGCAAATAAAGCAAACAAAGATATGAATATTATGGAAAACATATTTATAGGGGAATTCATCGATTCTGTTTTTATTTAATTGTTTCAAAGTTTTGATTTTAAACTTAAAAGAAATTTGAAAATCAACAAAATTCAGTCTATTTGTATATTTTTTGTTTATGGATGGGCGGTATACAATACATACATACATATATAAGTAGATATGATTCTGTTTGAAGGTATTTCTTAACATGTTGCTGTTTCTTTTGTTGTTATTTTTTTTGCCAATAAAACGATCTCTTTGTTAAATTTAAATACATCAATTTTGTTTTCTTTTACACTTTTTTTTTAAATCGAAGAAAAAAAATTGGAAAACAATGTTTGTTCAAATAATAACTAACGGCTGAATTAATGTTCATTTACATGTATATAACTTTTGTTTCTTTCTCTTATCAAAAATTTTATTTTATTGACCTAATAGAATTTTTTAGCTTGAGCTTCGCTTCTGCTCCTAAAAAGGGGGAAAAAAGGAAAGAATGAAAGTATTAAAAGAATTAAAAAGATATTTCTTTTAAATCGAAATCATTTTAAAATGACTTACTTGAAAACATTATAGAGAAACACTAATAATAACTGCACAGCCGTAACACTAAGGAACATGGTGACACCAACACAATTGCCAGTAGGGCAAGATGACTGAGCTTGGGCTTGTGGTGAAGCTCCCAATCTGAAAAAGGATTTTAAGCATTAAAATATGTTCATCAAATAACGCCTCTTCTGAAATAAACTTACTTTTGACCAACATGTGAAATACCCTGTTTAACTTGATTCATACCATCGCGCATTTCTGCTATAACAGCCTGGATATCATAACCACCAACAGGTTGTACTTGACCGCTTGGTGCACGTTGTTGATTTTGTAAAATTGTATCAGCTCTGGCATGTATATCACCAATAAGTGTACGTAATTCTCGAGCAGTTGCCAGCAAGGTATTTTGATTAGCAATTAAAATATCAACTTCTGGTCTTGTTATTGAACCAGCAGCCACAACAGGTACATTTTGACCAGCTTGGCCAGTTGCTGGCGGTACGGCACCAGCTTGACCCGAAAGACTGCGTGATACCAATGATAAAGTATTTTCTTGTCGGCCAATAACTTCATCCATTTTACGTGATAATTCCCGAATATGTTCAAATATTTGACTTTGACCTTGCCAAATTTGACGTAATTCACGTTGATTTTCTGATTCATAGAATTCTTCCCATTCTTCATCATCTTTGTGCTAAAATTTTTTATTATTTGTTAATAATCGTCATAAACAAAAATTTGATTGTCATAAGGACTGAGATTGAAAAATTCTTAACGCACGGATTTTCATTAAATTATTTAGGTCAAGTATTATTTGATTTTTTTGTAAAACAGGCTTTAATGTCAGAAATTGAAGTCAAGTTTACTAAAAAAATATTCTTCCGACAAAAAGGATGACGAACTGTATGTTCTGGTAGATTTTGGCAAGTTTCTGATCGAAAATTTTATGTTGCTAATGCTCGTGCGAATATAAAAGAAAAGTTTAGGACTACAAGCTGTCAAATTATCCCAAATATTTTACATCAAGAAATTTTAAAAAAAAGGATTCTTCCACTCATAAGAATTATTTAAGCATTCTGTCCACTGTGATTTAGCATCCTGTCACAGTGGTAAACAAGCCTTTGAGTGGTACAAGAACAATAATGTGGTATTTGTACCAAGGGAGGCAAATCCTCCAAAATAAGATTTTGCGCTCTTAATAAAAAAATGAAGAGCACAAAAAAGGTATCCATTATAAGAGATTAATAATTAATGTAAGATTGTTCTTCCTATGTTAAATTGTATGAAAATTCATCCAGTTGAAAAGTTGAAAATTTATTAAAAAAAACTATTCTGTCGACTTTGTTATGGAAACAAGTATGATTTGTTTGGATTGATAATAAACTAGAAATAAACTCTTTTCTTTTGACTTTTGACCTTTGAGAGTAATTGATAATAAAATTATTTAAATCATATATATACCAAACCACAATAATTATAAAAGTTGAAAACATATAATACTTACATCATCTGGATGTTCCTTTTTGTATTCTTGTTTTTGTTTTTCCAATTTTTCTTGATATTCTTTATATTCTTGCGATAGTTTTTCATTGTCTTGTGGCACCTTAGCCTCGGTGGGAATTTGACCAGGTGGATGCAAAGATGTCGTCAAGAAGTGGAAGACATCGTGATCATCGGCCAAACCACCTGTGGCAGCTGATAAACCAAAGTAACCATTCTTTGGCAATTGTACACCATCAGCTCTCAAACACATTTCATAGTCATCGTTATTATTGGTCATTCCATTGTGGAATAAAACCGTCAATACATTATTATAGTATTCGATGCGAGCACGTGTGGGGAAAGGCTTGTTGCGGAAATCTCTCAAACAACCAGATAACAACTGGGTGGTGCCATCATTTTGATGATCAAATTGTTTGGTACCATCGTTAACCACAGCCATAATATAGGGATTATTGTGTTTGTTATCATTATCAAATGAATCAAAGAATAAGCCCAAACCATTCCAACGGTCTGAAGAACCAAAAACAGGACCATTATAGTCACCCTTCTGAGTGGTATACCAGAAGGCTAAACCATCGGCACCAATACGACCACGACCGGTTACACGAAATACAATTTCAACTTCCCACCAATCAAAATTTGTGGGATTCTTAGTCCAGATGGCACCCTTTTGTGAACGCAATGATGGTGCTACACGTACACTTTCCGAACTGGCAATAGCATCTGCAAATTAAATGTGAAAACCATATTTACTTATAGAATTTAATAATAAGAAAAAAACTATAATGTAAACAATATTGCTTCATGTAAATATCTTCACTTTGGTGTCCACTTTTTGCCACTGTGTCAAGTTTTTTTCTGGTTTAAACCATCTCTTTTACTCTTATTGATATTTGCCTTGCCAGCAGAGACAATTGCATTTTCTCTGACGTGTCTGTGTTGTCAAAATGTAATTGTTGTTATTATTGTTGTATACTTACTACCACCGTATTCCCAGAAAGGCACTGTTCCATCTTTTTGTGCAAGATATGGTGGTTTAAAGGAATATTTATATTCAAATCTACGATGAACACCAACATGACTAGGAACAGGATTCACTTGACCATTGGTATTTAATACCAAAATTGGTAAAATTAATAAAAACGAACGCAGGAGAAGAATCAATCCGGTCGCTGACATTTTTCTATTTGACACATACACCAACTACAACAGGGTGTACAATATACGTATAATTTATGTAAAATTCTTTTTTTTCATATTAAAATGCAACTCAGTTCTGTCACATTTATTTTCATATCAAATAAAATACAACTCTGTTCAACCAATGATATTTGAAACAAAATAAACAATATGTATTCTTTGAATTGGATTATATATAAATGCAAACATTCTTGAGGAGCTCCGATAATTCTCTTGCTTTTAAAGCGTTTAGGATATAAAATAAACATTTAACGACCTTATAGGTTAGGTGTTTAGAGTTGATTGTTAGGATTACAAGATTTCCCTTCATTTAAGAAAGGAAATTTTGTATAATTTTGGAAAGTTTCTCTATAGTTTCAGAGTTTTTTAACCTTTTCTATAGTTTTAGAGTTTCGCTCATTTGCTGCAAGGTCATCATAACTCAAAATTCGCAAGTTTCAACCTAACATCATAATGTATTATATGACCTGTGAACGAACCATGACATGATTTCAACAAAAATATATTAAGCCAATTATTTAGTTTGTTGATAAAGTGTTATTCCGACTGAGCATCGGCAGATTGTTTAAAATGGATTTTTTGATTTCTGACTACTTTGCAGCAAATAAGTGATATATGCTAATTCGTTCTATCGAACTAATTAAGTTTTGATATGATATTCAATTTCAAATTATCCTTATTCATATTTATGTTATCCTTTATATGTATGGTAAACACCGAAGACGTGTTTGCCGGATGCCCTTTACAAAAACAGGGTTATCATTTAATGAAACAGTTAATTTTAAAACACGTTTAATATGGAATGGGATTTTGGGTATTTCCGTGTTTATTCCTATTAACGCACATAATTTTTTGAAGAATAAGAAAAAATAAATAAACAAGAAAATATTTAGTATTGTATAATATATATTATTAAACTACTATACTTCATTTAACTAAAAACATCACTACAATGTTACATGCGGAATGATGTATATATATTTTTGCATCAAATCAAAAGCTGAGTCGATTTTACTATGTTCATATGTCTAATAGAACTCAAAGAAATTTGGATAACTATATTCCTTATAGTCCTAAGAAGTTTCCAATTTAAAACCAGCAAAATCTGTTCAGTATATTAAGCGATATATACCGTTATTTGAGGCAACCTCTAAGTACAAAAAAAACTTTTGTAAACTTATTAATTATAAATCGATAAATTAAATGTTTTTTTTTTTTTTTTTCAAATATAAATTATATTTACTTCATTACCATTTCAAAAATTATCAAAATCGGTTCATTAAAAAAATATAACTTATTTTATGAGTCATTTATATTACACGGAAATATTAAAAAAAATTATATACTGTATATGTCTGTGAGTGTGTATGTACGAAACATAACTTTACACGCATTTGGGGTGGAGGGTATTGAAGTTATAGTTTCTTACTAATTTAACTTGATTCTATCAGTCTCTATAGCTTTATTAATAAAGCTGTGAATTACCTTAAAAGTACGGTTGATACCACATTTTCTCTATTGGGTTTAAGTTCGGACTGCAGGCCTACCAATCCGACAGAGGTATGTTGTGTTCGTTAAATCATGATTTAGACTGGTTTAACTTGCTGGAATAGTCAATATACATCAGTTTTTTGAAACCCAAAGATCGTTTAATGTCTAATCGTGCCAATAGCATTAGTATGAGTTAGGTCCGTCTAAATTGCTTTTTTTCCGAACGAGTTTTAGACTTAAGATCTTCTTTATGCTATTTTTGAGCTTTATCGTCTTCAATTTTTATGGGCCTATAATTTAGCCGGAGAATAGAGAAATGCATTTATGGGAAAATGTATCAGTGTAAAGATTTGAAATAATCAACTTATTTAAAATTTTCAAAAATGAGATTTTCATTAATACAAACCCATTAATGTATCGCATTTTTAACAAAAACTTGATCTGAAATATATATTTTGATTAGATATTATTTTTATGTCAATTTATTGTTTATTTATTACTTAAAAATACACGCAATTATTATTTTAATTTATTTTCTTTTTAGAATATTAAAAATATATAAATTTTAATCATTAAAGTTGTAGAAAAAAAAACTTGTAGCAAAAGTTAGGTTAGGTGTATTCCATTAAATGGAAGCAAGTGTTTGGATAAATAAAATTTTCTAAAATTGACCAAGTGACACATGTGCATCTCCAACCAAATTATGTACATAAAGTTGGGAAAACATAGGAATTGAGATCGAAAAATTCTTAACATACCAATATGAATTCATATGAGTGGACATTATGTAGTCTTATGAATGGAAGCACCCTTTTTTGAAACATTCCTTGATATAAATTTCGATATTTATAAAGCCCTTTGCGAATGCACACTGCCTGTCAGAAACTTTTTGAGTCTTGAATGTTTTTAATTTTTCGTACCAAATAGTCCAAGCACTGATCTAACTAAGCTGCTTTCCTACAGGATTTGTTGGGAGCTCTTTTGAAAAGGGTTTCTATTTCTTTGGTTTCAGAAAGACCATTTCTTCTATCTGAATTAGGTTTTCTATCAGCAGACAAGTTGTCCCGCTACTGTTTAATAACATTGGATAAAGTTTGACGGCAACCTGTAAATGCTTAGCCAACTTTTTGTTCGATCAAGTTTGGTTATATTGAAAATATTTATTAATTTTAGTACACACTTTTTTGTCTTCATTTGTTTGTTATTAAATATAATAACTGACTCTTGGGTTAAAAACAGACTGTGGAAAAACTCAAAGCAAAATCTTTATTTTCAAATAATCTTCACTTGTGAAGATTTAAAAAAAATCAAACTCTTTCGATTTTGTGCGGAGCAAAAAGAAACTTTTTTTACTCTTCTTTCAGTTAAGAATAAAAAAGGGTTATGATTTTTAACTCGCTCAAAAAAATGTTTGAAAGGAAAACAGAAAATGTGCTTGTACAAACAAATTTCTTGGCATGATAAAACATTCTGTTGTTGTTGTTTTTTTTTTAATGCAATAGAAAAAATATAGAAAAATTCATATAACAAAACCCACAAAGTAAATATAACTTAATAAGTGAGTACATTTGTATATCCATACAGAGAGTGTAAATCTCCATTTTCAGTTAAAAAAAAACATATTGATTGCTACTCACGATTTCAAAACAATTTGTGTGAATTTTTCATGTTTCAACTCTTTTTTGGATTTCGCTCTTTTTTTAATTTTTAACATTTTGTGAAATTAAACTCTTTTGAGAGCGATAAAAACTTTTACTTTTTTAAACTCTTTGAAAGATCCGATCTTATAAAGAGTAAAAAAAGAGTCGAAAATAGTATCTTGTTAAAAAGTATTAAGAATTTTTCAATCTCACTCCTTATAAAATTACAAATCAAAAATAAATTATAATAATTTTTGTTCAGAGCAAATTTTAATTGATCATTTTCGAATAAACTACAATAATTTATAATTTAAGATACCACATTAGTATTATTATTAATAATTAATAATTAAGAATTTTAAAGACTTCATTTTTATTTTATTCATTACAAAATAATTACTGAAATTGCATGTTTTTCATGTAAATAAAAAAAAATATCATAATGAAACCACTAAGTGATTTTCCATATAAAGAAGACAAATAAAATACATTTTTTTCATAAATGAAAAACTTTATCTAATACTAATTTTTTCTTTGCTTTTTCCAAAATTTCTCATCTAAAAATAAACTTAAAAACTAATTTTAAGTAAACGCATGATAAGGAAAACAATATTAACAAGAACTACAAGTTAAAAGGTCATTAATTGATTAATATTTAAAAACTAAATCAATTTTATACCCTCCACCAACAAATGCGGTGGTGACGAGGTTATGATAACTTTGTTAATCATACAAACGTTTCAAATTTTAAATCAATTTAGTTATGTCCGTTTGTCTGTCTGTTGTTGGCATGCTCACATTCACAATTATTGACAGAGTTGAATGAAATTGAAAGCTGAATATTTGTTATGGTCCTGAGAAGTTTTTGTTTTAAAACCAGCAAAATTGTTTTTGTATAAAAAATTTCATAAAATTATTAACTACAAATTTTGCCATAATATTAAGCAAAATGTACTTCATTACCATTCCATAAATGATCAAAATCGGTTCAGTAGAAAAAAAGTTTTAATCAAAAATACAAGAAATTTTACGACTCATTAAATGTTTTTGTGTTATAAAAAACTTTTAGATATTGTATACGTCTGTGAGTGTATGTGTGAGTGTGCAGGTACAAAACATAACGTATTTACTTCATACGCATTTGTGTGTGGAGGGTAATTAAAGATTCGGCATCGCCGAATGATAGCATTCTTACTTGTTGTATACTAAATCTATTGGTAGAAAAAAATTAGAAAAAACAAGATTAAATTAATTCTTTTAATTTAAATTAATAATTAATTATTCGATTGGTAGATAGGCTGACGCTTAAGTAAGTTTGTTTTTATTATGTTACAGAACATTGTTAAATAAAATTATTTAAAAAAATTATTTTAAGCTTTCAACACATACAATATGTTGAAGTGTTAAAGTGAAAGTAAATGTTCGTTATATTGTTTTTTTTTCTTTTTTTGAAGTTATAAACAAATCTCCTTTAAAAAATAGGAGAATATAAAAAAAATAATTATTTTTATTTTTTTTTGTAAAAAAATAGTTGTAATATTAAATTAAAATATTTAGAATTTTAATTATGTTTTGTATTGTGTGGCAACAGAAATAAATATTTATAAATGAATGAGTTTATGTACAGTTTGTCAAATATTTCTTTGCATTCATAAAAAAATTTAAGATAAATTTAACTTCATTTATGATTTCCAACTAAAAATTCTTTAATTATTCAATTCTTTTTGAACACATTTCATTGCTACACCTGTTAACGTCTATAAGTCCATCTATTTTCCAAATAGATGGACTGATTACATACAACAACAATAAAAGAAGAAATTTACTCATTTTGAAAAGTGTCAAATAAATGTTTGAATAACATTTTTTGTAAACAATTAAAATAGAATTTTTTGTAATTTTATATGGTTAATGTTGTTGTTCAACTCCAGGCCAAGCAATCTAACAACCTCGATTGGTTGGGTTGTTGTTGTTGTTGTTACTATTGAAATGTGTACAAAAAAAAGTTGCAATTTAAAGATTTTAAATTGAAATTCATTAATGAAGTTGAAATTTTTCATATTCTTTTTATGATTGCAAAGATATATTTGACAAACTGTATGCATGAAAGTGGTTATTGATTGGATTTTGTGATTAATTAACATTTCAGCTTAATACATTTGATAATAAATACAAATGATTTTAATTTAAATTTATATTGTTTGTATTATTATTATTATTTTTTTAATAAGTAACTACGTATGTTTATACTCGCTTTATTACTAATATGACTGACTGACTTAATTGTTTATGTTTTCTTAATATTCTTCTCTTTTTTTCTTTTTTTGTTTTTTGAAAATGTTAGTAAGTTGATTTGTATGTATGTGGTTTCAAGTAAAAGAAAATAATGTTTATTATTTTAATTAGGAATCCATTGTTTAGCTGATTTTTAATTTATTTGCTTTTGTTTAGGTAGAAAACACGTTTCTTAAATCTTCTTCATATATTGCTATTAAAAGCATAAGAAGCACACCACTTGCCATACCCATTATCTGTAAAGCAAATTGTGATAATGATTTATGAGCTGCAGATATTTCGGGCATCTGAAAATATTTTAAAAAAATAATCATTAAACACCTTCATTAAATTTTTTTCATTTTCACACCCTCCACCAACCACCACAATTTGTGAAGATGATGATTCCTTTTTAGCGTTACACACGAAATGTAACGCTATGAAGGCATAATCTCATTTATAAAGTATATATAAATTCTTGCATCATATCAAAATTTGTATCGATTTAGCTATGTCTGTCCATCTTCCTGTCTGTCTGTTGTTGGCAAGTAGTTCTTATAGTCCTGAGAAGTATCCTCATACATCAGTAGAAAAAAAGTTGTAACCAAAAATATAACTAATTTTATGACTCATTAAATGTTTCTGTGTTATATTTAAGAAAACCCTTTATACATTGTATACGTTTGTGAATGTATCTGTGAGAGGTGTATGTACGAAACGTATTTACTTTGAACTCATTTGTGGTGGAGGGTATTGAAGATTCGATATAGCCAAATATATAGCATTCTTACTTGTACAATTTCCATATAAACTTACCATATCTACTGTTGCTATATATATGAAAAGACCAGCTGCCGCCGCAAACATCCATTGAGCTGTTTCGTGCGATTGACCAAAAACTATACCGAATATCATACCTATAAAACTTAAAACACCAGTCAATAGATTATAGTACACTGCCGACTTAACGGACATGCCCGCTTTCATTAATATTGCAAAGTCTCCCAATTCGTGAGGTAATTCATGACAAAACACTGCTAATGCTGTAGAGAAACCTCCAGCAATGTTTTCGGCAAAGGCAGCCCCTAAAAATTTTAATGAAATAAAATTATTAATGAAACTAAAGAAAAAATTTAAAAGAATTATCATACCAATTGCCATTCCATCTGTAAAATTATGCAAGCCATCACCCATAATAATCATCCAAACAACAGCACTCAATGACTCTGGTGGAGAGTGGACATGACCATGTTTATGTGAATGGCCATGGTGGGAAGATTCATGTTCTCTTAGAATAACGGTAACCGTATTATCATTGGCTAAATCTTTACCATTCGTTGTTCCAGTTACGGTATTTATTATACTAGCACCAGTTCCATCACCCACAATATTACCATCCAAATCAGTAGATACGGTATTACTATCCGGGATGGCTTGACAATGTCCATGTTGATTCTGATGATCATTATTATGATGATGATGTTGTTGATGATCATTATGATGATGATTGTGTATATTATGGTTTTTTTCCGCTAAACGAGCATAATTATTTTGCGTTGTTGAGAGTAACGATTGTGTGGCATTCTCACCACTTTCAGCATCAATTTTACCATTACGCCCATGATTATCCGCAGTTTCCACAGTTTTGTTAGGTAAATGCATCCATACATCGTTTTTAGTATCCATTGCAATCTCATCGTAACAATATGGATATGAACTATATTTCGATTTACAAACCTTATCACCAGCCACTGAATTATTAAGCGATGAATCATGATCTCTCATTACTTTAGCTCTAGATGGCTGGTTAGCTTCTTTTTTGGCAACACTTTTACGCCATTCAGATAACATGGTCAAACCATTTTCGG
Source organism: Cochliomyia hominivorax (assembly GCA_004302925.2). Lineage (NCBI taxonomy): Eukaryota > Metazoa > Arthropoda > Insecta > Diptera > Calliphoridae > Cochliomyia > Cochliomyia hominivorax. The sequence goes on from PYHX02000413.1 coordinate 6,376,336, forward strand.
TTATATAAAAGAAAATAATGCCTACCATACACGTAAGACCCTTAAAGATCATATTTCTTTCGTCTTGTCCCACAATTGACTGAAAATAAATTAAACAAATTAGAAAAAAATGTTCTTTCATCGTTGTTTCAATTTCAGCAACAGCTGACAATCTTACATGAGGCAACAGATGAAGCAAAGCATCACCGGCCATTGTACCAACAGCCAAGGCTACCAAAAATTGTATGATATCCTTATAGAAACTTGAATTCATAAATGGTATAATTGCAACACCAACTAAACCAAGAATACTGCAGGCAAAAACAGAACTAAATGCATAAATCCACACTAGAAATATACAAAACATTAGAGGATGATTTCAAACATTTTAATCTCATGTGTAGTTTATTACCCCAGAGAATGTCCTGATTATTATGTTGATAATTTTTTCGCTCGTGTTCATCTATTTCCAATAATAACTCTTTATCTATACAACCGGGATTTTCATGATTTGTGAATGATGATAATTGATACAATAATACCGGACATACATTTATAATATCTTCCTGATTAAGAACATAACTGTGTTCCTCGCTATCCTTATGCTCTGATGTATTTGTGGGTGTGATACAACCTTCAGTTGAATTTGTACAATTATTTGAAAATTGTTCGCTGTCATGATGGTGATGATGATGGTGATGATAATTATTATTATTATCGTTATGATGATCATGTACTGGAGGACTATGAGGTTTAATATAATCTACTAAATTTGAATCTGCAATGCACTGAAAATTAAATAAAATGAAATATATATGTGAACTGCATTTATATAGTAAAAGCGATAAATTAACTTGTGACCCTCTACTATGATATCGAGACGTTTTGTTGTTGTTCTAAATATTTTGTTCTTATATGAATGCTAAATCATTAAACAATCTTTAAAATTAGTTTTTAGACTAATCCTGTCGTAGCATTATACTGCTGGAATATACAATCTTTATCTATTTTTTTCTTTTAAGAATAAGTACATTTATCAATTTTGGTTAATGTTGCTGTTCAACTCCGGACCAAGGAATCTAGCAACCTCGATTGGTTGGGTCAATAGATCTTCAGGACAGAGTGAGGTTGGATTGCACTGCCAATTGAATAGATGTCGTGTATCATGTGGTTAATACGTGACCTAAAGGCATTGATACTGTTGCTCCATCCCATAAAAGAGGGAATAGCATCTTCCAGCAATTCGTTATAATTTTTCCATTAATACTTGGTGGAACAAGATTTGCCAACTGCAGAAAATTCTTCCCGAACCATTACACTACCTAACACCTTTGAAATTACATTTTGATATCCGAACATCGTTTGATCTCAAATCGAGCAAATAACATTTTATGTATTTTCATGAGAAATTTAGAAGATTTTTTATAGTGTTTTTGGACATTGTCTTACACTTTGGCATCTTCCATTTTATGTTTATATCTCTTCATAAAATATAAGCAACGTGTTTCAAAAAGGACAACTTCCATACATAACCTGACTTGGAATCTTGTCATTATGTTTACTACGATTACAATAATGTTGCATTTGTGCCAAGAGTGAAGTTACATTTGGTTCTTGTTAAATAAAAATTGAAATGCGCAAAAAAGGTTTCCAAAAGTGTGGTAGATATTAAAGGGAGAGATGGACTAACTGTTCGAGCAAAGTGACAGAAAGATCAGAAGGATTCCAAAAAATATATATCTTTTTTTTTTGTAAATTTCATTAATAATTTTAGTCAAATAAATTGCGGTTTCGCGATCATTCACATATTAGCATGTTAAGAGTTTATCGATCTCACTCCTTATATTACACTTCTGACCTAAACATGCGAATAGTAGTCGAAGGTAATTCATGTAAAAAAAAAACAAACGATTTGATAAGATTGCTAAAATTATTTAGCTTATTGTATTAACGTTTAACTAGGACTGTCTGTCTGTCTGTCTGTCTGTAGATAACAAAAGCATTTGTTTACTACTTTTTTTTATGATTACAAAATATATTAAGTTTGTACTTACGGTTTCATTATCATTTATGTTATCATGTTTATGTAATAGTTGATGTAAACCCAATTTTTTTAATATTCTTTTAAAATCTTGAACATTTATTGTTTCATTATCGCTGCCAAATTCATGAAATAATTTCCTTAAAAAAGTTTCTGTAATTGCGGGTTTTTCATGTGCAACACTCTCATGTCCATGCTCTGCTGAGTGTCTTTTTGTTCTTCTGCGTCTACGATTGTCACTACTTGATGTGGCATATGCAACGGTGGTTTCTGTCGCTTGACTTTTTGACGAAACGGTGGAGGAATAATCACGAGAATTGTAAACAACAGCATTTAATGATGTATACTCTGGATTAAGTGTTTGGGCAGGAAAAAATGTTTCAACATGTTGTTGGCATGGTAAATGATCTGCACACAACAGACATACCACACAAACAGCCATTATATGACGAGCCATGATGCATGCTTTTTTTCGTACAAAAACTTCTCTGATCAGGAACTTTTCTTTCTTACTCTAATTATTTTCTAATGCTTCTTTTTTCTTTAAATAATAATTTATCTTTTAAGAAAAAAAATCTAAGTTAAATTAAAAAGAAGATTCCTTCTCGTTTATATGAACAAGGGTTTCACTTGTTGTTGTTGTTGTTGCTAACGTTTGCAGGTAGAAATTGAGTTGAGTGTATCATGTAGTAGTTGTTCGTGAAATTAGAATCTGTAAATAGAATAAAAATAGAAATGTTGATTACAATTGATTTGTCTATTTTAATTACTGTAACCATAAATAGAAATATTATGAAACAATTAAGAATTCAATAAAAATGTTTTCGAAAACCCACACTGATTAAAATTTTTCAAACATGGTAATCAGAGATCGATATTCGTTAACCATAAAAGGAGAGTTTTCCGCTTTAACGAGTACGAAAAATAAAATTTAAATTTAAATTAAAAATTTAAATTTTTTAGTTATAAAGTTATAAACAAATTAAACAAAATCAAGTATTTATTCTAACTTACTACAATATAAACATAAATACTTTGTTGGGCGCAGCTATTAAAGCGGTTTTTCATTTACAACGACTCTTTTGAGAGATTAGCGAACAAAAAACTTAAGTAGGTTTTAATTAAATAATTTAATCTCAAAACTAATTTAAAGTAGAACAAAACTAGATCCACTTAGTAGGGACTTGGAAATCATTTTATAACTTTTATTAGAGAAATCTTAAAAAAATTCACTTGGTTAGAGTTAAAGTGTTTTCGAATTTATAGATCGAAACACTCTTTACTTACATATATATTAATTAAAACAAAACCACCGACTTACAATTTTATTTTTTTAATTAATTGAAATTATTATTACAATTTACAAAAATTATTTTTGTAGTTTTAATCACTAATGATAAACTAATGATAAGCTGAACTTTTTTAAGTGCTTTCTGTCAATTTGCACGAACAGGTCCATCTCCGTTACAAATTTACCTCACTTTTGAACCATGTTGCCAATTTTTTTCTAACAATTACCGGATTTTAGTATACAAAAAAACGCTAAATCCGCAACTAGCACAGACACAACTTTACTGGATTGGATTTGTAAACCCTGGACATCATACAGGTTGTGCTACGTGTATATCAAATATCGAATCAATTCAACCATTCAAATTTACAGATTTATTTCTTTCCAACGATATAACGATGTTGTATTTTTCATTTGGGCTTAGGAGATTCACATATCGCTTGAATTTCCTAATTTCTAAAACTAAATATTAACCGCGATGGTCACTTCAAAATCGCCAGATTTAGCGAAAAAAATTTCCAAACTGGCAACACTGCTTTTGAACACCTTTGTAAAAAGATTTAACTACAGCTTTCTTTTTTAATTGGCAAGTTAAGGGAATTGTTTTGTTCTTTCTCCTATTTATTTAATCCATTTCAATTCGTAGACATTCGTGGTTCTAATATTTTACTTCTGAAAGAGGATGTTTCCCAGGGCTCAGTATTAGGACGATTTCTGTTTATTTTATACATCAATGACTGACCGAATGTTGTTGATACGGGTGTATGTAAATCTTTTCTATTTCTATTTTTTGATAGGAGAATATTGAATATTCTATTTCTCGTTCTTTACAATGGTCATTTGATAATGAATTGACAGTTTATGGTTCCAAAACAAATGCAATTTATTTGTTTTGAACATGAAGTTTTTCACATTGGTTTTTTAATGATCGTTACTGCTATTTGGAATTATTAATTCACTGCTTTTTTCAATCTTGATAAATTTTTTGACTGGGGAGCCGTTTTATTTGGAATATTGAGTGATTTTATTATTCAGGTTGTTATCTTTGTAATATAAGTTTTTTTGTTGTGAATTAAATGATTAAATAAATAAATAAAAAAGTAATAAAACAAATAAATTCTCTTTTAACAAGAGCCAAAGATCTCTCTAGAGGCCTTAGCTCCGGAAAGTTTGAAGGATTTTCTTCTCAAGGGCTTTTTTTACCATAGTGACAGGGTGTATCATCAAGTTAAAAATAGGTGGAGACATTATGAACTCTGATGAATGAAAGCATCATTTTTATTAACATACTTTGATGTAAATATCGGTATTCATGATTGGCTTCTGCATATTGCATGACATAACAAGAACTTTTTGTGAAATATTAACTCCTTTCAGATCAGTTTAAATTTTAAACCAGGAAGATGCGAAAAATCTGCCAAAACACATGTTTTGTAATCCATTGTGGAACTAGTTATCTCTGAGTTTTAAACAGTTTTTCTCAGAGATAACTAGTTCCACAATGGATTACAAAACAGGTTTTTTTGGAGATTTTTCGCAACTTCCTGGTTTAAAATTTAAACTGAACCCAAAGCAGTTCATATTTCACAAAAAGTTCCTGTTAAACCTGCATAAGATTTAACTTTTCGATATCTTGCTTCGGTATGTGTTCTTTGGCTTTAAAAACTTCATTTGAATCATGTCCCTGTACAGTTTAATTACATTGGAAATAGTATGGTGGCAAACCTTGGAATACTTAGTCACCTTTTGATAGGACTAAATATGATGCTGTTAAAAATATTTAATATTTTAATTACGCAATCTTCCTTTGGTTCCTGTTCCACATTGAAATCATATTAACAATGTATTCATTTGATTGACATTAACCATAAAGTCTAACATGTTTTAAAAAGGTAACTTGATCAAAAAAAAAAAAACATTAAATCAAATAGAACTTGGATTAAAAGTTTTAATAGAAAAACGTATGTTAAGAATATTTCGATCTCACTTGAAATTCATAAAAAAAATATTTAAAATTCAGACCGCTTTCTTTATATGTTTAAGATTTATACAACTAAAAAACAACTAAAACTTAAATTCATCGAGGGTTGTTCCATAATTTTTCAAGCCTAGAATATGATAAAGGGTATTATAAAGTCGGTCTTCACCATCTATTACACTCTTACTTGATTTTTATGTTAATTACTTAAATTCATTAGAAACCTTAAAATGTCCAATAACAAAATCGAAATACTTCCTTTTTCAGTTGTCATTTTTTGTGCCAAAATTTTATTTGTTTTAGAACAAAAACGCATAAAATTTATTTAAGTAAACTTTTTGTTACAAAATCAAATTCAAATGACAATTTTTATCATAATACAAATGCCAAAAGTTGTTTATTTCACAATTTTCTATAATAAATCACTGTTAACACACACTGTAACATTTGTAATATTTTAATTTAAATTTCATCAATAATTAGTTTATAAATACTTTTTTTTGTATATTTTTTGTAAATTTTAAATAAATTATTATTTTTGTTTAACAAATTGTTCGTTTTTCATTTAAATTGTCCGTTAAACATTTTAAACGTTTTTGTTAAACTCACATGTAAATTAAAACTGCTGAATATTATTTTTGTTATTATTCGAATAAGTATTGAAATCAAAACAAGTATGTTTGCTACATTCGACTATACCGAATCTTTAATACCCTCCACACACAAATGCGTGTAAAATAAACACTTTATGTTACACCCATACACTCACATATACAATACATATAAAAGTTCTTTTTTTAATAGAACACACGAACTTCTGAACTGAAATTTGTCCATTTATAATTGACAATTTAACAAGAGTTTTGCCTCACATATCGGTCTATATCTTTTAATGTACTAAACCGATTTTTCTGTTTTCAAATGGGAAACTTCTCAGGGCTATAAAAAATACTCAGACTAAATTTCATAGATTCATTCTGTCAATTATTGTGGATGTGAATCGACTCAGATTTTGATTTGATGCAAGATTTGATTATGACGTCTAAGATGATTCTCCTTCTTACCGTTACACACGATATGACGAATCACTTTTGGTGATGGAGATGGAGGGTATGCAAATAAAAACGCAAAAATTATTGATAAAACTTATAAAAATTTTTGTGTAAAGTTTGATGTTGAAGGTAATTTTTGTTTTAATATATATTTTTTTTGTATTATCGGAAGCTTAAATGCCATACAACGATTAAAATTACGTTAGAAAAATAGAAAAAATGCAAATTGTGGTTACACGCGATGATAATTTTTGTTCAATGAAGAAAAAATTAACGCAGGACACTAGCACACATGAACAAATGTATGTATGTATGTATGTATGTATGTATGTATGTATGTATGTATGTATGTATGTATGTATGTATGTATGTATGAATACTATACCAATACTACCGTATAAAAAATAATTTTATAAGTTTTGTTGATTGATTTTTATTAGACAAAAATAAATTTTGCACTTTCAATCCACCAACAATCGACAGCCCAACCACCCAACCGAACGTTTAACAAATAGACTAAATTAAAATGATAAAGAGACTATTAAAATAGAATAAAATTAAAAAAACTTATATAATAAAACATTAATTCGTGTATATGACAAAACGTTCAAACATAACAATTATTTTGTTGAGCCGTTATTTTTGAAAATTTATTACATTCGTTCATTCACATAAACGATAATAATTTTTACTACTGCTGCTGCTGCTGCTGCCACTACCGTTTCTTGGTTTTTTACCAAATAAACATTTAATACTTTTCAAGGTTAAATCAAAGTTTGTTATGCAGACAATGTTTTTTACAAAAGTAATTTGTACAACAACAACAACATGGAAACATTTCATACAAAGCCAACAAGTAGCAACGGCCGTTACGAATCATGCTCTAAACCTTTAAATTTAACCAAAAAAATATTTTCGTCTAAAGTTAACCGAAAAAAAGTGTCGTTAAACAAAAAATATCGAAAAGAACTTTATCGAAATGTATTTCTTGAATTCCTGTTATAGTAAAAACTTTATCCGTTATGGGTAACAAATTGGCATTGAATATAAATGGAAGTCATAATGGCAACGTTTTAAAGAATTCCGGGATTTCAAAAATATTTAGGTGTACAACTTAGAATGAAGTATTTAAAAGTTTGACTCATTTTTCATTAAGATGATCACCCTGTCTTTATGATGGGTGTTAAGACTTTAGGAAAACTTATCCATTAAGATTGCTTTAGAAAGTATAAAACAATTTTTAAACTGGAAACAAATAACGATTTTATCAGCCGATAAGAATTTTCTCCTCCTTTTTGGAAGAAAATTTAAAAAAATAAAATTTTTAAAAGTTTACTAAAAAAAGCTTTTTAATGCAGTCATTTATGGAGTTCTTAGTGTTTAGAATTTTACAGTTAATATTGTATAGAAAATAGGACGCAATATTGAGACGGAAATTTTAAATAAATAGATAAACAACAGATCTAAAAAAATGGTTTAAAAATGAATTTAAATAAGAAGTGAGATCACACGTTCCTCATTAAAACTTTTAGTATTATCCGATTTCTTTTTTTTTTTGATCAGGTTACCATTGTAAATTACTTCAGTTATTATGTTTAATGTCAAACGAATGAATATATTGTTTATCTGATTTAAATAATGGACCAGAAAAAAGGGCGTAATTAAATTATTTAATATTTTCAACAAAACCCAATTTGGTCCTACAAAAAGTTGACCAAAAATTGAAAGGTTTGCCGTCAAACTGTTTTCAATTTTACCGGGAGAACTTTTCTGTTGATAGAAATTCGGGTTCAGGTAGAAGGAATGGTCCACATGATGTTTCTAAAGCCAAAAAAATTGATATCATTTCCAAAAGAGCTCTGACTGTTTACTCCAAAATGATAAAGCTTAAGCACTTTAAAGACGAAACGTATGCTTTTTTTCAAAATTTTCCTGGTCAAAAATTGAAAAGTTTAGAGCCCAAAAACAGTAAAAATTTCCCAAAAAGTTATTGGTATAGAAAGCAATATGTAGTTACGGCAAACGAAGCTAATCATTTGTTACAACGGGCTTTATCAATACCGAAATTTACATTAATACAGCATTAATAAGACTTCATATGTGAAGTCTTATGACTTGACATCCTGTCTCAATGTACAAATAAGGCAAATCCTCCAAACTTTCCTTGGAGAGGTATTGTGCTCTTATTAAAAGTTATTTTAGTAACACAATAAAAGTGTCCAAAAGTATGGTCGAAGAGCAAAGTGATATAAAACACTATAATGGAAGGGTTTCCGAAAAAGGTTCAAAATTGTATCACCAATTTAAAACTATAAAAATATTTTTTGTTGTAAATTGTAATAATAATTTTAAACAAATAAAAGAATTAAAATTACATAACATATATGTATGTAAAACATTTTTCGATCTCACTCCTTAGTTGTAAATAGAAAACATCTCAGGACAATAGCAAACACTACGATCAACCATAGACAGACGTACATAACTAAATCGAATCAGAATTTGATTTGATGTAAGACATTTAAGGGTCTTAGATGATTCGTTCTTGGTGCTATACAATTAATGCCAAAGTAAATATACCCTCTTCACCGCTAGTAGTGGTGGAGGGTGGTATAAAAATCAGAATAAAGTGAAAGAGAAATTCTATAACAACATACAACAAATTAAACAATTAAATTCATTTTTAATGGAGGATATTCAAATTTTATATAATTCATATAATCATTTTCAAATGTCTATAGTATGGGATATAGTCCAACGAAATGTTTTCAATATTATTCTCACACAACTCCATTTCTAACTCTTGCTTTACTAATACTAGAACAATTTAATAAATTTCATATCAGATATAATTTATTCTCTTTACAAAAAGTTTTTATTATTCAAAAATATTTTAAAATGGCAGCATATTTTATTGGGTCATAATTATACCAATTAGATAGGTTACTGGGTCGGATCAAAAATGGTATAATCTTAACTTCAATAATAATCAATGTGTTTAATAAAATGTGCGTACAATTTAAATAATAACTATAACTAAATTTAATTTATATATTAAAAATAGGAAGTGTGTATGTATGTATGTATGTATGTATTTATGTATGTATTTATGTATGTATTTATGTATGTATGTATGTATGTATGTAAGTATAGACTACAAAACGTCTTGGCCAATTTTGATGAAATTTTCACAGAATGATCTCAATATACACAGGCTATAAAATATTCTGATAGCACCAGGGGGGGTGTACCACGCATATAAAGCAAATATTGGTTATCAAATACTAAAGAACAATAGCAGAGAGATCTCTAAAATTTTGTCCCAACAATTTTTTCAAGGTCCTTCTCAACGTAGAACGCATAGAATCAGGGAGAGAGATCCCCTCTCTACAAGACAAATATTGATTTTCGAATATCTAAAGAATTATAACAGAGGGAGCTCTCAAATTTGGTTCCAAAAATTTCCTTAAGAAACTGTTATACTGGGCAAAACTTTGGACGGGTTAGATCAAGGGAAGGGGTTCCCCCCATACAAAGCAAATATAACTTATCGAATATCTAAAGAACTATAACAGCGAAAGTCTTAAAATTTTCAGCAATTATGCTATTGTAAAGAATCAGGGGGAGAGGTACCCCCCATACAAAACAACTTTCAATTACTTTTGATTTATTTAAATCGTGTGATATTACAACACGAATGTTTGCTTAGAGCCAGTAACGTCCAAAAATTTGCTTTCTCAAAACGAAGTTTGCCGGGTCTGCTAGTTAAAAATTAAAAAAAAAAAAAAAATATGCACTTTTGCGATCAATACAATGCGAAAAGTAAAGAATAATAAATGATATTTAAAAGACAATTCTATTAAATTATTTTTAATTGAACTTAATTTAAAAAAATAAATCATAAATGATTTTTTTAATTTATTTTCTTTTATTAAATAACAATTTGTGCCCTGCCCACCAAGCCTTCATCAATGTAATTTGATCAATAAAATACTTCAGAGTTTTAAATATTCAAAACAAATTAGAATAAAACAAAATCATTAATTGGTCAAGTGTATACTCTGGCCTCTTTTCACAAAACTTATTTGAAAAAAAAATCAGTTTCTTTTGAAAATTATTTTCATCATGATGTGTAATCAATCGTTCATTCATTCGATTAAAAAAAAATAATCAGACAAATCGAAAATATAACTTAATTTGTATGCAAAACATTTATTTATATGAAATTGAATTTCAAAAAACGTACTTAACAATAAGTTACAGCAAAAATGAAAATTAAAAACATACAATTTAAAAATAAATAATAATAATAACTTACATTTATATACCCAGCGTGTGTAACGGAAAGATAGTAAGTATACCCTCTTGCTTCAAATCAAAATCTGAGTGGGTTTAACAATGTCCGTCTGCCTTTCTGTCTGTCTGTCTGTTATCGGCCCGCTTACATCCACAATAACTGACAGAGCTTAACGAAATTTGGCCTGAATATTTCTTATAGTCCTAAGAAGTTTCCTATTTCAAATCAGCAAAATCGATTCTGTATATTAAAAGGTATAGATCGATATCTGAGGCAACCTCTAAATTCAAACAAAGAACTATCGTTTAAATTAATACGAACTTAATAATATAAATGTTATAATATTAATTTCTGTAAACTTCATAAAATTATAAAAATCGCTTTAGTATAAAAAAAAATTATAAAAAAAATATAACTTATTTTATGACAAAAACTTTTATATATTCTATATGTTTATGAGTGTATGTGTGAGTGTTAATGTCTGAAACATAACGCCTTCAAACATTTGGAACTTAAAATTCTCGCAGACGCCTCTTCTTAGTCACTTTTGGAAGGTAATGGGACGATTTTAGCAGATTTACAAAAATAATAAAATACATTAATTATTGCTACTTCATCTTCTTGGAATATAGATGGAAGTGTCTTCCAGAAGTTATTTAGAATTTACAAAAACAAAATACATTACAATCGCCACTTGATCATCTCAGAGTATAAAAGTAAGTGTCTTTCAGAAGTTGTTTAGAAGATAGTAGATTATTTACAAAAACAAAATACAATATTTTTGACATTTGATCTTCTCAGAGTATATAAGAAAGTCTCTTCCAGAACTTGTTTAAAAGTTAGTAAATGATTTACAAACATAAAATAAATTACTATTGCCACGTGATCTTTAAAAAGTATATAAAGAAGCGACTTCTGGAAGTTGTTTAGAAGATAATATAGGAATTACAGCTGTCGCTGGGTTGACAATATTTGGCCGAATGTAACTCGGGTCGTTCCGGAACGAAGATCCAATTGTCGTGGGAACGTTTCCTTTGCAGACTTTATAGTTTGCATTCAAACAACAATATTGCCGCTAAGTCTTTTTGATGTATATAAGGAAGTGTCATTCGGAAGTTCTTTAGAAGATTTTAAAGGAATTGCAAAAACATAAAAAACATTATATTTTCTATATAGCAATAGAAAACGACAATAACAGTTACCTGCTCCTGTTTTTTAACTTTGAATTTGAGTAGTTCCGTGATATTTCGCCTTGAGAAATGATAGTTCTATTATTATGAATAAATAATTATTTTTCTTTAATTAAGAACTGTGATTAAGATGTTAAAAATTTAAATAATTACAATCCAAAAATAAATTCCACCTCCATTCACTAGAAAACAAAATTAAAATCGTAAGTAACTTATAGAAATATTTAAAGAATTCAAATCATAGTTTTCAAAATTCATTTTTAAAATTAACAAATTAGCAATTAATTGAAATTGCAATCGAACCTTATATAATGCATAATTTTACGACTTGAAATATGTGAAATATTTTTAGGTAATTTAATCATAAAATACTATAAATATGAAATAATTATAGTTTTTGTTTAAAGATTGTTAAAGTCAGAGGAGTTTTCTGCAAGACGATCATTTTTAATGTAACAAAGAAACATTTATTTAAGAAAATGTGTACATTTTATTTTGAGTGCAAAAAAATAAGCAGAAGGCACTTCTAGAAGTGTCTAAAAAGTGCCTTAAGGAAGTTTCTTTGAGATGTCTGCTGAGACTCTTTTATAAGTCTCTATTAAGCTTAACAAGATTCTTAAAGGTCACTCCGGAAAGTGACTTCTGAGCACTTCCAGAAGTAGCATCTTAGAATCTGGTCTGGTAGCCACTTCGATGAGGAACAATTTTGATGATTTTTATGATATTTTAAAGTTAACTTACGCCATAAAAATTAACTTCTGGTAGACTCTTCTTTAATTCACACGCATTTGAGGTGGAGGGTACTGAAGATTCGACATAGTCGAATATAGTATTCTACACACTTATTTATATTTATAAGTATAATTATATTATTTACACTATTCAAAAATTTTGAATCAAAAAAATAAAAGTTCTTTAAAGATCTTACAAATTAAAAATTAATATATTTGATTTGTAACATTCTTTCACTTTTATTAATAATTTTTATGATTTACAAAATAATTTTCCATAAATTCAGCAAATTTTTATTGGTTGCATTTTTTTTATATATTTTAAACTTGTGTGTATTTTATTACAAAATTTTGTTGATACTTTTTCGCGCACATTTTTAAATTATTTATTTTGCATTTTTTATTTTCGATTGTCAGCGATGTGATCGTCTTGCAAATTCTATATAAACTAATAATAAATAAAGTTATTTAAGTCATTATATATACCCTACCGAAAATCAAGGTAACAGAAAGCTCAATTCATTAAGAAATTAAAAGAAACTGATTCTTAGGTAGTGAGATCGAAAATTTCTTTACCTACATACAGTTTGTCAAATATATCTTTGCAATGATAAAAAATATGAAAATATGTAATTTCATAAATAAATTTCAATTAAAAATTCTTTAATTGTACATTTTTTTCTGTACACAATTCGTTGATAGACCTGTTCACGACTATAAGACACCAAAATTTTCAAAAGAGATGGACAATTTATAAAAGCATTAAAAACTGAAGTTTACACACTTAATAAAAAATAATAAAAATAAATGTTCCTTGTAAAATTAAATTCTTAAAAGTCACTAGTGATCTTATAATAGAAGTGCCTAAAAGGTAAGTTTCTAAGATGAAATTTTCAACATTTTACGAAAGCCGTTCCATTACCGTTTTAATACCGCTTTCTGTCGCTTTGCTCGAACTTTCTTAGTGCACATATCACATTATTGTTCTTGTACTACTCAAGGGCTTATTCACCTTTGTGGCAGGATGCCAATTAAGATCATAAATATGTGGACACATTATGAAGTCTTTTTTTTTTTTAACATGTCTTGATGTAATTTTCGGTACTTATAGAGCCCATTGGGATGAACTTTATACCCTGGCTGAAAATCCAACCTAAACAGATATAAAATTTAGCTACAGAATTATGTCCAAATAATCGATTTGGTCACACTCTGTATCGTTTATATGCTGCAAGGTCATGATAACTCATTAACTGACAATTTCTTTAGAATGAATCATACATATGTCAGATAGAAAAATTTTGCAGACTTATTTAATATATATGAGTATCTTAATTATGTGTATACTTATACATTTGGCTAACGATTAATATATACACAGATGGACATAAGTCGCCGCCATTTGCATTTATGTAACTATGAAGTGCCTGTGTGAGCATAAAACAAATGATTTGTAAAATCTGCATAAAATATTGTTTTACTAATTTGTTTATTTTTTAAGCAACGGACTTAAAATTTAACGTTAAGTCCCTATTATAAATAGGCTTTCATAATATCATCATTTGTAGAAGAAGAAAATAACAACCATTACATAGTCTTTATATGAGTCAACTTAGATACTCTAAAGCACTCAAAATGCATGCAAAATTTTATTCAGATCACGAGTAGTTTTCGCTTTCACTTAAACAATTCTAGTATAAATATAAAAGAGTAACTAACAATTCGGCTTTTTATGGGACGATTTTGAAAATTGATAAAATTAAAATTCAGAAAAAATTAGCTATTTTTCTGCATCAAAATTTTATATCACATAGGGGAAACTAATTGACCGATTACAGTGATGTTTTCTACTCAAAACTTTGTTGTATGTAGGCGGTTAGGGTTTGGGAACTAGTATTTATGGATAAAATAATGAATAAAAATATTTATTTAAATATCCTAAAGAATAACCGAACATATATTTCAGCAGGACAATGACCCTAAGCACATGGCAGAAATTGTTCAATTATGGATCTTTTGTTGTACTCTTCACACTGTTGAAATTCCTACTCAGTAATTTTGACATCAGTCCAATAGAGCATTTATGACACCACTTGGATAGAAGGATGCGTGAACATCACCTCCAAAAAAGTGCTTGACGGGAGATTAATGAAGGAATTGTTACGGAAGTAACGAAAAGATTAGTACATTCTATGCAGAATCGTTTGTAAGAAATTATTAAAAATTATGGCAAACATACCTCATATAAAAAATAAAAGTTTTTTTATTAACTTGACGTGGCAGCAAAATTTGCCCAGTAGTTGTGCAAAGTGTTTTTTTTATAAATTTAATTTATTTTTTATTAAAAAAACAGTAAAAATATTTGAATAAAGTATACTTTTTGCTTTCTAAGCTTGGGGAGCACTGTACATGATAGATGACGATGACTTTTGACCATGTGTATACATTTAACAATGTTTAACAATGTTATCAATTAAACATTAGAATCTAAAAATTCATTGTTTTTGAGATATAAACACACTTGCAGTATCACATGATTCAAAAGCTCTTTTTAGAATTTTATGAGTAAACTAAATTAAAAAATGTGAATTTTATTATTATGTACATAATATTATATCATCGACTGTATAATGAACAATGTTTGGAATAATAATATTTGGAATCTATTATGATAAATGTAATTCTGCAATAAAATTTCTTTTTATAGCATTCTAAAACTGGAATGTTTTACTTTTTATTGATATCAAAAAAATAATATTTTGACATTTTTAAACTACACTTTATTCATTTGGTATCCAGTTTTTATTGCAGAAATTCAATAATTTCCGATTTTTTTTTTTTTTGAAATTATATCTTCATTGATCTCGATGTATGCAAAATTATTTTATTTGGCAACACTTATGAGCACTAATAATGCGATGGAGTAAAAGAAAACTTGTTCAACAAATATGGAATTGTTTATGATTATTTATTTTTAAACTTATTTATTTTTAACTTTACATACATACGTTTCGAGTATATATTATATATGTCCATATATATGCATATTCAAAATTTTGTACATTATTACAAAACCATGCCATGCACCTCTCTCTAACCAACTAACCATTCAAAAAGCCAAGCACAAATAAATATTCACAGATTTATGTACAAAAAAATGAAAAAAAAAAATAAAACATTTGCACATATTTTTGCCATTGTATTTTTAATCTAACAAACTCACCTTTTTTAATTATATTTTCTACCCGACTTTAAATTGGCAAATTGAAAAAAAAATTGCTTTTAGTTTTTATCACTTAATTTGCATTTCAATCGTAACACCAAAACTTAAATTTCTATTTTTTTCATACAATTTAATTGAAGAACTAATTTTTCGGCGTGCCTGAAAGTATTTTCCACTATTATCATATTTCTTCTATTGCTATATACTATCTACTACTTTATCATCGTATTTATTTATTTTTTCCCTTTTATTTGCTAATTCATTTTATTGTGTTCTCTTCAATCGTACTTTCTTTTTAACATATCAATGTGTTTTTTTATAATGTTTAATTCATCAGTGCAACTAGTTAACACATATTCAATTAATGTTTATTTTTAGTATTTTTGGTAATAAAATATTTTATTTTTAATATTTAACCTATATTTTTTTACCACAACACGGTATAAAAGACACATGAACAAAAGAAAATGCTGCCTCTTTTTATTTTATGTTTACGATTACATCGATATCGACATCGATAACATGAAAACAGATGGAAACTCAAACTGCCATCACTAGCTGTCAGAGGAGAACCAACATCTCTAATTATTTGATTAAACAAAAGATACAATGTTGCCAAATACTTTTGTTATAAAATCGTCTAAACAGATTAAAATATTTTTAATATATATTCGATAATATTTGCACTAAAACATAAAATAGAACTAAACAAGCATACAACACATATCGTTCATTTGCTACAACTCAAAAAATAAATTTGTTCAGCTAACGTATTTTTAATTTTATGACAAACACCATGAATGAAAACTTTATATTTGGTTAATTTTTCAAACGCATACAAAAAATCTGCAATTTTAGCTTAATAACTATCGATGCGCATCCGGATAAATGCTTTACCTTTGCCAGAAATCATTAAATTATATAATTGGCCTAATATAATTTTGTTGAAATCCGTTTAAAACTCGCGAGATAATAAAATACATTATTTACTATACTGATATTAAATCGAAACTTCTGAATTTTGAGTTATAATGTCAAATGAGCGATATATTTTTGATATTATTTAATTCAAAATAATGATAATTTATTTTGCGATATTCGAATTCAGTTAACAATTCTTAAATATATACTTTAAGTTGCTAAACGCTTTCGCTAAGTTGATTTATCTATATTTAAACGCATATATATTGTTGGAACACTCATACAATTAATGAAGTTTAGGAGATCTTTTTTGCTGCAGAAATAATAAAATAACATTTATTTTTTGTATTACAAATCCAGATATTTATTTTACAACTGAAAAATTATGAATGTTAATAAACTATATTTTATAAAGTTATTCTTTAGTTAAGTGGCGACGTTGTTTTAGCACTTTCGTGGCGTATAGCATTTATTAACTCGTAATTGACCAAGAAAACAAATCTTAAACCAGATATCTGAAAAAAAGGAATAGAATTATTTATAATTTCTTTGAAAATAAATGTATGCAAACTAACCTCAACAACACAGTTGTTTGCCAATCTAGTTTTGTTACCAGTTAATAGAGGGACACCATCAATAAATATTGGTCTTTTACCTTCATTGGCTATAAAGAAATCGCCATTGCTACGTAATTTGATAGTACCTTGCTTACGTGAAATTTTCGTTGCTGGTCCCTCAAGTGATAGGTCAACATCAACAATACAATCTTTTGCATCACGACCGAAAGATATTTCCTTAGAACGCATGAGATATCTAACCAAACGGCCTCTCAAAACCGCTAATGTTTGACCATCAAATTCAGGTGCTATACCAACACCAGTCATAGAATCAACCAAAACATTCCATCGACTAAGTTCATTTTCTAACAAGCGTATCTCTCTTTTATTTTGACGATCTGTCAAAGACAACTCAATTTCTAGTGCTTCATCGCGTTGATCATTTAGCTCAGCATCTAATATTAGATCCTCAGCATCAGAGAAACTAAGTGGCTGATCGCTAATGTGAAGTGGTTTCACTACCTGATCGTTTAATAATTGATACTGTTTCATCATTTGCCAATGATTCTGTAGGGATTTTGCAGTACGTGCGCTATAAAATATTGACGCATTTTTGTCCAATAATTCTTGAAATTGTTCCAGTTTTGGATTATCGGTCTAGATACAAATTTATGTTAGATATATCAATTCATGTTTTCAGTTTCTTTCAATATAAATATTTGTCACTTACCGACTTTATATTACTTAGTAATTCCTCTTCTTGTATGCTAAATAAAGCTTTCCTTTGCACCGATTCTACCATTTCTGGATGAAGATTTCGCACAGCAGCAACAGCTATACGGGATATAGCAGGTTCATAAAGTAGAGAAAACCAACGAGCTTGTAATTCCGACAAAGTAAATTTACAGGAAAACTTTGTGCCTCTGTGGACCATGCGTAAGTCGTTTGTTTGTAGTATCCCAATTATCAATGCCAAGTCATCTATAGGCTTCCAACGACCCAAATCTTTTGTCGTCACCTGACTGGGGGGTCGACCTGATTTTCGTGCCCTCTTCTGTTGAGAACGGGCCGGTCGTTTTCTCTCGCTTGCCATAAAAGTCGGTGCTCTATCCATGCTTATTGCATTATGTGGGGTAATAGGACTTGCAACAATTTGAGACGAAGCAGAAGATGCAGCAACTGCAGGCGCCACTGGCGCAGGCACAGTATTATTAGAAGCTGTTACAGACACAATTGATTTTTCACTTTTTGCTAGCAAATCGGGAGCTGGCGGTGTCAGTGTTGGGGCAGCTGTGTTAGTAGATGGTTGTAATATGGGTACGGGTGGAGGAGGTGGTGGTGGCTGCACAGCTGGTAAATACGTTTGTGAAGTGGTACGCACTCTTCCACTTCTAGATTGGTCACTACGAGATTGTAAATTTATACTGTATTCCACAATTTCGTCATCAAAACGTTTACGTTTAATAGAACGTGAAGAGCTACAATATTAAAGAACATATATTAAAATCGATTGTCATTGTAACCAAAACAATTAGCTTGTTGTATTTATTACCTTCTACGTTTTTGGTCGTTTTGCAATTCAATAGGTAGATTTTGAATGGGATTCGAGACCGGTATTTCGCTTACATTGTCTGTACCAGACGTCGTAGTAGCCATTTATTTGCTTTTTTTTAATCTACAGCCTATTTTGTTAAACTATTTTTTTAAATTTTCTTTGTACACTGCGACCAAAACAAAACATTGATGAAGAAAATTTGTAAAACTATTAATCGAGCATGGTTGCATTAAATTGTATTAAAATACATGTTCGGTTTTAGAAGTATTAAACTTGTTTTTTGTGAAAGCTGTCACTGCTGTTTGATACACCACACACCACCATTTTGCAGTGTACAGAATTCTGAATATGATATAAAATGCAACACTGTTAAGTACACAAACTTTTAATAAGTTAGATTGCAAGAATTACTGGCAGAGAATCCAATAAGAAATATATTAATGCTTGCAAATTGATTATTTTCAGATCTTATATCTCTTTAGGCTTTTATGGGTTTCTTGAAGCACTGATATCATATTTGATAATAACGGATAAACTAGAAATCTAAAAGCAGTTTCTACCTAAATGAAAGCAGTATGCTATGAAAACAATATTCTGTCGATAAAATTCCTGACTGCGGCTTTAATGAAATTCGCAGAAAGCAGCGAGAAAACTGTCAATTTTTTGTTTTTATATGTGGTGCGACTAAAATTTGAATTAAAGAAACAAAAAAAAAATACAAAAAATTCCTGCTAAAATGTCCGGGAATTAATCAAATAAAGAACAACGAATAAATTTACATAGATTTAAATTGATACATTATTTAACAACTAAAAATTACAATGAGGTATGTACGTATTTATGGTTTTTTGTTCAAGTTAATTTTTGTTGACGTGATGATGATGCATGTGATGACAAATCGATATACAACAATTTTTGTAGTTTGATTCATTCAGAAGACAGCCCACAGTCGGATGGTAAAATGGATATTTCTGAAACAACATCTTTAGATTCTGGTGGTACATCCTTGAATGATAACACTGAAAGAATGGAGGGGGAGAACCTTCGAACATCGTTAATTGCAAAAAATGTTGCCAATAATTGCAACAATCATCACAATAACAAATTACTTGTGGAGGATAAAACAAATACCAATTCGAGTGCTCTAGAGATGATGTACAATGACAACGAAGTTTTGAATAATAAAATATCCTTAGATAACAACCACATTTTAAAACCTTTTCACAATCTTTCAATTGAATCGACTGATGATTCCCAAACTCATCAACAACAACAGCAGCAGAAACGTAGTAACATTGCACGCACTTTGGCTGATAATCATCCCTTGATGGTGTCGCCAACTTGTTCAGATTCGGATTCAGAATTCGATAATCAATTTCACAACCAGCATCAGTTTAATAAACCATTATCATTAGCTGTGGAAGATAAATTAGATGAGGATGAGAAGATTAATGAAAATCAAAAAAACTATCCAGACGTAGTACCATCCAGAGAACGTTTACACATAAAAATACCTCAATCATTAGAACCACAAGGGGAACAACAAGAAATCGCTATTTTGAATTCGAAAAATATCATCTGTGATAGAAAAACCACAACAACCAACCACAAACAACAATTAGCCTACAATAGTTTAAAGCCAAATACTTTAAAAAGTGCTAACTTCAGGGCCAGTAGTCCGGATTTATTGAGTAGTGGCTCAGAGATGAATGTTTCACAATATCAGGCAACTGTTGATACCAATTATCAAACTGTTGCTTTGATGCCTAAGAAAGATTTAATGAATGGTAGTGGTGGTGTTGAGGGTGCACAAAACAAACATTTAAAAAATGCCAAAAAAGCTGAAGACATTTCTTCTCTAGACTCAATATCTAATCACAGCTTTGATGGTGATGAAGAACACAACTTGGCTTCATTAAGTCCTTCTAGTTCTCTAATTGATGGTCTAGATGACGATGATGATGACGACGATGATGACGATTGCGAAGGTCCTGAATTGCTACCAGATGATGATGATGTCGATGATGAACAACAATTTTGCCACATGTCGGGACATATAACTCCCACTCCAGGTATATCATTGAATAGCCCTTGTATAAACTCAATAGAACAACAACAGCTGCCACAGTATTCGGCAGCTGAAGAACGACGAGATTCGCGGAATTGGCAAAAGATTACTTTACCGGATGGACGAACTCGTGATATTGATATGAGAGTAATTGAACCTTATAAAAGAGTTTTATCACATGGTGGTTATCTTAAGGCTGGTGGTCATAATGCAATTGTTATATTTTGTGCTTGCCATTTACCGGATCGTTCTCGCACCGATTACAGTTATGTTATGGATAATCTATTTCTCTATGTTGTTAAAACATTAGAACAATTAGTAACTGATGATTATGTTTTGATATATTTACATGGAGGATCGAGTCGTCGCAATATGCCACCATTTCCATGGCTTAAAAAGTAATTATTAAAAAAAGAAATAAATGCTCAAATCTAGATTCCTACGTTACTGAATTTAGTGATGACAATTTTGAATCCTTTTCAAAACCCTTCCATGATCGTTTTAATTGCGCTTTCTATCATTTTTTCGAACAGATCCTGAATTTAGCCACACATTTTGTGCTTAATTCTTCTTTTTTAAGGTCCACAGTAAGTTTTAGTTACGCACTTTTTTCTTGGTCATTCGTTTTAAATTTTTCGATCTCACTCTTAAGTTCCTATTTTGTTTTGTGTATGAAATGCTTTTCATAATATTATAACTAGGGATCTATGTTTGTTCCATATTCATTATTAAAATCGTTTTTAATATAAATTACTCTAATTTGTAGATGTTATCAACTTTTGGATCGCCGCTTAAGAAAGAGTTTGAAAAATATGTATCTGGTACATCCAACATTTTGGATTAAATCCATAATTTGGATGACTAGACCTTTTGTAAGGTAATTTTTATTAACATGTTTAATTTTCATTCCAATTTTCATTTTTAATATCCTCCACCATCACAAATGTCTTTTCGTGTGTTACGCTTATAAGAATTCATATCGAATCACATAATGTATTTAGCTATATCCGTCTATCTGTTTGTTGTTGGCACGCTCACATCCACAAAAATTAACAGAGCTCGTTGAAATTTGGCAAATCGGTTAAGTTTATTAAAAGATATAGACCGATATCTGAGGCAACCTCAAAGTTCAGAATGAAATTTTGCCATTAGAAATCCGAAAATAATCAAAATCGGTTCAGTAGAAAAGAGTAACAGATTAAAAAGATAACCAATTTTATGACCCCATAAGTGTTCCGCTGTTATATTTAAGAGAAACGTTTATGTTATGTTTAAGTTCGTGAGTGTGTATATAGAAAAATAACATTATCTTCACACGCATTTGTGATGGAGGGTATTGAAGATTCGGCATGGCCGATTATTGCATTCTTACTTGTTTTAAATACATTTCTTTTTGTTTTTACAGCACTAAATTTTGGCGCAAGTTAATTTATGTAAAATCTTTGGATGAACTTTCACAGTATGTTACAGCTTTAGAAAAGGCTGCCATACCTGAAAAGGTTAAGCAATATGATTCTAAAAAACATTAGATGTATAATTACTTTAGATATACATATAACCTATATACATACCAACAACATACATATTTATTTATATACATTTACATTTATTCTTTACTAGAATACTCAACCAATCAATCAATCAATTTATACATATTTGAAATGTTTCTATAATTTATATCGTTTGTTTGTGATATTTTACTTTTATTTATTATCATTTTTATTACAACATTCATATAACTTTCATCTTTTTATATTTAGTTATTTCCTATATAAGTCTGATCTCTTCTCTATAATGTTTAGAACATATTAAATTACAAGAAATGATTTCAACAAAATTCTCATTATCATCAAATTTACAATCATACAATATCTTGTAAATAAGATTCATCATTTCACTTGTAAAGTACATAATACAATTTCATTAACTGATTTCTTAAATTCCATCTGCTGATAATTCCAATAAAAATACTTTACTCAAAATAATATTTCCAAATTGCTGAGGGCAAAAAAATCAGTCATACAAAACAGCTAAACAAAAGTTGTTTAAATCATTAAATTGTGTGCAAATTTCATTGTTAAATAAATTTCTTGCTTCATAATTTAGTCAGAATGTGACATTAAAAATTTATATCATTCTTATATCTTAATGGAAAAGAGCATAAACGGGCACATCGAATATGTATTATATTATTGAAAAATTCCTAAATGTTGTATTAATTGTTTATAGATTAATATATATTTAAATCATATGTATACCCTACACCATCATAGATGGTTATTGTAATGTATACCGTTCGATTCATTATCACCTTCAAGTTCAATTTAACGATAACTGTTGTTTTTGTAACAGCAGTAAAAACAAGTTGGTTAACAGTTATGATTCATATTCTGGTTTAACTTCAAGTTATTGGACTTGGCCGTCGTGTTAGGAACGGCACGGTTAATACGAGACCAATAAGTATTGAGTCTATTGCTTCATTCCGATCGCTGTTGTGCTACAACTTCTCTTGTAGATCTTGGCAAATCCTGTACGACATTCATACGGTAACTTGAAATTAAGAATTTGTTTCGTGTCTTTGAATGCTGTTCAAATTCCGACCAAAAGGATATTGCACATATTTCTTATATTTGAAGGTCTTTCCTAACATACCTCGGAAGAGACTTCAATTGTATTATAATGAAGTTAGGATAATGGCTTCGATGACATCCAAGAAGGTACTGTTTACAGAACATTTCATTATGTTCTTTAATCGGTAATATCTTCGTCCCATGGTTACAGTTGTATTAGAACTACTCTTGCAGACTTCGGCAGAGCCTGTACGACATTCATACTTTAACTTGAAAACGTGGAAATTGCCATATTCTAATCCCGATCAAAAGGATCTGGCACATACCTGTACACACTACGTTCATATATATTCGAAAATCTTTTTTAACATACCTCGGATGAGACTCCAATTGTGTTATATTAAATTTATGGTGATGCCTTCGATATCGGTCACAATGTTTAATTTGGGGTATGGGTAAACGTTTCTTTACCCATTCCCCAAATTCTGCCAGCTAGTGCTTTGAGGATCTAGATGGCGTGATTGCAGTAGCAAGAGCTGTAGAGGTAAATAGTCCATCAAATCTAACCTCTTCGGGTTGCTAACATTTGAAATTTGTGTTTACCTCTTTGGTGGTGAGAAGTGTGAAGTTGTACGTGCAGCGAAGAAATTGTGAATTGTCCGTCCGTCTGACTTCTCATATTACTAGGACGAAAGCTATTTTATTTCGTATTGTTCGATCCAATATTTGGAGCAGTTCCCATAGAAATGTCCTCCCGGAATGGAGTTTTAATCTTATCAACAGAGACATGAAGATAATTTAATTAAATTTAATACAAAAAACAAACTTAATTCAAATCCACATGCCAAATTTTAAGAAAAAAATATATTAAGAATGTTTTTTACAATTCGAAATGATTGTTCGTTCATGTCAGCTTAATGGTGTAGGGTATCATATAGTCGGTCATAAACGACTATTAAACTCTCTCTTGTTATATTTATATTTTTGTTTTAGAAACATTCCTATTTTGTAATTTCAAACTAATCTATCTTCCACTTAACTTATGAACATAAATAATTTATTTAAATTTATTAATAATCTAACAACAATTGTGTAAAATTATTACACAAAATACCATTTGATATTATAGTTGTCATGTGTATTTATTATATCACCAACATAACTAATAACATACTAATTCTATCTAAACCAAACATACATTAACCTTCCATATACATTAATATACATATTTAATAAATTCATATAATTATTCTTATATTAACATACATACGACACACAGTGGTTACGAAACGATTTTTTTTCTTGGAAATAATTCTCTTTTAGAAACACATTTTTACCGACTGGAATTTTTGGTATTTCCGTTTGGAAAAGTGTGAATTTGTTTGATTCTCTGACAAATAGATAAATTCATATAGATCAGGAGTGAGATCGAAAAATTCTTAACACACGTTTTTAAGTTATTTTGATCAGGTTACCTTTGTAAAACATGTCAGTTATTATATTTAATATCAAGCAAATAAATATATTGTTAATTATATTTATTAAGAAAGTGTAACTAAAATTATTATGTTGCTGATACTCGAACGAATGTTGAGAAAAAGTTTAGCACCCAGATCCAATAAAATTTTCCGAAAAAGTTCTTGGTATGACAAGCAATATGTAGTTTCGGCAAAAGAAGCCAGTGGGCTGTATAAATATCGAAATTTACATCAAGCAATATTTACATAAAAAAGATGCTTCCGTTCTAAAGACTTCACAATGTGTCCACATGTTTTTGACCGGACTTGGCATCCTATCTCTATAGTAAACAAGAACTTGAGATGTAAAAGAACAAGAGTGTGGTATTTGTATCAAAAGAACCGAAACTAAAGCCAGTGAAGGTATTTTTGCTCTTCTTATAAGAAAATTGAAGAGCACAGAAACAGTATAAAAACGTTATGGGAAAGGTTTTCGTAAAAAGTGATTAAAAGTAAAAAATAGTTTTTTCGATTTTTTTTCGATCACAGTCCTTAGATACCAACTACTAGTGCAAGTTAATACCTAGATTTCCTCTAGTCAAATTAAGCAATTTGAAAAGCTCCAAACATTTAAATTTTATAAAAACATCTCTAACGATTTAAAAATTAGAGAATCATAAAACAAAATTCATTTTGTAACCACTTTGCGACATAGAAACATAAAATATTTGCAACATTAAACCACCTAAAATGATAACGGAAATAAACCCACTACATGTTACCTTAAATTTTCCCAAATATTATTATTGATTTTTTTTGTATAAATAAAGACAACAACTTCTAAGATCTCGAACCTGTCTTTTGGCTTAAACTAATTGCTGTTATTTGTTTACGATCAATTAAATAATAACAACAACAATATGCTTTTTACACAATTTTTAAGTAGAAACAATATTTGAAAATTAATTTGTTAGAAATTTATATAGAAAAATTTATTAAAAAAACATATTACTTACATAATTATATTGGTTTCATATACATATTAAAATGATTAATTTATAACACTTTATCAAGCAACAACAACACATAGTAAATTAATTAATGAAAAAGGATGAAAAAAAAAGAACTCACATTGTACTTATTATTTAAGATTATTGTATTTGTCATTGTTTATTTAATAAATAAATAAATATAACACAATATATATATTAATAAATTAAACATAAACAAAAATTTGTATATAAATATCTTGAAACAAAAATCGAAACTCTCTGTCCAATCAAAAAATCGTATCATTTAATTGAAACCAGAGAGATGGAAAACTCGTTGCAAAATCTCTATTTTCAAATGACTCTTTTTTATTTAAATTTTAATATATTTTTCAAAAAACGAAATTAAATTAATTAAAATTAAACTTTTTGAAAAATCCGATAGTTTGAGGGTCAAAAGTCGTACCTTTATTGAAACCTATGTAATCGATTGGCTAATCCAATTTAAATGAAGTTGCAATGACAGTGAAAGAAGAGTTGTAGACTAGTTTGTGTCACTTCTCTTTATTATAAACCTATAAATTGAGATTATAAAAGTAGTTTTTTGACATCATTGACACCATAAAAATTCGTAAATATGCTAAGAGTTTCCAGAGACCAATTTCCATTATTACTTAAGGGAATCAAAAGCTACAACATAAGAAACGTACGAATCTTGTGGTATTTGAGCTGTCTGAAGCCTTTGACACAATCCACTTTATCTAACAATCCACTTTATCTAACAATTCGAAGATATGGATCGTGAATTTTATGATTGGTCGTTAGTCATTCATTGAGTCTCGTGGCCATAGATTAAAACCTCGTCAGGCATTTCCATCGGAATTGGATGGTCGTACCAGAACGATCCAAGTCACACTTAACTAAAGATAACGGTCGTTTTCGCCAAAAGGGAACAACTAGATGCAGCCCAACTTTTGCAATAACCTCGTAAAATAAAACAAGGAGTTGTTGTTGTAACAGTTCTTTCTTTGGCCGAGTGTAACTCGGTTCGTTCCAGAGCGGAGATCCAAATGTCGTGGAAACGAAACAAGGACTTCTACAGAGTGGCGTTCTGTCAACATTTTTGCTTAATTCCCAGCGCACAGTTGACCAAAATTTTGGGAAACAATTCTGTTACTTTGGAACTATTGAATATTGTTTTCTTATTCCGAATTAAAATATAAATAAAATTTTAGCGATTTTTTAAAAATCATCATATTTGAGGTGACCAATTTTGGAAATCCAATTCCTGACCCCAGGACCTACTAGATACATGCCCTTCTCCAATTCATTTGGAAAACACCCCAAGAATTTTATGTGAAATTTCGTTCAGTAGTTTCAAAGTTACAGAAGCCCCTTCACCACGAGTTGACGTGATAACTTATGCGACTACAATTATCCAATATTCAATCCAATTGACAATTTCCTCGCTGCGCGTAAAGTAACACAAAATCATAGTTGAGGGAATCCAAGTTCCGACTGTTAACCACCCGAAAATCTTTGATAGCCTTCTCTTCAGCTTATTTTAATGCAATCACTCAAAAACTGGGAAATAGGAATAAGATCCTAAAGGCACTAGCAGGCAGTTCTTGGATTATTGATAAAAAACATTATTGGCTGCCAA
The DNA here is from genome assembly GCA_004302925.2 of Cochliomyia hominivorax. NCBI lineage: Eukaryota > Metazoa > Arthropoda > Insecta > Diptera > Calliphoridae > Cochliomyia > Cochliomyia hominivorax. The sequence continues at coordinate 6,403,898 of PYHX02000413.1, forward strand.
TAAAACGATTGGCCGATCAGTAATAGGTAATGCTGATCCAGGGTGATCCCCTTCGAATTCGGAAGCTATGGGTTCATTTTCATTTCAGATACTGTGCAATCTATTGTCAAAAAACTTTGTTTTTTTTTAACGTGATTAAGTCAGAATGAATTAAAATCGTCCAAAGGATACGTGAAGGGATTTTTTTTCACTTAAAACAAATAAATGTTATATTTTATTTGCAATTCAATACTTACGTTTCCAATATTGTTCGAATAAATTTATGAAGAATTAGATTTATTTATTGTATATAATCACTTTTATTTTTAATTCTGAAAAATATATATTAACTATTACGTAATGAGGTGGTAAGAAAATTATAGTTACTATAAATAAAATTAAGATAAAAAGAAAAAAAAACATACGAGATATACATATTTTTTTGTACCTGATGTTTGAAAATTGTCTTCTTATTCCAATCCTTTTATCATAATGGTATGTATGCGGGTAGAGTTCCTAATTTGGGTCGCTTTCGGCTAATCTCAACATTTTCTTCTAAACATTCATCATTATCATTTCTACTTTTCTCAAAGTTCGTTTTTGGGAATGTTTCCGTCGAGGGTTCAGTACTTTCAGTACTCGAATCTATGAAATATCTTTTGGATGGTAGATTTTCTTCACAGACTTCTGACCAACAATTATCTTTGGTGGTTGACGATGTTGTATTTGTACTTTCTTTCTCTAATTTCTTTTCTTCTTTTCGACGTTTAGCATTACAGTAAATACAATTTTTAGAGTTACATATATTGGTCCGTTCAATTTCAGGACAAATAAATTCATGGCGTTTGTTGCACTTCAAAATGTATTTTGTTGCAAAAGAGAAGAAAATTTGAAAATAAATATAAAATTTTTAGCATCTAAACAAATTAAATTGTATCATATATAATAAATTGATACCTTTTCTGCCAATTGACAAAATCCTCTTAAAAAATCGGTACATAATTCTGTTTCGTTACTTAATTTCTTGTGCAGATATGGACAATCGTTTCGAACACATACTCCTTGTAGGAAAAACTTACAAACAGGCATTTTAGATAACGAAACATTATGGGACAATAAACAATTTGTTTTAAAACATTCACCGCGCAGAAATCTATTAATTATTTAAATATAAAAACTCATATATCCTCTTAAAATGGACATAAAGTTAAATGAAATTAATACTTACTTGCCGCATATTGCTACTTGCAACTTATTATGAACTTTCGAGCATTTCCCTCTTTCATAAGCAGCACATTTTCCAATACGTTGAAAAATGGGACAAGGAATATTTGTTTTAACTAAACGTTTCGTTAACAATTGTAAACTTTTTTGTTTGGCATTGTGAACGTACGCACGAGACAAGTGATTTGTAGTACGAATTAAAACATTTTTCGCCGAATTTGTGGATATATAAGTATATCCTCCAATATCTATGCGATGACACATTGGAGCTTTAGAAGAATTATTATTAGGTGTTTTTAACATGGTTGAGCCATTTTCATTATTTGTAACGCGAGTCAATTTGAATTTATTGGCATCCATAACATATTTAGTGCCCCTAACAAATATACTTAAACCTTGATTAGATTTTGGTACTAAATTTGCAATTGATTTTTGTCCAGCTGCCAAAATTTTGGAGGACTTTATTGGGGAGTCACTAGAATTTCTTACTCTTACCATGTCCTTTAGTTTTAAAGAATTTTTTGTGGATTTATAAAGTAGACCATTAATATTTAACACCTGTAACTTTTTGTTCAAATTTTTATTCATGGCTAAAGTATTCTTAACCACAGATATGTTCGACGATTGACTCAAGGAAGATCTTCGTAATGCATACCGACCCACATATGCTGCGCGTTTTATTTTCGGTGTGGGCGGAAGCAAAGATCTTTTTCTTATCACACGATTGTCAATCTTATATTTTGTTACACCTACTTTGGTACCATCAAAACTATTGGATTCTGTTTTATTCCGGCTCACAACTGATACAGGAAGTACTTTTCGTATTAGTTTACGTTTATTTAGCACTAACAAGGGAGGCTGTGGAATCGAAGGTTTTGAAAGCTTTATGGAGGACGTATCAGTTTTAATCAAAGGTTCCCTTATCAAACGATTTTTCGACATACAAATAATTTTACCAGCGTCAGTAGATATATTTTTAACACTTACGGGAACTGTTGTAACTTTTTCTCTGGCTTCTGTACATGTTGACACATAAACTTTAGGGACTTCATTTTGTTGTTGTTGCAGTTGCAATTGCTGGTGCTCTTGAAATTTCTTTAAAAATGCCGGATTCATGTGAATTGTGTTTCTTGGTTTGTGATTTTCCAAGAACAAAGGATTTATATGAGCATTCGTAGGTATACCTGATGTCGATGGCAATATAACACTAGCATCTAGTGTTGGCAGTTGTCCTCTAAAATTAGGATTTATATAAATTGCTTTGTTTGTGTTATTAATATTACAATATGGCAGCATAATTTGTAACAAATTAAAAAATAATTTCAAAAACTTTTAGAAAACCACAAATTATTATCAATTAAATAAATCACAAATAAAATAAGTCAGACATCGAAATCACAGATGATATAATGCACTGAAGTTGGCTGCAGTTGTTCAAAAAAAGTGTTGTCAAATTCCTTTATAGCAAAGCTGTAGCATTTTTGACTTTTAGTTTGATATCAAGTATTGATGACAGACTGTGTACAAAACCATTTCCCTTCATATTTGAGTCCATTTGAAATTGTTATTGCTTTTACTCTACATCTACTTTTAAACACAAAAATGTTTAATCTAAAGAATTAACGCCGGCAGAGAAATTATATTTAAGTCATTTACATCTTTTTCTTCTTTTTTTTTTTGTTTTTATTTCTACTACAAGTTGTGAAAAGGTTATATTAACTTTATATAATGTTAAGAAGAATCATCTATGACCTAATAATGTATATAAATATTATTGCATCAAATAAAAATCTGAATGAAAGTAAAAAAATTATAAAAATATATAACTATCAAACAAGAAATTTTTGGATCCTATATCTAGAAAACCAGCAGAGAGCGAAAAAATGTATTTTTCTTTCTTTTTCTCTAAAAATGTACTTATGTTTAAAAGTGTAATTGATTTGTTTTTCTTTATTTTCATTATGGAGAAATTTTTACACATATTCCTCATACAAATGTTCCTCCTACAATGGGATTTTAAGGTAATAAGAGTCTAAAATATAAAATTGAGCACAAATAAGTCATTTAGTAATCTTAAACAATGTGCCAATACAGCCATTCTTCCAAATATCAATTAGAAGAGTTTTCATCTCCCATATATACTAAGAGTTAGTCAAATTAAGATAGACATAAGCAGAAATCTATGTTCGAAATTTATTATTAATTAGTACAAATTATAAAGCAAATTATACGAGGGTTGTTTATTCTATTTTCCTAGCTACCATTAATAACCAACAATGTAGTGTAGGGTATATAAAAGTTAGGCTTGGCCGACTATGACTTCTAGCTTGTTTATTTTCGGTAACTTTTTAAAAACAATTTTAACTTCCGCGTTTTTAGAAATATTCCACGGATTATATTTGAAATATGTGGAACACTTTAACAAACTAATTAGACAAACAACAAAATTGAGAAAAAATCTGATTAACTTTAAAAAGGACCCGTCAAGTTCCTCTTCCTAAAATTATTTCAAACTTGCTTGCGGATAAGAACAACAAAAATGTACAAAAAATTGAATGCATTTATAGTAGTTGTTGCAAAGGTCCTGTTGTACCCGAAAAAAAACAGTTGTTACTTGGTTGATATTCATTGGCCGAGTGTAACTCGGGTCATTTCGTAATTGAATTGGATCTCCAATTGTCAGGGGAACGAAACGGAAAGTTTATAGTAATATGCTATTTGTTTTTATTAGATTTTTTACTTCATATGAAGTTTGCCCTAAAAAATCTTATTGGAAATAATACGCTTTTTTGTCATTTTTTGCTTGTCTTTCATTCTATGAAAAATTCGCAACTTTTGTCACGCCAACGTGGCAACACTGTCGTTTTGTTCGTCATTCATTTCTCTTTTCTTTTATAAATTTGATCAACTTGAAAAATCGTTTCAATTATTTTTAATACCATGTAAAATAATTAATTTTTTATTATTCCGAATAAAAAATTTTAAAATATATATTAATATAATTAAATTTTAATTCGGTGTTTTAAGTATTTACACGTTTAATTTTAACTAACATTCACCATACGATTTGTGGCGACAGCTAAACAAAAAAAAAGAAAAAAATCGCAGAAAATAGGTGCAGACAAAAAAGTTTAAAAATCAAGTAAGTACAAGGATTTTAGTATCAAAACTACTCTAGATTTAATAAAATTAAAGAAATCGTATTCCTGTTAAAAATAATAAAAAAATACAGGGTTTAATAACCCCGAATTTGGAAAAAGACGCAAAATAACATTTTTTTTAGGATTGAAAAACAATGTGATTTCTTGAAGTAGAAAGAAATCATCTTGTACGTACATATGTATGTACGTACGTATGCATGCATACATACACTTCTATACATATGTATGAATTGTATGTATGAATGTGTGAATGTAGAATAAATGCAAGCAAAAACAGGCGGCGCCATTGTGTCCACAAAAAATATGCAATGATGATTGCAGTGGTAAGAAAACGAAACGAAACCAATAAAATAAATGATTTTCTTTTAATGCTTGGATAGTTGTGGGGAAAAAATAAAACCTACAAAATAATATCGCTTCCGAACCGAACAGAAAATGATGTTTTCCATTTTATAAATAAATCGAATTAAGTTTAACCATTATTCAATTCCATTATTTGATTCCAGAACATTCTTTTTTACTAAAGTATATATCTTAATATTGTTTAGATATGGAAAGTCCTTGCGAATCTGAAAGTTCATTAGATGGTGGTACCATGTTACCTCCAAGTCCCGTTTCTAGGGAACAATTACAAAAACGCATAGAATCATTAACCCAACAGAATAAGTAAGTAAATGCTGCAATATAAAATCTAAAATATTATTTAACAAAATAAAAAATAAATTTAAGAGTTCTTAAAGCGGAATTGGATACCATGAAAATAAAATGCAAAGTTGTCCAAGAAGAAAATAGAACTCTTAAACAAGCTTCGGTTATTATAGTGAGTATTTAAGTTACTATATTGAATAGAAAACTTTATCAATTATTACCATCTCCTCATAGCAAGCTAAAGCCGAACAGGAGGAGGAATACATTTCTAATACTCTTTTGAAAAAAATTCAAGCTCTTAAAAAAGAAAAGGAAACTCTAGCACATCACTATGAAAGAGAGGAAGAATGTTTAACTAATGATTTATCTAGAAAATTGGATCAGGTATGTAAAATACTTGTAGTATAATGCACATTACCACCATTAATGATTAAATTTCTCCCACAACACTTAGCTTCGGCAAGAGAAATGTAAACTAGAACAAACACTTGAACAGGAGCAAGAATGTTTAGTAAATAAATTGATGAGAAAAATTGAAAAACTACAAGCTGAAACTGATAACAAGCAAACGAATCTTGAACAGTTGCGTAGAGAAATGGTTGAACTAGAGAATACATTGGAACAGGAGCAGGAGGCATTAGTAAATAAATTATGGAAACGTATGGATAAATTAGAAACTGAAAAACGTTTGTTACAAATAAAACTTGATCAACCGGTATCGGATCCAACAACACCTCGTGATATTACTAATGCTAACGGAGACACTGCCTCCAATTTAAGTTCACACATACAAACATTAAGATCTGAAGTTATACGTCTGAGAGCTAATTTAGCAGCTGCCCAAAAAGAAACCACTAAGAAATTGCAACAATTTGCCCAAGAAGAAAAGTCTATACGTGAAGAGAATGCAAGGCTACAACGCAAATTAAAGCAAGAAGTAGAAAGAAGGGAAGCGTTATGTCGCCATTTGTCCGAATCGGAATCATCATTGGAAATGGATGAGGAACGTTTTTATAATGAGAATATATTGGCAAGTGGTGCGCCTTTGACTGGATCTGCATTAAATGCTCATCGTCAACGTACCATTAGTAGTCCAGTATCACACAGTCCATCAAATAGCCGCCCTTTAAGTCCAGGCACTTCACAACAAAATCGTTGTTATGCTTGTGGACAAGTTGTGGTAAGTATTTTTATTTCAAAACAAGTAAAAATGTTATAGTCAAACCAACCACCTACGATGATGTAGGGTATAAAAATTGTTCTAATATAGTTTCTCATTTTAGTAATTTTTTTTAATCTCTTCCTTCTTTAGAATCGTCGTGCTAGTGAACGTTTTATTAAACCAGCACTGCCTACACCCATGTTGGGACTTAACACTTCAGCTCCGAATGTTTTGTCTGGTTCGACTGGAGCTGGCCCCACAGTTGTAGGCGGCTTATTCTCAAGTTCCTCAAATGCTACGGGGCCATCTGCTAGTTTTCTTAATAGTTTGGGTAATGAACGTTTATCCTTTAATTCAGCAACACTGTTAGGTTATAATGCTGCACCACCAGTTCTACCACCTACAAGTTCTTCCGCTCAGTCCACAAATCCCTTAAGTTTCAATTTACAGAATACGTCCAATTCAAACATGAATGTGAGTGGCACAAATTCCACTTTTACCCCAACAAATCCAAGTGGTGGAGCCACAAATACTTTTGCCCAACCGGCCAGTCCTATGGACACTTCTTCATGCAAAGACTAGAAACACAAATACGATTGGGAAATGAAGTAAACTAAAATAAATAATATTATTAAATACTAAAATTAAAGAAACAAACTTAGGCCGGTTAAAAGTTGAGCTTTTTAGGAAACTCATCAAATGAACCTTACATACATACAGGCGAATGCGACGATAAGCAAAATATTAAAACATTAATTACAAAGAATGAAAGAAAGCAAAGAAAACACTTTAACAATGTGACATTTCTTTGTTTCCCAAAATTACGTCGCAAAACAAATTAAACACAAATTCATATACAATATCATCAATATTATTTTCTTATTTTAATTATAACATTACAATAATTATTGATCAGTGTGTTAAAAAAAAATTATACACACACACTTTGATTATGGGTCACTGTTAAAAAGAACTCCTTTCTCCTATTAAAAATTTTCAAAATGCAAATAGAAAACAGTTTTAATCCAGATTAATGCTATATAAAAAAATCAATTATTAGATATTTAAAAAATATATATATACAGAAATTGCAAAAAGGAAATAAACTATGAACTACTATCGGTAATAAGTACTATATACTATAATAAACAAAAAGGAAACAAACAAAAAACATAATATAAGATAATAAATAAATATGTAGGTATGCCGTGTTTCTTTGTTCTTTGAAATTATAAACAACAAAACCAACGTCTTTGCACTCTCATCATCTCCTCATAAAACTTTTATTTTATTATTATTTTTTCTTTAACCTCTAATGAATTATTTTTATATAAATATATAAGTCATTCAATGATTTTAATATCTACACTATTATTAAAGAAATTAATGTATTTTAATTCATTTATTCTAAATTTATAAATTGCATTTTATGTTTGTTATTAAGTTATTTTTCTTATTTTCAATTTAAAATGGTAAACAAAAATTAAACAAAGAAAAAAATGGGAAAACAAAGATTTATTTCGAAATTCTTTAAAAGAAAGTAACTAATTTATCTCTAAATATATATAAAATTAACCATTTTTCTCTTCATATACATAATATATGAACATAAATAATAAATATATTTATTTAATTTAACGTTAAAAACTACGAATAATAAATAATAATGATTCAGACATCATAACAAATTAAGATTAAATAAAGAATTTAAAATAACAACTATAAATGTATGTGTTTTATTAAAAATTTCATATTAGAAGGAAAAACCCAACAATAAATACCCTACATATGGTGGTTAGTCATGTTGAAATTATTTTAATAAACTTCATTTAACTTAACTTATATTTTTAATTTTTTATTTGATTTTTATTACATTTTAAAAATAGATATTTTTAATCACTAGTGAAGAAATTTTGCAACTTTTTCGAAAACCTTTTGATTAATGTTTTCATAGTGTTCTTCCTGTTTGGACTCTAAATTTTTAGCAGTATTTAATCAGGAACTTTTTAGCCTTGAATGTTTTTAAGCCTACATTACTTTTAACTTTTCGTATCAAAAAGTCAGACCCACTAGCTAACCGTGCTGTTTTTGTACCAGATGTGTTGGGAGCTCTTTTTATAAACCTATTTAGTTTTTGGGCTTTAGAATCATCCTGTGAACCTTTGATGGATTCAGCGCATTGGCGGATACCAGCACTAGAATCTGGTGGCGGTATCCTAATGTGCTCCTACAGTACAGGTACCAACATTTCAGCAAAGTTGGTGCATAGAAGGTTAATCAATATGTATATATCTCGTATCGATTAATTTAGTTTGTACATACTTTAAATAATTTTCCTTTTCTCCAATTGAAGTTTCTTCACTCTTTTAGTCATCCTTAATAAAAATTACGTTAGCGATATTTTAAATTTGAATTTTAACAGATCAGTCCTTAAGTTATCAAATTAGACAAAAGAAAGAGCAAAATTGTCAAAATTGATTGCTTCTCAGCGTTAACACATAATAACAAAGTTTTAATAGCTTTTCACCACTGATGGTGATGAAGGAATAAAAAAAAAAAAACATTTTAAATAAACAATATTTTATGCAGAATTAAATTCTTTTTTAAATGACATTTGTTTTATGGGTGCATAGATCCTTCAAACGTATATAAAGACAAATTGCGATGACTTATGTCCAACTGTGTAAGTGTAAGAAATCTTGATTTATGTCTTGTGTTCATAACACTTTAAAAAATTTAATAACATTAATAAACATAAATATTTAACCGTTAGTAAGCAGTTGTTTTTTGTTGACGTTTGAAAGCAAAAAAGTAGCTCGTGTAGACATCTTGTAATCAAAAAGTGGCAAACAAGAGAAAATGTAAAAGAATTAATAAAAGAGAAACAACAAAAATATTGGCAGAAATTCCGTTTGTTGATTCATTTTATATTTTAGTAAAGTTTTTATTTTAGTGCAGTTTATTAACGAAAAGAAAATAAATATTTTGTGAAAATATCTGAGAAAAAAAAATAATAATAAAAAAATAAGTAGAGAGATAACAATTTCTTTATATTTATAAAAAGTAAAAATAAATCTGAAGAAAGTGAAGATTTTTTTGGTTGTTTGTATCAAAAATTAATGAAAGAAATTAAGAATAAAATATTTGATTAAATGGGGATGTAGTTGAGCGGCGCGTGACCTCATTTAGAAACATAAAAATTTCACTTCACCTGCAAAACAAAACAAAATAGGAATTTTGCTCACTTATTTTTTTATAAATTAAATAATAGTGTAACAAATAAAAGTAAATTATGAAACCAGCAGATATAAAATATCCTTCTGAAAATATACCAACAATAAAGTGTGATGACAAAGATACCTGCCAAAATAACGAGAATACAACAGCAACAAAACCTAACAATGAAAACTACACCAGTAATTATGTGGAGGATAAGGATAAGGAGGATACAGATGGTGTTTCCATTGATATAAGTCAATGGCAGGTGGAAGATGTTGTGGAATGGGCTACAAATGTTATACAATTTACACCGGCCGTTATTAAATGCCTCCAGCTGGAAGCAATAGATGGTCAAGTGCTACTGACATTAACCGAAGAAGATATTAGAGATTTTCGCTATAGATTAAATTATAATTTACGTTTTGGTGAATTAAAAAAATTATGGCAATGCATACATCATCTTCAGCAATGTAGATTGCATCAACGTTTCAATAATCAAACTTCTCATCATCTGCCAACAAATCACTTACATCATAGTAAAAACTCAAGTAATAGAAATAATCTTAGTATAAGAATAAGTGGCCCAACAGCAGATGGATCTCCACTTCATCATAATCACAATCATAATCATCATCGTATTGCTCCCACATTCTCTGCGGCCGCGACTGCAGTTGCATTCACTTGCGGCTGTGGCAATCGAAACTGCAGTTCATATCTAGATAATTGTGCATTCAATGATTGTGAAAGTTGTGCACCCGATATGTCATCTGTATCTGAAGGTTGTTCTGCTAACATTCCCCCCGAATTCTTTAAAACCTCAATAAGTTTAGGTAAGTTTAAAACTACTGACAACAAATTCCACTATATCATGATACAATTCCCGTTTATAAAAAATATATGTATATTAATTTATTTTTATTAAATATATAAACAAAGACTGTAGTACAATTCTAATCAGAAGAGCAACGTCATTATTTTCTTTCTTATTAATCGTAATGTGAATTTAAAGAAAGGAAACAGATATTTTGTTTATATTTTAATAAATAGAAATTTCAATTTATTTATCTTCCTATAAATATCTATAAAACACATAAATTAATTCCCTTAGTATAAATATATTATTCCGTATGTAATATTTGAATTTGTTTACATATTTTTTGTTATCAATTTTTGTTTATTATGATACAAAACGAAACGAGTTTATTAATTTCTGCTGATTTTATACTAAATTATTTTTGTTTGCATATGTGTGTGTATATAAATTTGTTTCAATGTATTGTATTGTAAACAAAGACAATTGGCTAAAAATTGCATATTTAAAGTTTTTAATAAAACTCTTAACATATTTGCAAATATCTTTTTACCCTACACTAACAAAGGTGTTTGGCGTATTATGCCTTTAGTGCTGATGTTTTTGTAATGTATAATGCGTTAGTGCTGAAGTTGTAACTGATACCACCACTTTTCACTGAATCATTTTCTGAGTTGATTAAATAATGTCCGACCGTCTGGATGGCTGACTGTCCATGTATATATTGTGAACAAAATGTAGATCACAGTTTTTTTTTATAAAAATTTGTCTCTATTTTTGCCCAAAAATGAAATCTATTGAAATTAATGTACCATTTCATCTAAAACTCATACACATTTTCCTCCAGCAATAAAAGTCCGAAATATAGAACGAAATGAGTTGTATACCTTTTTAAAACGATATGCAAAACTATATGAGGATCGGTCCACTATTTCTAATATGTCCCATACAGCCTCCCTTTCAAATAACACTTTGAAGGGCTTAAATGTGAGTGAAAGGATTTGCTTGGCAATTAAATAAATGTCGTGTATCATTTGGTCTCCTGCTACATGCTGCTCATGTTTTAGGGAAAGCAAGGTTAATACAAAACCATCCCTATATTAGTTGTGCTAGAACTATTCTTATAGACCTCAACAGATTTTGTTCAAGGGATCTGGCACATATATGAGCATATGATCTTTTCTAACGTGCCTCAGGAAATACTTCAATTCTTTTATATTGCAGTTAGAATAAAGAATCCTGATGGCATTCAAAAAGAAATGATTTGCTGAGCATTTCATTATGCACCTTAACCAATAAGATATTCATCACCTCATGTAAATGTTATATTGAGGACATTTGTATGCAGCCTCTAACGGTTCTTAAGGTTTACTTTTCGATTGCGTATCATTAGGTGAAGCACAGTGTTTCCAAATCGTTTTTTTTAATGAAATTTCACATAGTCAGAGCTGAGATGTTTTTAGGAACGTACTCAGTGACACTACAAAGTTGTCACTGTACTCATTAAGATTAAGTTATATAAATATTAAGTCAATTTAAATAAATCCAAAATCGACGTCATAATTGAATAGACTATTTTTAAAATCGCACACAATTTGATTAGAAATATTTGAAATTTTTCTTTATTTAATTAACCTTGTTTATTTATAAAAATTAATTATATGATATATATTTTAATATATATAAAAATAGGATTCTGAAATAAATTTGCATTTATTTATTTATTTATTTATTTATTTATTTATTTTTTCTTCTAATCTCTATGTTGATACGTAATGCCGTCTCTTTGATTATGGAAATATTATTCTCTGTAGAATACGAGGAATACCAAAATAATTAATAATTGTTTTGGTATTCTCATCAGCAAAAAATACCAAATGGAAAATAGAAAAAATAAAACAAAGTTATTAGGATTTTTTAGGATTGATTTATTGGACAATTACCTCTTTATGTGGCTAGAGCAAATTCAAGAAGGAGGAAAAAATTAGTAACAAAAAAAGGAAACGACATTTTAGGGATTTTTGACAGGTTGACAGGTTTTTAGGCATTAAGAAAGAAAGAGAAATAATGTTTTTCATAATATTCTGTTTTTATATATATATGGAAGACAAAGGGAAATATTTGACCATCACAGTATTAATGACAAAAGTGAGATAGGTACTTTTGGCATTAACATTGCCGCCCGCCTTGCAGGATCTATGCAATAAACTTAAAAATCATCAACCTGTTGAATCCTAAGATGCAGCTTCATAAAAAATAAAAAAAATAGAAATATTATTCGTTATAAAGTAATTCATTTTGATAGAATTCATATTACAATAAATACAAGGTAATTAAATAAAAGGAAATTACAAAACTTTGTTTGACATACGAGTTAAACTTATATATTATTGTTTAATAATTAATTTATAAAATAGTTGTTTCAAATTCAATAATAAGGTTTGTTTTGTAATCTTGCTTGTACGAGTGCATTATTAAAAAATAAGGATAGTAGAAAATCTATAATGTACAAATGCCATAGATAATCCATCCAAAAATGGTGCTTTGGGCTGTAGGAAAACCTGTTCTGGAAAAAACGCCTTGGCATATTACCTTGGGATATAGGTCTACACCAATTACAATATCTATAGACGCAGATTCATGAAATTTAGAGTCTGCAAGGAATAAATCTCGGAAATTCTTTTTGTATGAGTCCGGAAGGGACTGTGAGGGAGTTCGGATTGATATGCGGTTATCAACTCGGAAAGTACCTTCTATTTTGGAATTTGAATCAAATCTCGATTTGAGGATCAGGGGACAAATGGTCTCTTCATTGAGAGTATAGGCTGTCAAATCTAATTTGTCTATGAGCTTTTTGGAGACACGACTAAATGCGGAACCCGAATCTAGTAAACACCTGGCATGTTGTGCAGAAGATCCGATTTTTACTTGGACAGTGGGAAGCAATATAATAGAGTTTTGGCGTATAATAGATGTCAGAGAAACAGATTTCGGAATGGAAGGTCTGGATTCTTCATGTTGAGGATGGGACGTTTTGGTACTACATGCAGCTGTAGAATTAGTTGTATTTGAAGATCGGGAGGAGTTAGCTATAGAATCAATAGATCCAAGGTCTTTAGCTAGTCTTGGATGAACATGGAGCAGAGTGTGATGAGGTTTGCGGCAATGCTTGCAACCATGTTTGGTGATACAAGTACCGCGGGAATGGTTATGGGCCAAGCAGTTTGAACAATATTTCTTCTCCCGAACTGCCCGAATCCGATCTGAAATGTTCATAGCTAAAAATTTCCTACAAGTACGTAGCGGATGGGTTCCTTTACAAATACGGCATGGATAAGAATTATATTTCTCGAGAGGTCCTTTGGATGCTTGTTTGGATGATTTTGAATTCTTTGGCATGGTGAACTAAAAAAAGTAATAAGAAGAAAAATAATAAAGAGTTACAATCGAATTTCAAAGATCTGTTGGCAGAACTACAAGCTTGACAATTGGTCTAGTTATAACACCCCTCTGGGTCAAAACTTCTGCGACCCGAACTCGACTATCTGAACCAGAGAAAACCTTAACGATTCGACCAAGTCGCCACGAATTGGGGGGAAGATTTTCGTCTTTTATAACTACCAAAGCTCCTTTCTCAATGTTAGTTTCAGGGCGTTGCCATTTGTTTCTTTTGTTCAACTCTTTTAAATATTCATTTTTCCACCGAATACAAAAGTTTTGATGGATAAGTCTAACTTTCTGCCACCTGTTTCTTATGGATATCAACGAATCATCAATTTTGGGATCGATAGGAGCTAAAATTGGAGATCCGATTAAAAAGTGTCCTGGAGTCAATGCACATATATCATTAGGATTAGTGGACATGGGAGAAATTGGCCTAGAGTTTAAACAGGATTCAATTTTTGATAATATAGTGGATAGCTCTTCAAATGTATACTTGGAAGAACCAACTATTTTGCGGAAATGAGCTTTGAAACTTTTTACGCCAGCTTCCCATAACCCACCCATATGAGGAGCACCAGCTGGAATAAAATGCCAGGAAATATTCTGATGAGCATAAGTGGATAAGATACGCTCTTGGGATGTTCGAATGAACTCTTTTGCCAATATTTTGGACGCTCCTATGAATGTTGTGCCATTATCGGAATGAAGATGTAGTGGACAACCTCGTCGCGAGACAAAACGAGAAAAGGCTGCAAGGAAAGTAGGAGTGGACAAATCGGATATCGCCTCCAAATGGATTGCTTTGGTAGAGAAGCAAACGAATACACAAACGTATCCTTTGGAAAAGCGACAAGCTCGTCCGAAATAACTTTTCACATCAAAAGGTCCAGCAAAATCCAAACCAGTGTGAGCAAATGGACGAGTTATTTCAGTTCGTTCGGGTGGTAGAGCAGCCATTAATTGCTTTTGACATTTTCTTTTGTATATTACGCAGGGTTTACATTTATTGATGGTGACTTTTATCAAGTTTTTTGCCTTTGGAATCCAATACTCCGTCCTTAAAAGACGTAGAACCAATTGATTTCCACCATGTAGGCTGATCTCATGGATGAATTTAACCAAAATTCGGGAATATTGGCAATTGTATGGAAGAATAATTGGATGCTTTTCGTTGAATGTAAGTCCTGGTGAGCATTCGAGTCGGCCGCATGAACGAATCATACCTTCTGGATCTAGAAAAGGATTCAAACTTAAAAGACTACTCGATTTAGATATGTACTGTCCACTTGATAAAGCCTTGTATTCAATTGGATATTCAGCCTTTTGACAAATTATAACTAGTCGATTCCGAACTTTAGCAATTTCACAGGATGAAAGGATATTCGTATCTCGGAAGAAATTAGAACGATGACGAGGATGAGTACGGTGGATAAACCTATAGACATATGCCATGACACGCATTGCCTTGTGGAATGAAGAGAATCGTTCTAATGGATCCTCAAAATCCGTAAAATAAGAAAAATGTACTTTAATAGTTTTTGCTTCCAAAGCAGTCTTTGGAATTTCGGGATTGTCAAAATTGGGCCATTGGCCTTTCGGTTTCTTAAGCCATTGGGGTCCGAACCACCAAAGATCATTTTCCTTTAATTCTTGTGGTGTTACACCTCTACTTGCGAGATCTGCAGGATTGGATTCAGAACTAATGTGATTCCAATGGGCGTTATCAATTATCTGAGAGATTTTAGAAACTCTATTAGCCACGAATGTCTGCCAGCAGTATGGTGGTTTAGCTAGCCAAGATAATACAATGGTTGAGTCAGTCCAGCAATCGACTGAGTGATTTCCAACATTTAACATGGGAATTAAATTGTCAATCATTTCTGCTAACAGGACAGCCCCGCATAACTCAAGCCTCGGAATTGAAATTGTTTTTATTGGAGCAATTTTTGTTTTTGAAGCAATTAAGTATGTTGATATAGCTAAATCGTTTTCTACACGTACATATATTGATGCTGCATAAGCCTTTTCGGACGCATCACAAAAACCATGGAATTGAAGTTTAGCCTGTGGACAATAATCAATCCATCGAGGAATACGAATGGTATTGATCGTGGAATAATTGGATTGGAAATCTTTCCATTGCATAATCGCTTCCGTTGAAATAATTTCATCCCAGTCTGTACCTTCAATCCATATTTTCTGCATTAAAATTTTAGCAGTAACTATACATGGCGCTAACCAACCAGCTGGATCAAATAATTTAGCAATTTGTGATAAGACTTCCCGTTTTGTATATTTTATAGTTTTAATCATTGGGGGTGCAATGAAAAAGAAGTCATCCCGGCACGCATTCCATCTTATACCTAACGTCTTTGCCGAACTACTTTCCTGGAACTTTAAAAAATGTTCATGTAATAGATGATCTGGAGGAATATCAATTAAAATATCTTTACAATTCGATGTCCATTTTCTAAGGGAAAAACCAGCGGAGTTTAAAGCTTGAACTAATTGGTCTTTGGCTTTAATTGATTCTTCCGCAGTATGAAAACCAGCAAGGACGTCATCGACATACATTGAATTGCGTAATATGAAACTTGCTAAAGGATAATTAGCTTCCACATCATCTGCTAATTTTAACAAAGTGCGAATAGCTAAATATGGAGCACAATTGACTCCGAAAGTTACAGTATTAAGTTCGTAATCTGTAATTGGACTATTTGGATCGCTTCTGAATAAAATTCTTTGGAAGGGAGTATGATCAGGATGGACCAAAATCTGTCTGTACATTTTTTTGAATGTCCGCATTAATTACAAATTTATAAAAACGCCATTTGAGTATAAGGATTGTCAAGTCATTTTGTAATATTGGACCTATGTGTAATAGCGAATTAAGACTTTGACCGTTCGATGACGGAGCAGAAGCATTAAAAACTACACGCACTTTCGTAGTAGCACTATCAGGTTTTAAAACGGCATGATGTGGTAAATAGAATGTTTTATGATAATCGGATTCCCTATATGATTCGACTCTAGACATATGATTGAGCGTTCCATACTCCCGAATTACCTTATCGTATTCAATTTTTAATTCTGGATTTCGCATCAGTCTTGCTTCATTTCTGAAAAACTGAGCCATCGCATTTGTTCTAGATTGACCTATTGTTATTGTATTTGGAAATTCTTCTTTAAATGGAAGCGATACTATGTATCTTCCATTGGAATTCCTTTTTGTAGTTCTGAGGTACAAATCCTCACAAAATTTGTCGGAAGGAGATAAAAATTTCCTTTTTGGAATGTTCTCCACCTCCCAAAAACGTGAAATTTCCTTGTCTAATGAAATTTCACAGAAATGTGAAACTATTTTGGGATTGGGGATAAAATTACTACAAATTGGACCTGTAAGAATCCATCCAAAAATGGTTTCTTGCGCTATGAGGGATTCACATACATTATGTTTTATCCCGGAACAAATAATAGAAGGGAAAATATCGCCACCAAGCAAGATGTCAATCTTAGAACTGGTATAGAAGTTCGGATCGGCTAGTGGAATGTCAGGAATATTATCAAAATGGTGTTCAGAAACAGTTCGCGATGGAAGACTGTTTGAAAGATGAGGAACCACAAGAGCTGTGACTGAAACCTCAATATCCTTATTCAATGGACTACTTAATATCAAAGAGCATTCATGTTGAACTTTGGCTGAAACTGTATTATTCAAACCTGATATTTGAGCATTTGTAGATTGATGTGGAAGCTTTAAGAGATTAAAAATACGTTCGGAAATAAAGGTACCTTCTGATCCTGAATCTACCAGGGCACGTACTTTATGTTCCAAACCTAAGTGGCATATATTCACCCAAGCAGTTCCCAACAAGATTCCTTTTGAGTTTGTAGCGAAACATGACTGTATTCGCCCTGAACTTGTACTAGGAGTGGACTGTATTTTAGTTGTGTTCGAATGAATATAAGGAGAGCAATTGGGATTGAGAGATGTATTCACACTCACTGTTGGGACTTGGGAGGAAGCACTAGGAGCATCAATCTCTTTATGTAGGAGGGTATTGTGCCGTTTCTGACATTTAAAGCAACTGTGCTTACTTGTACAATTTTTTACGCTGTGAGTTTTGGAAAAGCAATTTAGACACAAACCTTCTCTTTTAATTTCATCCAATCTACTTTGATATGTCATTTTCAGAAATTTTGGACACTTACGGATGATATGGTTTTCCTTTGGACATAGCTGACAACCCGGATTATTAACATTGGTCTGAAAACTATGTACCTTTTGTTTGGCATAAGGATTCAAATTATTTCCCCGTTTCAAATCTGTGGGCTTATTACTATTTGAACATCGAATTTCAGAAACTGATTCCAACGTCCTGTATCGGTTGGTCAGGAATTCGTCAAGTTCAGACCACTTGGGAATAGACGTTTTGTCTCTTAACTGATGTTCCCATAATGTAAGAGTAGTTTCAGGAAGTCTGTTGGTACAGAGAAACACGAATATAGGATCCCAACTAGCAACATCAATATTATAGATCTTTAAAGTTGAAATACATGAGTTTATATCCCTTTGCAACTGTTTCAAGGACTTGCCAGTTTCGGAGTTAACAGTCTGAAGGTTGAAAAGGATTTTCAATTGACCGTTAACAAGGACTCTTCGGTTTTCAAATCTTGAACACAAATTTGTCCAAGCTAAGTCGAAACCCTGATTTGTAAGTGGACTCTTACGAACAATTTCCTTGGCCTCACCCTTTGTTTTCTGAGTCAATTGCTGGCTTTAGAATTGGAAACTACAGCTGTGAAAACATCTCGAAATGTAGGCCACGAAGCATAATCACCATGGAAAGTTTCAATATCTATAGGAGGAAGATGGAGATTATGGGATTCAGAAGCATTAAAATGGGAAGAGCTTGGACGTACAGAATTTGAAAACTGGGGAGTATTAATTTCAGGAGAAGGGTTTGCTGAATGTCGAAGTGAGTCGGACATTTCTGATAAGCGAACTAAACAGTTGCAATAAGTTGTATAAGTGCTTTTATATTTTAACTTAAAAGACTCTATGTCAATTGGATTTTCAATGTCAGCTTCCTTTTCCGTATCCCTGATGTATTGTTCGTAGGCTATCTTAACCTGATTCCAGTTTGACTTGAGCTCATATCTGTGAACCTCAAGTGCATTCAAAGATGATACTGGATATTGGTTATTATTTAGATCAGCCTCAAACTCTACGATGCTATCAGCTAAACGAATGAACTGATCAAGTGACATAATGAAAGGATTCACAAGTATATGGACAAAAATATTTTGGGTAAAATTGAACAAAATAAACTTATCAACGGGAAATAAAAAAATAATAATACTAAATTAGGAATTTTACTTGGATTTAGAGTATGAATTTAAAATGATCTTTCTATTTTTTTCTTTGAATTGTAGTCTATTAGAGAATAAAGTAAAGCAAAGATTTTATTCCTGTAATTTACTGGATTACAAATCAGCTGTTTGTAAAACTGATATTGCAAAAGTTCAGTGACCTTACATTTATTGGAAATTATATTATATTTCCCATTAATAAAATGCACATTAGGTCTGTTCCTTGAAATTTGAGTATGAATGTTACAATTAGACGGACGCTAATTTTAATGAAGCATAAACAAATGGAAATATTTGAGCGAAATAAATCTTTTGATTATATATACATAATAGAGTCGAACTTTTACTTATATTAATTCGCTATAATTGAATTTCTATTCATCAATGAAACAGCTAACAAAATTGAAAATGCATTATTAAAAATTATCTACGTGACTTCTTTAATGTTAAGTCATAGTTATAATATGAACGAAAAGGTCTATTATTCTTAATTGAAATACATGAGCGTTTGCAATAACTCAATTAATATGGAAATGTTGGAAAAAATATCTTTTTAATACAGGAAAAAAATGATAAATTGAATCTGAGTAAAATAATATGGAATGATAATCATGAATTGGAGTTGTCGTAGCACATTAATCAAAATACAATTTTGCAATGTAGTTTATTTAGAAAATTTAATTGGATAATGAAATGAAAATATATACTTGTTTCATAATAAACAAATTATATGCAAAATATACATTATGTTATTCTCTATTCATTTCATTGGACGAAAAATGCAAATGATTTCACAAAAATTTTAATTTTGTTCGAAATTCCTGGCAACACCTGTTATTCGTGGATTTCTGGAATAAATGACCCAAGAAACAAAATTGATTGATACAACACCTAGTCCTGATAAATGTTTAATATTGAATAATTTCACAATTAGGACTATTAGGAAAGTTAGAATTCTTTGAATAATAATAGAAATAACAATTGAAATATTTCCTTTATATTAATTTGAGAATTATCAAATAAAAAACCATCGCAATAAAATAATACTGTATTCACTTAAGAAAGGAATGGGAAATTACGGATTTTTTTAAATAATTTTTCTTCTCATATCAATCAAGTGAAAATTGTTTGATTGATTCTACATACTCTTTTTCCAGTTACTCTTAAGTAATTGAGAGAAATTGATTTGAGTAATTTTCGTGTTTCTTCATATTAATTTTCTCTTTTACCATTCAATAGTACAAATACCATTCTCTTTTCTTTTATCTCTTTTACCTTCCATTGCTCAGTGCTTAAATACTTTAAATCGGGGTTATTTTTAATTTTACTTTACTCATGTAATTTACCCAGTAAACATTTCTACTACGTATTCTAAGTTAGCAATAATTAATATACCATACTGAAGTTAATGCAAATTAGACTGAGAATTTTTTTTTTTTAATTTGCATAATTATATACTTATTTGTGTACTGAACATTTTTCATAGAAATTTACTTATTCAATAATTACCTGAAATATTCAATCAAACAATTTTCACTTGATTGATATGAGAAGAAAAATTATTTAAAAAAATCCGTAATTTCCCATTCCTTTCTTAAGTGAATACAGTATTATTTTATTGCGATGGTTTTTTATTTGATAATTCTCAAATTAATATAAAGGAAATATTTGACCATCACAGTATTAATGACAAAAGTGAGATAGGTACTTTTGGCATTAACACTCTATAAAATATTATTTTATTTGAATCGATCAGTTTGTTTTCTATTTTTTTATTTTATCATACACACATACGTATGTATGTAAATATGTCTTAAGTTATGTTGCTATTAGAAGTCAAAAAAAAAATATAGAAATAAATTTGAATTTATCAAACGTTTTATTTCGTAATTAAAATAAATGTACATAAGTATATTTAGTTTAGTTTAGTTTAGTGCATTACTACTCAAGTGACCTTTATCTATTGTTATAAATAAATTAGTTTTGTTTTTTATTTTTAATTTTACACGTTTGTATGTTTAAACTTATACATACATACATACATACATACATACATACATACATACATACATACATACATACATACATACATATAAACATATATATGGGGTACATATGGAAACATTCAATACTTTTTTTGTTTGTTTTATTTTAACAAAATATAATTAAACATGTAAAACAAACTTATGCACTGAATGGACAAACGAAACGGCTTAAGACAGTTTGTCTATCTAATTATATTTTGTTATTACACTGGTATTTATTGATATAAATGCAAGCAAATGTTTTTTAATAAACTGCAACATCCTAGTCTGTTTTCAAAACAATTTTTTGGAATTAATTCAATAATTTGATTTTTTTTTAAATTCATTTATAAGGAGTGAGATGCAAATGAAATGAACAAAGCCACTTACTTTCTGTTTTAATTTAACTGATATTATTATTACAATTTAGAAAGAAAAAAATATTTATAATAGTTTTAATTATAAGTGATGAAATTTTAAACTCAACATCAGTCCACTGGTCTTAGCTACGGGTAGTTTGGATGATACCACATTATTGTTTTTTGTACTACTCAAGGGCTTGTTTACTATGTCTTTACGAATGAAAGCAGTCTCTTTCGCA